>JAVJIX010000169.1:640000-820000 GCA_036785185.1 Paratrypauchen microcephalus | reverse complement strand
GAAAAGTGCTAAAGTTTGTGTTATTTGGAGCCCGCACGGGGCATATTACATGCTCGGGGAATGCCCCGAGCTATGGCTATAAGTCGCGCTAGGCTAACGGCGTTAGCCTAACGCTAATCTAAAACATCTCCGGAAATGCTCCATATGACACCAAAGTGATATAGGTGAGTAAAACAACTTGTTTTATTACCGAAATAGGCTCAAATTGTAAAAAACGTAACTTTTCCTTTAATGTGGTCAGATTTTAAAGTCCACCAAGTATTTTGTATTTCAATACATCTCACACGTCAGTCCGTAAAACCATCCCTGACATTGTGAGAGACAGGGCTGCGTCACGAGGCTGTAGACCAGAAGCTGCCGAGAACTTTGTCCATCAGGATTCCACTAACTCCATCCAGTCCGACCATCTCCATTCATCACGCAGACCGTTCTAATAACCTCACGCCTGCATGCCCTGTCCACCGACATTAAGCGGTCGGTTCTTCATGACCGAGGGGAGAAAATGGTGATGGATGGAGCAGAAAGGAGACATCAGAAGCTCAGATGATTCCAGGTGGGTCCCTGTGTCACTGCTCAGCCAAACAGCCCATCCGTCAAGTCAATCACCCGGGCTGCAGAGGAGGAGCGGAGGCCAGGCGGGACTCGAAGTTTGAAGAATATACTCTTCTAAGATTTTAGCTTTTAGTCGTAATGTTGCATCTTACTGCCACTCAAAAGTTTGGACACACTTTTTCATAGATGTTGCGTCTTTAGTTGCCTGATTATTTCCATTATATATTTCTCAAAACAGCAGCTCTGTCCACTGATACGAAGGTCATTGGTGTGGAATTGGAATTTTAGACTTTTTTGAATTTGAGGGCTTGAAAATATTGTGCTGAATATTCAAAAGGTGCAGGTGATTTTTTTTTTTTTTTTTTTTTTTTTTTTTATAGCCCCCTGAGACCCGGCCTATTAATTTGTGTCCTTTAGAGTGGACATTGAGTTAACCAGTCAATCTTTTGTTTTGAGTTTTGAGATAGACTCTACTTTGTGGCTGCACTATGATTAAAAAATAAATACATAAATAAGAAATTAAAAGGGAGTCTAAAAACTTTTTGAGGCGACTGTAGAAGCTTGACAGAGATGTTGGTCATCAAAACAAATTGTTTTTCTTAGGTTGTTAAAGGAAAAGTAAAGTTTTTTACAATTTGAGCCTTATTTCGGTAATAAAACAAGTTGTTTTACTCACCCATATCACTTTGGTGTCATATGGAGCACTTCCAGAGATGTTTTAGATTAGCGTTAGGCTAACGCCGTTAGCCTAGCGCAACTTATAGCCATAGCTCGGGGCATTCCCCGAGCATGTAATATGCCCCGTGCGGGCTCCAAATAACACAAACTTTAGCACTTTTCAAATCATAGAAGCTCGATGTCTTACTCTACGATTTCGTTTGAATCAAAAGTGGCCTGTAATCCGAGATTTATCCATAGTTTACAGCTTTGCGTTCCATGTTTGGGTCCCGGGAGCTGAGAGCACACTCCGCACATGCGCACTGGCGTCCTCATCTACTCGAAACTATGGATAAATCTCGGATTACAGGCCACTTTTGACCAAACGAAATCATAGACTAAAGACATCAAGCTTCTATGATTTGAAAAGTGCTAAAGTTTGTGTTATTTGGAGCCCGCACGGGGCATATATTACATGCTCGGGGAATGCCCCGAGCTATGGCTATAAGTCGCGCTAGGCTAACGGCGTTAGCCTAACGCTAATCTAAAACATCTCCGGAAATGCTCCATATGACACCAAAGTGATATGGGTGAGTAAAACAACTTGTTTTATTACCGAAATAAGGCTCAAATTGTAAAAAACGTTACTTTTCCTTTAACGTCACATGGATTTAACACCAAAATGTCTCCGCCATCCATTACAGAGGACATGTTACAAAATTATGAATAAAAAAAATAAAAATGAGAAAATGTAAATGCTAAGGTGTTCATTTACCTCGAAATAGAAAAAAAAAGAAAAAGAAAAAAATTGAAATACACTTTTTTTCTTTGGGTCCCAGGAGGATATATTGAATTTTAAACACTTTGAAAATGAACAGTTAAAATTTCAGCAACTAAAATTCTGAATAAAAATAATTTCAATGTTTTTCCACCGGGAGGAGGCCCCGGGGAAGATCCAGGACACGCTGGAGGGACTATGTCTCCCGGCTGGCCTGGGAACACCTTGGGGTCCCCCCGGAGGAGCTGGAGGAAGTGTCCTGGGTGAAGGAAGTCTGGGAATCCCTGCTTAGACTGTTGCCGGATAATCGGAAGAAAATGGATGGATAAAAATGTTTTTTCAGAGTTAAAAAATTCAAAGTGAGAAATTATTTTTTAAAATTATTTAAAATTCAAAATCTGATTAAACAAATGACCTTCCACACACTGCCAGCGGTGCAATTCCAGCTCCCACAGATGAATGCTGTTGTTGTGTCCTTGGGCAAGACACTTAACCCCCCTACTATTTAAAGCTCTTTGAGTGGACTGAAGGTGGAAAAGCGCTTTATAAAAATGTGCCCAAAACTATGACTGACACATGGAATGCAGTAACCAAAAAGTAAACTTAAGATAACATCAACTCCAATAACTCATAGATTTTGAAAAGCCTTTAGCCTTTGCTTTGAACACGGTTTTACACTTTGGGCATTTCTCGACCCTGAGGCGGCACAGCTGTGAAGTGAAAACTATTTCAGAAGACTTCATCGAGAGAAGTCCAAGGGTTTTCAGCGCTGACAAAGCAAAGTGGAATGGAAAATATAAAAAAAAAAAAAATGAAATAGCTGCACATCACACTAGCGGGCAGCGAAAAAATAAATGAATAGGAGTTGATCTGCAATATGGCATCTTGAAAATAAGCAGACATGCAAGAATCAATCTCGTGTGAGTAAATGGTGAGGAGAAACAAATAACATGGATTTTTTCAGAGTAGGTTTGCTTTAGATGCAATAATTGCTTTGTCAGTAATCTTTTGCAAGAAATACAGTACAGGCCAAACGTTTGGACACACCTCTTTATTTTCATGACTATTTACATTGTAGATTCTCACTGAAGGCATCAAAACTATAAATGACCACATGTGGAATTATGTACTTAAGACACTTAAGACAGTGAAATAACTGAAAACATGTCTTATATTCTATCCATCCATCCATTTTCTTCAGCTTATCCGGGGCCGGGTCGCGGGGGCAACAGTCTAAGCAGGGACTCCCAGACTTCCTTCACCCCGGACACTTCCTCCAGCTCCTCCGGGGGGACCCCAAGGCATTCCCAGGCCAGCCGGGAGTCCAGCGTGTCCTGGGTCTTCCCCGGGGCCTCCTCCCGGTGGGACATGCCTGGAACACCTCCAGAGAGAGGCGTCCAGGAGGCGTCCGAAACAGATGCCCGAGCCACCTCAGCTGGCTCCTCTCGATGTGGAGAAGCAGCGGCTCTACTCCGAGCTCCTCTCGTGTGTCTTATATTCTAGTTTCTTCAAAGTAGCCGCCCTTTGCTCTGATTACTGCTTTGCACATGCTTGGCATTCTCTTCAAGAGGTAGTCTCCTGAAATTGTTTTCCATCAGTCTTGAAGGAGTTCCCAGAGATGCTTTTGCCTTCACTCTGCGGTCCAGCTCACCCCAAACCATCTCGATTGAGTTGTGGTCCGGTGACTGTGGAGGTCAGGTCATCTGGCGCAGCACTCCATCACTCTCCTGCTTGGTCAAATAGCCCTTACACAGCCTGGAGGTGTGTTTTGGGTCATTGTTCTGATGAAAAATAAATGATGGTCCAACTAAACGCAAACCGGATGGGATGGCATGTCGCTGCAGGATGCTGTGGTACCCATGCTGGTTCATGGTGCCTTCAGTCCCCAACGGTGTCACCAGCAAAGCACCCCCACACCATCACACCTCTTCCTCCATGCTTTACGGTGGGAACCAGGCATGTACAATCCATCTGTTCACCTTTTCTGTGTCGCACAAAGACATGGCGGTTGGAACCAAAGATATCAAATTTGGACTCATTTAGACCAAAGCACAGATTTCCACTATGTGTCTGCTGCTAGAGCTCTGTGTGGCATTTATCTGGTCTCTAATCTGAGGTGCTGTTAATTTACGACTTCTGAGGCAAGTGACTCGGATGAACTTATCCTCAGCAGCAGAGGTGACTCTTGGTCTTCCTTTCCTGGGCGGGCCTCATATGAGCCAGTTTCGTTGTAGCGCTTGATGGTCTTTGCCACTGCACTTGGGGACACATTCAAAGATTTTGCAATTTTCCGGACTGACTGACCTTCATTTCTTAAAGTAATGATGTCCACACATTTCTCTTTACTTAGCTGATTTGTTCTTGCCATAATACCAATTCTAACAGTTGTGCAATAAGGTCGTCGGCTGTGTATCAACCTGACTTCTGCACAACACAACTGATGGTCCCATCCCAATTAATAAACAAGGAAATTCCACTAAGTAAACCGGATAAGTCACACCTGTGCAGTGAAGACCATTTCAGGTGACTACCTCATTAAGCTCATTGAGAGAACACCAAGGCTTTGCAGCGCTATCAAAAAAGCAAAGGGTGGCTACTTTTAGGAATCTAAAATATAAGACGTATTTAGAGTTATTTCACACTTTTTGTTAAAGGGACAGTGTGTAAGATTTTTACCTGTTAATTACTGAAATTGAAGATACCCATTGAAAAATACATTGTTTTCCAAGCCTTTTCACTTCCATCATGAAATCAAAGTATTCTTTTGGACTTAGATATAGTCACATAAAAGGGGGATCTTCCCCATGCAGAAGCAGCCATTTTGAATACGAGAGCCGCAGAAGGACATTTGGGCTCCGCCTTCGCCTTCGGCAAGGCTCGTGGTTTTGGGTAAACAGCACAAGCATGCTGCCGGATCAGACGTCGTAATGGATCTAACACGTGTTTTGGACTAAATTGTTTTACTGGATTTTATTCGCTGGATCCTTACGGACAAATTGAGAGCAAGTTTATGGTGAAATACAGAGTTTGACCTGTGCAAAGCATTCTAAGGTAAGCTAACCTCGTTTTGTGCTTTTCCGTATAAAAGCTCCATGTGCTCAGGGAGTGATTATTTTGCAGGGAAATGAATTGCATAGTCAAAAAGAGGAGACTGTAAGGTTTCATTTGATGTGTAGAGTGTCATGGTACATGATCGGGAATGTGTGTTTTCATGAGAAAAGAAAAGAAAAAAACGGGACCGCGTTTTATTTATACAGTAGCGGCGCGCGGCTCGTGCGCACGCCCGGGTGACCCTCGAGGTCTGCCGTATCTAAAACAGAAAGTGCAATAGCACCATCCACCTATGCGCCACGAATCCTACACACTGGGGCTTTAAGTACATAATTCTACATGTGTTCATTTTTAGTTTTGATGCCTTCAGTCAGAATCTACAAGGTAAATAGTCATGAAAGTAAAGAAAACGCATTGAATGAGAAGGTGTGTCCAAACTTTTGGCCTGTACTGTAGTGTATATGTACAATGTAGTGATGATTACTCCCAAATGGGGCTGGTTATATGACAATGTTGCATTAAAAATGTGATCTAATCCTGAGGCACTATGATATTTTGGTGCAGTTTGGTGATATTGTCATAATGAATGTGTATTTCTTTGTTTAAAGATCCCATGACATGGTACTTCTTGATGCTTTTATATGGCTCCTTAATGGTTCCCTAATACTGTAAATGAGTGAGAAAGAGAGATAAGATGAGAAAGAGTCATAAATGTCACTCTGGAACTCTCCATTATGGGCGTTGTTGCTTGAATGCAAATGAGGAGGACAGAGATGGCCTATAGTACGGGGTGGGGGCGTGGCCAAGCTCTCTGCTCCGCTCTGTGACCCACTTCCGTGTTTTTGCGCGGAGGAATAGATGAGAAGCGTTCCATTGAAAAATAAACACATTTCCACAGAAAATAAAATTAAACCACTGCTGTTTGAAATATCCACAGGCTCAGATAAAGGACTTCCGAGCCTAGAAACACTCGCAAGTTCCTCCAGGCAAATAAAAAAACGCATTTCGCATTGCGTAGCTCCTCCGCAGTCCAAACTCTCTGGGCGTGATTTACAGAGACGCTGAGTACAGACAGACGGGGGTGGAACTGCATTTGCATTTCTTTTTTCGAGCTGACGTCAATAAGTTTCCTTGTTCAAAATCACCCGTTTGAGCTGTGTTTTTTTCTAACGCAGAAAAGGACCGCAAATGCTCAGTTTAGACATTTCGCAACTTTTAGCCATGGGGGGGGGGGGCTAAACAGGGTAGGGGAGCTCACATTAACATTCAAAAACCTCAGAAAGTGAAAATTTCATGCCATGGGACCTTTAACACTGTATGCTCCAACACTTTTCCCCATCCACACCTCGTATTAGTCATTGGCTATCATACTGTATATATGGACAATTAAGATGGCTGAGTTTTGTCTTATGACTCAACATTACCTCAAATCTATACTGTGATCGAGAATCAAAAATAACACGAGCGCATTATTTCTCTGCCTATCTCCAACCCTACACCCAAACATCTATTTTCAAATCTGTTTAAATGTCACGTCTCGCAGCACAACCTGCAATAATCATGTTTGTATTATTTAACTGTCATTCCACCCAAATTGCCTTCAAATTACCCATCATCCCTTTCACCGGTGAGTTGACATAATGATTCAAATGGCCGGATACCGAAAACACTCACACAGCAGGACATGATTTGCGAAGCTTCATAATGTTGCGCCGCATAAATGACTTTGGGATGTCTTTCAGGCGGATATTATCGTTCTCTCTGGTGGCAGGTGCAGAGATTGGCAGGGCTTTTTGGCGTTCAGGTGTCAGGGGAGTGGGATGGTTCCTAATTCTTGGTGAATCATCGGCCTTTGTGTCTTCTGCCTCTTCAGTGACGGGAACAAAACAGGGACTCACAATCACACATTAGGTACAGACTGACGTGATTGATTCTGCTGCAAAAATACACACAAAAAGAATGTATTTCTTACGATATCATCCACGTTGCCTAAGGGGCTGAAGCTAACTGGAGGCACTGCTCTGCCCTGAAGCTTTGTCAGACAAGTTAAAGGCAAAGTAACGTTATTTTACAATCTGAGCCTTCTTTCGGTAATACAGTAAAACAAGTCGTTTGACTCACCCATATCATGTTCGTGTCATTTGGAGCTGTTTGAAGAAAGTTATGTTGTAGCGTAACCATTAGCATTTGTTTTCGGGGCATTACTTTGCGGTCTCCAAATAACACAAACTTTAGCACTTTTCAAATCATAGAAGCCCGATGTCTTAATGTAAGAAATCGTTTGAAGCAAAAGTGGCCTGTAATCCGAGATTTATCCATAGTTTTCAGCTTTGCGTTTCATGTTTGGGGCCCAGGCGCAGTCCACACATGCGCACTGGCGTCCTCATCTACTCGAAACTATGGCTAAATCTCGGATTACAGGCCACTTTTGCTTCAAACGATTTCTTACATTAAGACATCGGGCTTCTATGATTTGAAAAGTGCTAAAGTTTGTGTTATTTGGACACCGCAAAGTAATGCCCCGAGCAAATGATACAGCACCATGTTAAAAGATACGGGATCATTAGTAGAACAGAACGGCTCAACATAAATTCTGCGATACTGCTCCAATTGACAGAAAAATGCTATGGGTGAGTAAAACTACTTGTTTTATTGCTGAAAGAAGGCTCAGATTGTAAAAAAACGTTAATTTGCCTTTAAGACTTAATCTGAGCTTTGTTTGAACAGAATATGACCAAAGTAACTGAATTAGTTGGAACTACAACCAGAGAGATTATTTGTCCTGTTAAACAAGCCTCTCACAGCTCAAATTACAGTCAAAGAAGAAGAAGAAGCGATTTTATTGATCTCACACTGGAGAAATTCTTCTCTGCATTTAACCCATCCTGTTATTAGGAGCAGTGGGCAGCACATTACTGCGCCCGGGGACCATCTCCATGATCTTCTTGCTTCGCTTTGGTCAGGACCTCAGCTGGAGGATTTTACCTATGATGCATGGGTTGGTGGGGGAAACCGGAGTGCCCGGAGGAAACCCACCCAGACACGGGGAGAACATGCAAAGTCCACAAAGCTAACTAGCATTCAGTTGAAAATCTTTTTAGTTGAAAATAAAACCCCTAAACACGAATGTGAATGCTCAGACTGATCACAGGCTCATGATAATGTGTTTTTAAAATCCATTTTGTAGTCATATTATTATTACTTATTTATTTATTTATTTATTTTTTTTGGGGGGGGGGGTGATGAGTTTCAGATCATCTAAAAACTTATCTGCGAGTGTTTGCTTATATGTGCCTTGCGTCACCATGGTAACTGCTGAACATTTCACCATAGATGTGTGTAGAATTTCTCGGTCGTCCAGGTAGAATCCACGGTAAAAGAAGAAATTCAATTTGTCAACTGGACAAAAGTTTATTTGGTCGAATATGTTTCTCAGCTCATCCAAGCTGCTTCTTCAGTTCTGGTCAGACGCTGGTGGACACTGCCGATATCTTCCTGAAGGGAGGAGCGAACTACAATGAAGTAGTAGTTGTAGTTAGTAGTTGTAGTAGTTATAGGTAGTGTCCACCAGCATCTGACCAGAACTGAAGAAGCAGCTTGGATGATCTGAGAACTGTATTCGACGAAATAAACTTTTGTCCAGTTGATAAATTGAATTTCTCCTTTTGCCATTTCACCGTAGAGATCAGTTCAGTACATCCCCATCGTGATGCAGTTTTCAGATTATAGAAGGTGAGAATGTGGGGGACAGAGACTGATTTACCAATTGATTACATTGTACTTTGTCATGAAATATTCACAAATGTTGGACTTGGTCATTTCTATGAGTTTCTAGACCTGGGTACTAACTGTGTTACAACACAAATCTGCAGCTGAACATTATTCATTTCATCCGTCTCCACTTGTATTAAACATCACTACTATACTAAGTATGCACAAACAAACACTCAGGAGCCACTTACCTGTTTTCATTGATTCCAGGCCCTGTCCGTCCACTCTGGTCTCTGCTAAATTTACCGTCCGTTAACCACCGGAGTAGTCTTGGGTGCACACAAGTCCGCTGTTGAATTATCCATGTCCATAATTTTGTCCTCCAGCAAACTTCAAACCAGTATTCATCTCCCTTTTACAAGCCCCGCTGTCAAACCGAGCGTTAAATGCCAATTCCCCCACTAAATAACTTGTATTATTTTTCCTGGTTGTGTTACAGGCGCAGAGATATGTGTCGGCATTACAGATTCTCAGAAATTGCAGTTTTTGTGTTTTTTTCCCCCCCAAAATTTGTGATTTTCGGGTTTTTTTGCAGAATGTGCTAGTTGAGATCATGAAGAACCCACTCCATGTTTCAGATAACAGCATTGGCTGCTTAAAAAGAATACATTTAGCTTAATGTCATGCAAATTAGGCAAGGAGTGCTGAAGAGACCAAACTTCAAGAGGGATTTTCTGGGATTTAGAACATCTGGTATGGCTGCTTTCCAATAGAGACAACTTTTTAAAATATGGTCAGATTTTCACATGTAAGACATCATTGGAAAGCTTAGAATCTGTACTTTTAGAATCTGTGAATAACTCAAAACGCCTCCAGGATCACTTGTGTCCTGTTTGGCCATGTTGTAAAATGTATTTTTATGTATTTTTCTATATTTCTGTTATTATTAGTATTCATATTGGTATTTTATGTTATTATTATTATTGTTAACTTGTGTTTTTGCGTAGAAAAACAGTATATTTGCGTTAATTGGCTTGGGAGTGGAGCCTTGGTGGATAAAAGAAGCCCACTCTCCCTCAGTCAGTCTTGTACAGAGAAGGTAACAACCGATGTAGTTTATGGTTTAAGAAGCATAATTCTGCTGTCTCATATAAATATTGTAAATACCTTTTTTGTTTCACTATCTTGTACAGTGGTACCTCACCTTACGAATGACCCAACAAATGAAAATTTCAATTTTGGTCTCTAGATACGAATGAAATTTCAAGTTACGAAACGCAAACGGCTCAATATAGGGGAGCGGAGACACAACAACACATGATCAGTAGGGTAAAACTCACCTGTCTCACAACGGTCTAAACCCCGCTCACGTTCCCTATTAGTGAGTGAACAATCCAACGCTTGGTGAATTCTGCTTCACGATGATAGGAAGAGCCGACATTGAAGGATCAAAAAGCGACACGGCGCGGGCCCGCGGCTCAGCTCGGCCCGCTCACAGCTCACAGTGTCGGCGCCCCGGCTCTGGAAGTCACATAGAAGCAAAGCCCGCCCCGCCCCGCTCTTATTCCCGCTGAAAGAGCGTCTTTCTCGGCCTCTTAGCTCTAGTGCGGAACGAGCAACACGCAAGGAGCAAGGAGCGCGGAGCAACGCGCAAGGAGTGCGGTGCAACGCGCTCCTCCAACGGCACTGTCATGTCCCGGGATAATCCTGGTTTAGTCCAGGTCCAGTCCAGGTTTAGACCTGGTTTAGTTCTGGTCTAGACCTGGTTTATTCCAATCAGGACGCAGAACACAAATGTTACACTATAAGAAAAAGTTACACTATTAAAAAAAACAACCTTGGAACGGATCAGGCCTTTTCCATTGAAATAGCTACTCAACTTACGAATTTTTCACGTTACGAAACCACTTCTGGAACTAATTAATTTCGTAAGGTGAGGTACCACTGTATTAAAAATACATGGGCCTACTAAAATGAGCTATATGTATGGAGTATGAAAGCTTTCAGAAAAATTTGAGTGCATAGGATAGAATTCTGTGCATATTTGCGAAATCCATGCATAATTAGCTGTAGTTGAACATAAAATAAATATTCGTAAACTCTCAAATGAGTCCAGTCGTACATAAAATGTATTGTTTGTATTTGATTCATCAGAATATGAATTGTGTTGGAATGGGGGCATGTCGGAATGACGGTATGTCGGGGTGGGAGTCTGTAGGAGTGGCGGTATGTTGGAATAAGAATTGTACCCCTTATTTTCCAAATTTTATCCCAGTTTTGAAAATCTGGTTACCCTAAACCACAGGCAAATGTTTTTAGATCATCAGAAAAAATACAAAATGGATTTAAACAGCACATTTTCAGAAACCCACAATCAATACAAGTGCTCATGGCCATGTCTAGATGTTTGATTTTGAACAAAAAGGCAGGGCTCTCAAGTTTTTAGCGGGGTCGTGCGTGAGACTGGGGGGGGGGGGGTGCGAGTGAACAATTTTTCGTCGAATTGCCCTGTTTGTTTAAAGAGCAAACTTAAACTACAAAGCAACTAATGAGAGTTATATAAATGAAGTTATTACCTGATGGTTCTCAGTTTGTTTTATCATCACCGCACTTTGTCAGTGCTGAGAGGGGCGGGGAGGAGGGACCGGGGCGGGGCAGTGTTGCCAACTTAGCAACTTTGTCGCTATTTTTAGCTACTTTCTGGACCCCCCTAGCAAGAAAATTAGACAAAAGCGACTAGCGACAAATCTAGCGACTTTTTTGGTGATCAGAGGCTCCAAGATCGCGGGAGGGGGAAAAAATAATTGCGCCGTTTTCTCTCTTTCCCCGTTCAGAGAAAGAGACAGAGGGACCAGGTGGGGCAGTGGAAGAGAGACACAGGCAGAGAGGGGCGGGGGCAGAGTTGAGAACAGCGTGGACTGTCAGACAGACACAACGCACACACACACACACACACACACACACACACTCACCAGTCTCTCCTCTGCTCCCTCCCATCTCGTCAGATCGCCTCGGAGTCTGGTCATTCCTCTCTCTGTTTCTGTCATTCAGTTTCTCTCGTCACGTGCATATCCCTCTCATTCTTTAGAGCATTTCTTTTTTCTCCTCTTGTATTCTAAGGCTAGTTCTACAGCCCCCCTCAAATGTAGGAGGGAAAAAATCACATCTTTGTGTAAAGTGAGCAGTGAGAACTTTTTTTTTTTTTTGCACAAATGCAATGTAAAACGTGTACAATGCCGCGCGTAAGCCGTCGGGGGGGACACGTTACGCACAGACGGAGACACCGGGACCGGAGTCGGTGCGTCTCAGAGGAGACGTGGCACCGGGACTGAGGCTCAGGACGTGCCCGGGGGACGGCGCGTCTGCTCCGGCCTCGCTCGGACCGTGCGCCCGGAACAGGGGGAGTTTTTTTTCGCTGAAAACGCGCGGAGCCTGCATAAACTAAGCCACACAGACCGATTTTCTGGGCACAAAAAAAAAAAAAAAAAAAAAAAAAGAAAGAAATCAGCGTGAGAAATGCCATGTGTGGCGTGTGTCACACTCTCACTGCGTGAGACTTGAGAGCCCTGAAAAGGTGAGGATGACTAAGTGAATAGCTTTTGGCTGATGCTAGCTAGCTAGCTTGTGACTAATTTGATCTGTGAGAGACTCGTTTAACAGCACAAATCATCTCAACTCTTGTCATTCCAACTAAGCCAGTTCTTTGTGGTCAGACTGTTAAAACTAAACTCAGTCTAATAAGAACAACGCCTCAGACAGACCAGTGACTATAGTTAGCACCACAACCCCAGAGAATGTTGATAATAACTGCATAAGGAGACCAGATGTCCCTATTTACCCGGGACAGTCCCAATTTTGAGCCCTGTGTCGCCTGTCCCCAGTAGATTTATCCAAAGCAATTGATTTGTCCCAGTTTTATAAGAAAAATGTCCCTGGTGTCCCTATTTTTGACCAATTTGATACTTGCCAACAGTAAACAGAGGAATAAACAAGTCATTTGTTTCGGTAAAATACAGAAAAGCTCCTTAAAAATGACCTAAATGCAAAAAATGTGACTGAAGTGCAGAAAAGTTCTCTTTGATTTTGCTCTTGTCCCACACCAAACTTTGCCTGGTTTACACCTGACCATATCACAAGTGATATATGGTCTGGGAGCACCTACTGAAGATCTCGTAGCGGAGGTGTGGTGCGGTTTACGATCGCCAACGGCCGTTTATTGGGCGTTATGAATGTCTAGCATTTGGCGTATACGTAGCCCATAGCCAATCATGTCAGTTGTCAGTTCAAACTACAAGCTTCCATTTGTCGTGTAGTACGCGTCACCGTCTTTCCACCCCTCCCCGCTCTCTGATTGGCTCCCCAAATCAGGAGCCCTAGTTGCCAGACTGTCTTTTAGATCAGAACAATCGTGCAAAGCAGCCTGTGATTTCCCAGGTTACACCAAACTGGAGGTGTCAAGTTTTTTATATGGGTCATTCCAGAATTGGAGGACATTTTACATCCCACCCATCAAATATTAAATAATCCACATACAAAATACTAAAACATACAGTTTCTGAGTGAATTTACTTGTCCTGAGACCAAATCTAAAAAAAAAACTAAGAAAATAATGCTTGAAAATAGTTTTAAAAATACCAAATAATTCTGGAATACCTCCCAAAATGCCATTTTCCTCTTGTCCCACCCCTCTAATGACCAAATTGAATCTCAAATAAAACAGTTAACATTTAATTTGAATTTCTTTTTTTTTGTATTATTTGTTTCATTTCCATCTCTTGTAACTGTGGGAACATTTGTTTTAATAGACATAATATTTCAAATAATAGTTATTATTCCTGGAACATGTGTCCCACAACCTGCACGCAACCCTGTTACCAGAACATTTTTAGTCTGGTAGAAGAAGAAGAAAGCAGAAAACCACATGATCCCCTGGACTTGACATCATCAAACAGTTTTCCAAAAGAATGGGCAGAGCAAAGG
The DNA here is from genome assembly GCA_036785185.1 of Paratrypauchen microcephalus. Classification (NCBI taxonomy): domain Eukaryota; kingdom Metazoa; phylum Chordata; class Actinopteri; order Gobiiformes; family Gobiidae; genus Paratrypauchen; species Paratrypauchen microcephalus. The sequence goes on along the minus strand of JAVJIX010000169.1, from coordinate 806,271 downwards.
TTTATCTTCTCTTCTATTTTTCATATTTTTATAACATCGTTAGCCTTGATTGAATGTCTCACTCTGCCTCATGCAACCCTGTTATGCAAATGATCAGAATATGACAATTATTATTATTTTTCCTTTACTTATTTGCATAAATAAGTTTTTCCTCTTGATTAGCAGTAACAGCTAAACAGCTTCTACTCCTGAGATAAAGCGAACATTAGCGCAGATTTGCAACCCTGTTACCTGCAACCCTGTTACTGTGATTAGAGGAAATACATAAATTAACCAAATAAATCATGTAATAAAAATTGTACCATTGATGCATAATCAAGCATTGATAGTTTACTACCTATTATTGATGAATATGTAGCAGAAAATCAGAAAAGTGAAGGTTTATTTTTCAAGAATTTTAAATATCCTCCAATTCTGGAATGACCCACATACTATTCCAAAATATCTACTGTATATAATTAGAGATATTATATTATTGTATATATTTTATCAAATTCTTCAGGACCCTGTGATTCCCAGCACTGGCCCACAACCACGAACCCTTGTTATTACATAAATGCAAAGCAGTCAACACTTCTCCAACGGATCCATGTGGTAAACACTGACTGCCCTGAGTCCTGCAGGCCGGTGGAGAAAGAAGGCCGCGCTCATGCCCTTTATGCTGTCATTTATCTGAGCGTATTAGACCAGCGGCTATCCATCCATCTGACCCCTCCATCATCACCCCCACACGCCCCCCGCCGGCCCCCGTGCAGCTGGGCAGGTGGGCAGCGGCGATCATTAGCAGCCATGAGGACACATAGATTCCACGTATGATCTGCAGATTGAAAGTGGAGTGGTGGTGGAGTGTTTGCGGTGCGGAGAGCCGGGCTCGCATCAGACCTACAACTGCCGGTGAGATCGCGAGGGCAGCACGCGTGTGAACATATGCTTCAGAACGTGATGGGCTGATCTTCAAACTAATGGACCGCAGAATGAGAAATGTGCGGACCGTGTTTATGTCCATGTGGAATTGAAATCTGTGCTCCGTGTTGGATAGAACATTCTGAACATGTTTACTTATACAGTAGATATACAGCTCTGGGGAAAAAAAATTATAATAAGAGACCACTACAAAGTTTTACAGTTTTTCTGATTTTACTACTTATAGGCAGTAGTCGAGCTGTAAAATGAAACCAGGGGGGATGGTGAAATTTTTCATTTATGTGACATATTTTCCGGGGGGGTGCGAGTGAACCCTTCTTCAAAATCAACACTCAGTGCATGAGAGTATTTTTTCTCTCTGAAAACGCGCGGTGCCTGCATTATCTAACCGTTGTTGCTTGAATGCAAAGAAGCACTGTTCGCTGCGCTTGAATTGCGTGAGACTTGGCCAAACTCTCCGCTCTCAGCTCTCAGCTGATCCATTTCCGTGTTTTTGCACGGGGGGAGAGATTTGAAGCGTTCCACTGAAAAAGAAACACATTTCCACAGAAAATAAAATTAAACCACTGCTGTTCAAAGGTCCAGCAGTGGACTTCCGAGCCTAGAAACACTCGGACGTGCCTCCAGGCAAATAAAAAAAACGCATTTCGCATTGCCTAGCGCATTCGCAGTCCAAACTCTCTGGGCGTGATTTACAGAGATGCTGAGTACAGACATGATTGGAAGCTGGAGCGCAGTTCGGCCTATGATTGGCTCTTGGCACTGGCTGTTTTGACTTAAAGACGGCGAATTTCGCCAAAAGGTGAGGGATTTTCATGCCTGATTGATAAAATGCCACAAGGGATGGAGGAAGGGATGACATTTTAGAAGAGGGATGATTTTGAGTACTGGTTATAAGTATCTATAAAGAGTCTATAAAGAGTCTATAAACTAGTGACAACATTTCCCCCAAATTCCAAATACAATATTATCATTTAGAGCAGGGGTGGGCAAACTTTTTGACTCGTGGGCCACAAAGGGTTCTAAAATTTGACAGAAGGGCCAGACCAGGAGCAGCTGGATTTAGTGTTTTGGTAATCCACCTCATAAGAGCAAAAAATAACACGGGATATGTAGAAAACATGTGCTTTATTTCAATTAAAAATGAACAAAAGCATTACAACAAAATATCCATCTTTCAAGTTCTATGGTATTTAGCTATTTATTAAAATGACTCTTAAAACACAGAAATTTTAATTAATAAAATACAGCTTTTTTAAAATTACTAACAGATACTATTTTAAAGCACTGAAAGTTCTGTTCTCCTTCAGGTTCTTTTGTTCTTTCGTTGACTGTTTTGTGGCAAAGTGTCGCCTGATATTCTTTAAAAACCGCTACAGTCTCTTGGCATACAGCAGCTGATAAATATTCAGTGAAAAAATATTTACTTGTCCACTCCTTATTAAACACTCGACATTCTCTGTCCACTTTTCTTTTCTTAGCTCCGCTCGTCTTTACAGGAGGCTGAGGGGTCAAAGAGTAAAGCACAAACGTGGAGCAAAACGCCGCACCTCAACAAAGGTCAATGTATGTAGTGCGCCAGCTATTGGAAAATGCCAGAATTGCAGGGAAATTAAAACATTAAAACATTAACAAGGTTTATTAATATAATTTCTTCAAGTTTGGTGGGCCGGATTTCTATTTGCAGAAAATGACAAATGGTCAAAATAACAAAAAAGATCCATGTTTTCAGACCTCAAACAATGCAAAGAAACAAGATGAAATTCATTTTAAAACAACATAATACTAATGTTGTTTTAAAATGAATTTAATCTCGTACTAATGTTCCTCATGTGGACGCACCACCCGCGGGAGGATTCACGGGGGCTAGTGCATTGTGTTCTGGGCAGCAGATCTGTCTGGACTGCTGCCCCCGTGACCCAGAAATGGAAAAGCGGAAGATGATGGATGGATGGATAATACTAATGTTTACACTTAAGAAGAGTTTAGAAATCAATATTTGGTGCAATAACCCTTATTCCCCTATGGTCATGAGCTCTGGGTAATGACCGAAAGGACGAGATCGCGGATACAAGCGGCCGAAATGAGTTTCCTTCGTAGAGTGGCTGGGCGCTCCCTTAGAGATAGGGTGAGGAGCTCAGTCACACGGGAGGAGCTCGGAGTAGAGCCGCTGCTTCTCCACGTCGAGAGGAGCCAGCTGAGGTGGCTCAGGCATCTGTTTCGGATGCCTCCTGGAGGTGTTCGGGCATGTCCCACCGGGAGGAGGCCCCGGGGAAGACCCAGGACGCGCTAGAGGGACTATGTGTCCCGTCTGGCCTGGGAACGCCTTGGGGTCCCCCCGGAGGAGCTGGAGGAAGTGTCTGGGGTGAAGGAGGACTGGGCGTCCCTGCTTAGACTGTTGCCCCTGCGACCCGGCCCCGGATAAGCGGAAGAAAATGGATGGATGGAACCCTTATTTTTAATCACAGCTTTCATGCGTCTTGGCATGCTCTCCACAAGTCTTTCACTTTGTTCTTGGGTGACTTTATTCCACTCTCGGTGCAAGAACTGAAGTAGCTCAGCTTTGTGTTTGTGTTGGAATTCAAAAGACGCTGGAATGGAATGGCTCTTATTTTTTTCAAGAGTATTTGTATTTTGGTAGAATACTGAATGCTTTCACATTGAGTTGCATTATATTATAGTGTAAAAAATTGCATAGGATTAAAATAAGCTTTAAGGCACTATACCTGATTTTGAATGTCTTAAAAATTTGAAATTAGTTTGCAGTTGCCCAACGTTCTTCCTCCCTCACCTCATGCATTCTGAGCATCCCAATTATTCACTGTGATGAGATCATAGTGAATAATTGGGATGAGATCATAGTGAATAATTCACATCTTTCAGAGACCAGAGTGGAGTTTTGCCATGACGGTAAAGCAAACAACAACTAGCATGCTAACACACACTTATTGATTAAGTAATACTTTAACTTTTAACGATCCAAAAATATTCATTTTGTCTTCTTTTGTACTTTAACTTCTTGGATTCTTTTTAAAGCCCGTTCTGAAGATGCAGCTTACAGCCGAAACACAAGGTAAATACATCTCCTACTGTATTATTAGACAGACACTTTATTGATCCTGAGGGAAATTCAAGTTTTGTTACAGAAACTGTTGCAGTTGATGTTGCGGCAACATTTCCACTGCTCGTCTCAGTGGACTTTGTGTCTCAGTCAAAGGTCCCAGCGTAGTTTAACAGGAGGACTGGTCAGGTAGGGTCAGCAGATCTGTGTCAGGGCAGTTTGAGGAGAGGAAGAGCCAAAAGTGTCCCTCCTCTGTGCCCTGCAGCATCACAGCAGTGTCCTGGGGGCGCCAGGTGAACACAACAGGAAAGGCCTTGTTCTTACTTCACTCTGGTGTTTCGGTTGGTGATCAAATGGTCCATTCCCTCAAAGTGTTTCCTCTGGAAGAGCTTCTGCCACATTTGTAAAAAGCCTGTAGCATGTCAAATGTCCATAGTTAGCTACTTAGCTAGCCTCTTGCACAGTCTCTATGGACACGAGAAAAACAATCCAACAGCCCCTGGTGTTCATTCCCTCAAAGTTTTTTCCTCTTCTGCTACATTCGCTGCCACATACGGTGTAAAAAACCTGTAGCAACTCAAATGTCCATAGCTATTATTATTATTATTATTATTATTATTATTATTATTATGATTATGATGATTATTATGATGATGATGATGATGATTATTATTATTATTATTATTATTATTATGCAATTGTATTATTGTAATGCATTTATTTATCATTGTTTAAAGGGAAATTAACGTTTTTTTTTACAATCTGAGCCTTCTTTCAGCAATAAAACAAGTAGTTTTACTCACCCATAGCAGTTTGGTGTCAATTGGAGCAGTATCGCAGAACTTATGTTGAGCCGTTCTGTTCTACTAATGATCCCGTATCCGTTAGCGTGAGTGCTCGGGGCACTGATTTGCAGTGTCCAAATAACACAAACTTTAGCACTTTTCAAATCACAGAAGATCGCTGTGTCAGCGTAGACTTTTAGTGGATTCCAAAATGGCCTGAAACCCGATATCGCAACAGAAAAGTAAAGTTCAGAGCGGTGTTAGCTTCTTTCGGACTAGCGGTGTTTACAAAACAGCTGAGTTCACGCATGCGCACTGTCCTCTCTGATGACGTCATCAAATGAAACTATAGCTGCATATCGGGTTTCAGGCCGTTTTGGAATCCACTAAAAGTCTACCCTGACACAGCGATCTTCTGTGATTTGAAAAGTGCTAAAGTTTGTGTTATTTGGACACTGCAAAGTAATGCCCCGAGCATATGATACGAGCACCATGTTAACGGATATGGGATCATTAGTAGAACAGAACGGCTCCAACATAAGTTCTGCGATACTGCTCCAATTGACACCAAACTGCTATGGGTGAGTAAAACTACTTGTTTTATTGCCGAAAGAAGGCTCAGATTGTAAAAAACGTTAATTTTCCTTTAAGAAGGAAGACCACAGATGCAACCAACATAACAGTTTCCTATTTTTCTCACTAACAATGAGCAGTCTGAGGCAAAATAGTGAAAATACCAAAATATGTTCTCAAGATGTGTGTAGAATCCCTCAGTCGTCCAGGTAGAATCCATGGCCAAAGGAGAAAATCAATTTGTCAACTGGACAAAGGTTTATTTTATAATAAACTTTTGGAGAAATTCAATTTGTCAACTGGACAAAAGTTTATTGTATAATAAACTTTTGAACAGTTGACAAATTGAATTTCTCCTTTTGCTAAAATGTGTTCCTTTAATGTAGGACAGTAGCTCTATTCTGAATACTCTGAATATTCCCAATTGTATTTTCTGAATTCTGAATAATATTCTGAGGTGACGGCACAGTGGCTGAGTGGTTAGCACTCATGCCTCACAGCAAGAAGGTTCCATAGAGGGATAAATAAAGGATAATAATAATAATAATAATAATAATAATAATAATAATAATAATAATAATAATACGTGAAGAGTCCCTCAGTCATCCAGGTAGAATCCATGATAAAAGGAGAAGTTCAATTTGTCAACTGGACAAAGTTTGTTTGGTTGAAAACGTTTCGCCGCTCATCTGAGAGGCTTCGTCAGCTCTGGTTCTAGTGCTGGTTAGACCCTGCTTATATCTCGCTGCAGGGAGGAGCTCCTACACTGAAATAGCTCTGAAACTATCTCAACTAATCTGTCTCTTTGTCATCTGCTGTACATCTTCACCTAGAAGCCACGGGCCATTCTTTTGAGGACAGTGAGGTTCAGATCTTAGCAAGGGAAAAGAACTGGTTTGAGAGGGGCATGAAAGAGGCTATTTTTGTCAAAAAAAGAGAATCCGTCGTTAAACAGAAATGGGGGAGTTAGACATAACTTGTCTCCCATTTATAATTCAATTCTTAAACCAAGTCAAAACAGACAAAGAAACATTAGGGCAGACAGGCCAGGGCAGAGGGGTGGAGAGGGTCGATAGGCGTGAATAGGGAGGCGAAACTAGTCGCCAGAGTAATTTGAAAAACAAAGAGACAAATTAGTTGAGATAGTTTCAGAGCTATTTCAGTGTAGGAGCTCCTCCCTGCAGCAAGATATAAACAGGGTCTAACCAGCACTAGAACCAGAGCTGACGAAGCCTCTCGGATGAGCGGCGAAACGTTTTCAACCAAACAAACTTTGTCCAGTTGACAAATTGAACTTCTCCTTTTATCAATAATAATAATAATAATAATAATAATAATAATAATAATAATAATAATAATAATACCACAAATGAGAGAGTACTGTAACCAGTTACTAAATATTAGTATTAGTATGTATAATGGATACATGTAGTTAATTTCAAACACTGAATGCCTGATGGTGATGAAAGCTGTAGGATTTGTATGTAATCTATTCATTTAGTATCCATATTTAATCCATAGCAAATGTATAAATCCCCTCCCACTGTATTTGTCACTACAGTAAGTTCCATGATATTCAAAACAGCTGGGTAAATACAGTGATGCACTGAGTATAGAATTAGAGCCACTCTAAGATCGTTACAGCCGATGCTCAAATCACAGAAGCTCCTTTTTTTAACCACATCCAGCATAGCAACACACATTTCCACACAGAGCACTGCAGCAGCCACATGCTGCTGCTGAATTATGAATGTAATATTTAACACATCACATTTTCCTCCTTGAGATGTATTATTAAGTGTTGACAAATCACTTGAATTCCAAATGTATTGTGCTAAAGTACCGATACTAACTGATACTTAGACTAGTATCGAAACTAGATACTCATCTGAGCAGGTATCAATACTAAAAAGGTCACATTGACAGGAAAGAATGATCTTGAGGTGTTTCAGAATAAGTATAAGAGCACATAGACGAGTATACGCCCATGGACCACAGAGGGATTACACAGAATTATTATTATTATCATTGTGGTAACGGAATCAATGCTGAGTATAAAGTCTATTCCTTAGTATCAAAATTAAGTTTGACATTTTGTTATTCACTGCGTGCATATGAACGAGTGTAATCCGATTCCAAACGGATTGGGATCATATCGAATTCATGTGCACAGGCTAAGGATCGTATAGGGATTGGTTTCCTGAATCCAATTGGAACCCCTGCCTTAGGCCGATAGTAATCCGCTTGGCGCCGCCTTGTGCACGATATCGGATTGGATTGGCGTACTGCGCATGCGCGGGAATTTTCGCCAGGGATTTCACGCGGAAGTGGCAGGAGGCGCCGACGCCGTCATAAGTATCCGGATTGTTGCCGGAAAACTCAGACGAAATCATGGCTGCGAAGAAAGAACGCACAACACGTACACCAACGCTGCTCCGTCAAACTTCTCGAGCGCCATCTTTGTATACCGCCACATAGTTTGTTGTGTTTTTATTGAGTAGACATCACCCGGAAGTAGTTGGACCACAGCGCCACATAGCGTAGTGGAGCCGGACAGGTCGCTGACCATTATCCGACTACATGAGTTTCATGTGCACTGGGATCTAAGGACAGACCATCCGCCGAGAAACGGGATTGTATTTGGAGAAATCCAATCCGATCCTACCATGTGCACGCAGTGAGACTAGGGATGAACCAATCAAGCTTTTTCACTGCTACCACAGTTAAAGGTCCTATGGCATGAAATTTTCACTTTCTGAGGTTTTTGAACGTTAATGTGAGCTCCCCTACCCTGTTTATCCCCCCCATGGTTAAAAGTTGCGAAATGTCTAAACTGAGCATTTGCGATCCTTTTCTGCATTACAAAAAATCGGAGCTCAAACGGGCGAGTTTGAACAAGGCACCTTATTGACGTCAGATCGAAAAAAGAAATGCAAATGCAGTTCCAGCCCCGTCTGTCTGTACTCAGCGTCTCTGTAAATCACGCCCAGAGAGTTTGGACTGCGAATGCGTTAGGCAATGCGAAATGCGTTTTTTTATTTGCCTGGAGGCACGTCCGAGTGTTTCTAGGCTCGGAAGTCCTTTATCTGAGCCTCTGGACCTTTGAACAGCAGTGGTTTAATTTTATTTTATGTGGAAATGTGTTTATTTTTCAATGGAATGCTTCTGATCTCTCCCCCCCGTGCAAAAACAAGGAAATGGATCAGCTGAGGGCTCAGAGCGAGAGGGAGAGTTTGGCCACGCCCCCACCCTCTACTATTGGCCAGCTCTTTTGTCCTCATTTGCATTCAAGCAACAACGCCCATTATGGAGTGTTCAGAGAGAGAAAAAATTACTCTTTCTCAGCTTATCTCTGTTTCTCATGCACTGAGTGTTGATTTTGAAGAAGGATTCATTTACAGTATTTGGGAACCATTAAGGAGCCATATAAAAGCATCAAGAAGTACCATGTCATGGGATCTTTAACTTACTACAAATGTGTTCCAGTTGTGCTAGACAGCTGTTATTTATCCTGCAAGTGACTACAGAACCGTTCAAAAATCATCAATCACATCTAACTGAAAGCGTAACAAGGATATCGACTGAACCCTTGTAATGGAACGGATACTTAAGGCAAATTTTCATGTTCGATATCCAGCGTCAACATCGGTGCATCCCTAAGAAAGATGCCTAAGGTGGAATGTCGGCTAACAGTTTGAGTGCAGAGTCGTTTGAGTGAAGGGAGCGTTAGCTGCTCTCTGACACGGCATTCATCTTTTTCACAGCGGGAAACTAACAGGCGGTTCGTGAGGTCAACTCTGAATATATTTCTGCCTTGTGACTATGCCCTTCATACACTTTATGCATAAAATAATCCCGTTTATGGAGGATTTTAGAAATAGTTATTAGAAAAGTACATCCCACGTTTGAGTTGATAGAAAATGATACGGTATTCAAGGAAAATGGACTCGCACTGATTCAAAGGCACCTCATTACCGTGCCTCAGCTTTTCAGAGCTTTTAACGATATTATAGACGTTCCCCTCACCTTTTACTCGAGGATGTATCTGGAGTGATTCATGCATGTTGGCACAATCTTTAATCGCTTTTTTTTAAGACACCATTTTAGCGATCAACCCCAGTTTTAACCTTCGCTGGTACACGTCCACTGTGACATATGTGCTTTGTTTTCTATTTTTGCTTTCTTAATCAATGACATGCATAGAATTCAGGAGCATTGTGTTGTGCAGTCATTAAAAAAAAGCAGCTATCCAATGGAGGGGTGACATTTCCCATTGGACACCACAGTTTTCTAATGTGGAAGTCAATGCATTTGCTTCTTTTATTAAGTTGTTTTAGATAAATACAGTGGTACCTCACCTTACGAAATTAATTTGTTCCAGAAGTGGTTTCGTAACGTGAAAAATTCGTAAGTTGAGTAGCTATTTCAATGGAAAAACCTGATTCCTTCCAAGGCCCCAATCCAAGTTTGTTTTTTTTTATAGTGTAACATTGTGTTCTGTGTTTCTCACATTTGTCTCTCGTTTAAACACTCAAACTTTCATAGATTTTCAACAAAAATGTATTTACAGTGAAGTGTGGGGGGGAAGGGGGAGGGGGGAGAAGACTGCGCTCTGACACGTGTGATAGCGCAGCATGACCCGGCGCGGAGCTGACAGCAGGTCTAGACCAAGGTCTAAACCTGGACTGGACCAGGACTAAACCTGGACTAAACCAGGACTAAACCTGGACTAAACCTGGACTAAACCTGGACTAAACCTGGACTAAACCTGGTCTAAACCTGGACTAAACCAGGACTAAACCTGGACTAAACCTGGACTAAACCTGGACTAAACCAGGACTAAACCAGGACTAGACCAGGTGGATTAAAGCAGCGAGGAGGGGACTGCACGCAGTCTGAGCGCATGAACGCATGAACGCATGAACGAGACCCATGCAAGAGCCGCGGGCTCCTCCTGGTTTAGTCCAGGTTTAGTCCTGGTTTAGTCCAGACCACCGCGGCTCCTCCTGGTTTAGTCCAGGTTTAGTCCTGGTTTAGTCCAGACCACCGCAGCTCCTCCTGGTTTAGTCCAGGTTTAGTCCTGGTTTAGTCCAGACCACCGCGGCTCCTCCTGGTTTAGTCCAGGTTTAGTCCTGGTTTAGTCCAGACCACCGCAGCTCCTCCTGGTTTAGTCCAGGTTTAGTCCTGGTTTAGTCCAGACCACCGCGGCTCCTCTAGACCTCCTCTAGACCTGGTCAGGTCTAGAGGACCTGAATTGAATTGCGTGAGAAATGCCCTGTGAGCGTGTGAACACGTCAAATTGCGTGTGTCACACTCTCAAGCGTGAGCCTTGAGAGCCCTGGTTTAAACGAGAGACAAATGTGAGAAAAGTTTAAATCCAGTCTGAGAAAAGCGTATAATATGTGTGGCTGAGCACGCATTATTTGAATTTTTGAGATTTCGCGTTTCGTAACTTGAATTTTCTTTCGTATCTAGAGACCAAAATTTACCGTGAAGGCGTTTCGTAACTTGACATTTTCGTTTGTTGGGTCATTCAATAGGTGAGGTACCACTGTATTGTGATTTAAAATATGTTAATTACAGCAAAATGATCCACGGCGTCATGGATTATTCACAGGGTCACTTAACTTAAGCATTCTAATTAGGAATCAGGAATCAGGAAGGTTTTTATTGCCATATGAGTGAACAGGTTCACAACATTAGGAACTTGCTTCGATACTTGGAGCGGACAGACGCTCCGAAGCACCAGGGCTGCCATTCGCGACGCCAACTTGGTTACAACAGAGTGGAAAAAAGATGCAGCAAAATCAATGACAATATTCACAAACATATTATGACAACAACAACTGGACAGGTAAAACACACAGCGTTTTTTTTCGTTGGGTGGGAGGGGGAGCAGTCCAGAAAAATCAATAAGTGATTGAAAACTGAAGCAGAGGCAGACATTGCTAAATAGACAGAGCAGTGTGAGCCGAATGTGGAATGCCTTGTTTTGGAGAGTGCGGTGATAAGCCGCAGCTGTCGACCTTGGACGTGTATTCACCACAATGTGCTTTTTACACCTCTTAGAGACCAGAGCAGCAGTTTCACAACTATCAAGCTAACACACACTTCCTGATCGAATTAGATGCAGACAGCAGACACATATTTTACCTTCAAGAGCTGCTTATACAGTGGTACCTCACTTTACGAACGACCCAACAAATGAAAATTCCAAGTTACGAAACGCCTTCACGTTAAATTTTGGTCTCTAGATACGAAAGAAAATTCAAGTTACGAAACGCGAAATCTCAAAAATCCAAATAAAGCGCGCTCAGCCACACACATTATACGCTTTTCTCAGACTGGATTTAAACTTTTCTCACATTTGTCTCTCGTTTAAACAAACTTTCATAGATTTTCAACAAAATTATTAATAGTGAAGTGTGGGGAGAAGGGGGAGGGGGGAGAAGACTGCGCTCTGACACGTGTGATAGCGCAGCATGACCCGGAGCGGGGCTGCGAGCACCCTCCTCTAGACCAGGTGTAAACCAGGTCTAAACCAGGATTAAAGGTCCCATGGCATGGAATTTTCACTTTCTGAGGTTTTTGAACATTAATGTGAGCTCCCCTACCCTGTTTAGCCCCCCCCCATCGTTAAAAGTTGCAAAATGTCTAAACTGAGCATTTGCGATCCTTTTCTGCGTTACAAAAAATCGGAGCTCAAATGGGCGATTTTGAACAAGGCACCTTATTGACGTCAGATCGAAAAAAGAAATGCAAATGCAGTTCCACCCCCGTCTGTCTGTACTCAGCGTCTCTGTAAATCACGCCCAGAGAGTTTGGACTGCGAATGCGCTAGGCAATGCGAAATGCGTTTTTTTATTTGCCTGGAGGCACGTCCGAGTGTTTCTAGGCTCGGACGTCCTTTATCTGAGCCTCTGGACCTTTGAACAGCAGTGGTTTAATTTTATTTTCTGTGGAAATGTGTTTATTTTTCAATGGAACGCTTCAAATCTCTCCCCCCATGCAAAAACACGGAAATGGATCAGCTGAGAGCTCAGAGCGGAGAGCGGAGAGTTTGGCCACGCCCCCACCCTCTACTATAGGCCAGCTCTTTTCTCCTCATTTGCATTCAAGCAACAAAGCCCATTATAGCCTGTTCAGAGAGAGAAAAATTACTCTTTCTCATCTTATCTCTGTTTCTCATGCACTGAGTGTTGATTTTGAAGAAGGATTCATTTACAGTATTAGGGAACCATTAAGGAGCCATATAAAAGCATCAAGAAGTACCATGTCATGGGATCTTTAAACCACCGCGGCTCTTGCATGCGTTCGTTCATGCGCTCGGACTGCGTGCCGTCCCGAGGGGAACACATATCCTCCCCTCCTCGCTGCTCGCCTCAGCCGTGACTCGTGAGGTACACCGGCAGAGCTAGCACGAAACCAGGAAATAGACCCGCACGCGGCCCTTTAATCCTGGTGTCCAGTCCTGGTTTAGTCCTGGTCCAGTCCAGGTATAGACCTTGTTTAGACCTAGTTTAGTCCACATTTAGTCCTGGGTCTACAGTCTCTTAGCCAATCAGGACGCAGAACACAATGTTACACTATAAAAAAAAGTTACACTATAAAAAAAAACTTGGAACGGGGCCTTGGAACGAATCAGGCTTTTTCCATTGAAATAGCTACTCAACTTACGAAAAATTCACGTTACGAAACCACTTCTGGAACGAATTAATTTCGTAAGGTGAGGTACCACTGTACAATATACCTGTGCTGAGGCAAGAAGATTGTTGTTCAAATACAATGGGAAACAAGATGCAGGGCCTCTAAGTGGTAGAAATAAATTTGCAATCACGAAATCCAGCAGTGAAGCTAAAACGAACGGCGAAAAGGACGTCCAGCTTGTAAAAAAATGTAACGCGAGGAGTCGGATCAGGTGCACCACAGGCAGGACAAACAGCCCAGTGTGAAGCCAAACGTCTAGAAGAGCTACTACAGATCCTCCACGTTTACACTGCAGTACAGGGACTGACTCTGGACTGAACCTGGACCTCGGTCAGTGATACTTAAACAGAAGGTATCTTAACTTACATATTTAGATCACCATATTACCTTTGATTGTTTTGAAAATGCTATATTTGCTGAAAACCACATGAGTCAAAAGTAATTTCTCCTTCAGAAAGCTTTCACATCGCGCTAAAGAAACTACCGCACATCGCATCAGGTTTTCAAGCTGCTGTGCACAGTTTTAGATCATGTTTTTGTGTATTTATGGAGAATTGTCGTCGTGAGCGGAGCCTTGCACAGAATCTTACAGCTAACCGTAAAGAGGGTTTGAATAGGGTTTAGGAGAGCTCACTACTCAAACATGCATGGATGACATTGAAAACCTATTCAGGCATTAACAACATTATAACATGATAGTAAACTTTAAAAATGGTTCAGGATCATTTTCCCTCCTTAAAACAACTATCGAATACCCATTGTTCAATTAAAAAGTCCATGGTCACATTTTATGCAGTGGTTCCTCACTATAATGCGGTTCACTTGTCGTGGCCTCGTTCTTTCGCAGATTTTTTTATTAAATTTTTTAAATTCTGTATCATCACGCATTGTGTTCTGCGTCCTGATTGGCTAAGGGACTGTAGACATTTGCCAATTTGTCCGTCATTCTCCTCCGTGTCTCCTGTACAGTACAGAATGTGTTCAGCCAAATTTAGGCTACGTTTATACGGCGACGATAAAAACAGAAGACGCAAAAGTGGCGTCTCGTCTTCAATTTTTTATCCGCGTTTAGACGAGCGTTCTCAACAGGAAATGTTTGTTTATACGAAGACGCAAAAGTGGGCGAATTCGATTGAATATGCATGCCAGGCCGCTAATAAAAACACCTACCTTTTTCAGGACACCGACAGGGGCTCTCATCACGGTTGTTTCGCCCTCGATGTCGGGTCGGAGCTCTTCGCTTAATGCGACAAGAGCTTGTTTAGTCATTCTGAAGTTTTCCACCCAAGCACTGTCATCAACTAATCCATTCTCAAAACTGTCCCACCACTGACTGGTTCTGCCCGGTCTTGTCCAAACTCGCCTCTGTCGCCTGCGATGTATTGTTATTGTTTTTATGGCGCATCAGGTCAGGTGTATGCGGCGTGAACATGTTTTGCGCTTCTTGCCGTTTAGACGGAGATGCGACCCGGGCCGTCTTCAGAACTCCACACTCTGGAAGGAGTCTTCAGATTTTTGCGGTTTCGTTTACACGGCGCCGCCGCCGTGTAAACGAAAGACACTTCCGATAGAATATTTTTGTCGTATTCAGTCGCAATCGTCCTCGTCTAAACGGCCCCTTATATAAATGTTCTATCGCAGTGTGACTCTGAAGTGCTGTTTGTTTGCAAGTTTTCTCCCCGACAAAACCCACAATGTCGACGAAATACACGCGCGAGTCACTATTAATAATTTCTTATGTGTCCATACTCGTAGGTGGATCTTTAAATTATTTTGTTATTTCTAAAAGCTATCATATTATTTTTTTATATAGGAAAACGTTTATGTTTTGATTTCTCAAACAAATATGTTACAGGCCTGAAAACTTTGGTTTCGTTCTATAATGCTGTGGGGTTTTTTTGTTGAAAACCTACGAAAGAGTGTTTTTCGAGTGTTTTTTTGGCAGTAGCTCAGTTGGTAGAGCGTTTGTCTACTGATCCAGCGGTTGGCGGTTCGAATCCTGCTCTTGACGGGTTGACCGCGTGTGATTCCAGCTCCCACAGATGAGCGCTGTCGTTGTGTCCTTGGGCAAGACATTTAACCCCACCTCGCCTCCAGTGTCTGCGGACACCGGTAGCCCCCATGGCAGAAGATACATCAAGGCCTGTCGTGACGTGGACCCACCACCCGCGGGAGGATTCATGGGGGCTGGTGCAGAGTGTCTTTGAATGCCTTTTATTGTCACTATTCATATGCACAATTTACATCATACATACTCACAATGAGACTGAAGCATCTCACTTCAGTGCAGACATTTAAGTACGATATATACAACACAGCAGGATATTTAGGATACAACACAGTATAGAAAAAAAAATAGTACAAAAAAGTCTCATACTACACATACAAAAAGCAAGTTTAAAGGCCAATAAATAATGCATCATGTTTTTATTTTATTTTAATCAAATTTTAGTCTTAGTCATTCCTCCCAGTGTTGCTTTTTGATAAGTTACCAAGAGAGAAATGTGAGAAAATATTAATGCCAGTCTGAGAAAAGTGTAGAATGTGTGCGGTGAGGCGTTTACAGCCTTAAAACATATAGAATAATTGTAAAATATAAAGCTGACGACTTTGCGGATTTCGCCTATTGTGGGTTATTTTTAGAACGTAACCACCGCGATAAACGAGGGACCGCTGTAATACCTTTAAAGGAAAAGTAACGTTTTTTACAATCTGAGCCTTCTTTCGGCAATAAAACAAGTAGTTTTACTCACCCATAGCAGTTTGCTGTCAATTGGAGCAGTATCGCAGAACTTATGTTGGAGCCGTTCTGTTCTACTAATGACCCCGTATCCGTTAGCGTGAGTGCTCGGGGCATTACTTTGCGGTCTCCAAATAACACAAACTTTAGCACTTTTCAAATCACAGATGATCGCTGTGTCAGGGTAGACTTTTAGTAGATTCCAAAACGGCCTGAAACCCGATATCGCAACAGAAAAGTAAAGTTCAGAGCGGTGTTAGCTTCTTTCGGACTAGCGGTGTTTACAAAACAGCTGAGTTCACGCATGCGCACTGTCCTCTCTGATGACGTCATCAAATGAAACTATAGCTGGATATCGGGTTTCAGGCCGTTTTGGAATCCACAAATCCACTATCGCTGACACAGCGATCTTCTGTGATTTGAAAAGTGCTAAAGTTTGTGTTATTTGGAGAGCGCAAAGTAATGCCCCGAGCACTCACGCTAACGGATACGGGATCATTAGTAGAACAGAACGGCTCCAACATAACTTCTGCGATACCACTCCAATTGACACCAAACTGCTATGGGTGAGTAAAACTACTTGTTTTATTGCCGAAAGAAGGCTCAGATTGTAAAAAAAAACGTTACTTTTCCTTTAAGACTCAAAGCGTTTTACCACCCATTCACACACTGATGTACAGACACTGAGGGCGAGGTGGGCTAAGTGTCTTGCCCAAGGACACAATGACAGCCTTCATCTTTGCGAACTAGAATTACACCGCCAACCTGTCAACTTCACCTCAGTGGACAAACACTGTACCAGTTGAGCTGCTGTCAACCCAAATACATATAAATAAATCTTATTAATCAACATTTCTGGCATGAAACTGCGTTCAGCATGTTTCTGATAACATGTTGGTAAAAGTGTCTAATTGTAGTATTCGGTGGGCATTTATTCAATAGTAATTTCCCCTAGTGCCAGGATGCAATTTAGAGGTGCACCTGACAGCGAGGAGTAATTATTTTAAGTTCTAAAACATGAGATGCCAAAAAGCAAGTTTAAAAGCCAATAAATAATGCATCATGTTTTTTGTTTTTTTTTATTTTAATCAAATTTTAGTCTTAGTCATTCCTCCCAGTGTTGTTTTTTGATAAGTTACCAAGCTGCCTGTTTTCAAAATCTCATAATACTAAATGCAAAAATGATCTATGAGTCTGACTTTGCAAAAGAAAATTGAATTGTGTTAACTGGACAAACGTTTGAGTGGATACGCTTGGCCGCTCTTCCGAGAGGCCTCTTCAGTTCTGACAGGGTTCTGTGAGTCACCGTGTGTAGTAATGTTTCTGTCTGAAGAGAGCAGCTACACTGAAACTAACACGCCCTAGAGCTCTTATTAGTGAAGTCCACTGAATTACCCTGAGGTCTGATTTGTGATTTTGAATTTGGTTGGTTTGGGTCTGAGGGTGGAGCTTTTAGGTAACTCTATCCTCTAAACTAAATCAAAACAAAGAAAACAAAAGGGCAGCCAGGTCAGGTCCAGATGTGTGAAAACACCCATTATGGCCCTGAATGGTTCTGCTAACAAGACCCCACACTCCACTGCCACTGCATATTGATTAGGCCTACCTAACTAACAGAAACTGAAAACAAGTAGGTGTAGTAGTTTTAAAGGTCCCATGGCATGAAATTTTCACTTTCTGAGGTTTTTGAACGTTAATGTGAGCTCCCCTACCCTGTTTAGCCCCCCCCATGGTTAAAAGTTGTGAAATGTCTAAACTGAGCATTTGCGATCCTTTTCTGCGTTAGAAAAAATCGGAGCTCAAACGGGCGAGTTTGAACAGAAATGCAAATGCAGTTCCACCCCCGTCTGTCTCTACTCAGCGTCTCTGTAAATCACGCCCAGAGTTTGGACTGTGAATGCGCTAGGCAATGCGAAATGCGTTTTTTTATTTGCCTGGAGGCACGTCCGAGTGTTTCTAGGCTCGGAAGTCCTTTATCTGAGCCTCTGGACCTTTGAACAGCAGTGGTTTAATTTTATTTTCTGTGGAAATGTGTTTATTTTTCAATGGAACGCTTCAAATCTCTTCTCCACGCAAAAACGTGGAAATGGATCAGAGAGCGCACAGATGAGAGCAGAGAGCGGAGAGTTTGGCCATGCCCCCACCCTCTACTATAGGCCATCTCTTTTCTCCTCATTTGCATTCAAGCAACAATGCCCATTATGAACTGTTCAGAGAGAGAAAAAATACTCTTTCTCATCTTATCTCTGTTTCTCATGCACTGAGTGTTTTTGAAGAAGGATTCATTTACAGTATTAGGGAACCATTAAGGAGCCATATAAAAGCATCAAGAAGTACCATGTCATGGGATCTTTAAAGTAATTTCATTGTAGTTAGCTCCTCCCTTCAGGCAGATATAGGCAGTGTCCACCAGTGTCTGACCAGAACTGAAGAAGCAGCTTGGATGAACTGAGAAACGTATTCGACCAAATAAACTCTCCTTTTGCCATGGATTCTACCTGGACGACTGAGGTATTCTACACACTAAGCAGCAGGTTGTAACTTAGACTACAATTTCTGTTCAACCGTATAAACTACCTGGATGACTGAGAGTTATACAGGGGTGTTTATTACTTTAAAAGAGCTTTAAAAGAACTCTGCGTAGCCAATGCTCTCTATTACAATCACATCTGACCCTGTTAAGGAGCATTAACCCAAAACATGCACCATAGGTACTCCAGCTTAGGTCCTGACCAAGCCGAAGCAAGGAGATCATGGAGATGGTCCCCGGGTGCCCTAATGTGTGCTGCCCACTGCTCCTAATATATATATATATATATATATATATATATAGGATGGGTTAAAATGCAGAGAATAATTTCTCCAGTGTGAGATCAATAAAGTCACTTCTTCACTTCTTCTTCTTCTAACCTGCAGTTGGTTGCCGGGGTCGCTCGCCGCCCTTCTGCAGAACACAGGTGGTCATAGACATTTCCCACGCATGACACTGCCTCCATCTGGGCTCGCATATATAATTGGTACACCCCACCCCAAGTCAAGTTTGACTTTAAATTGAGACACAGGATCATTTACACCTGCACCAGATTGCACGCAATACACCCTGACAGGTACGGCTGTGACAGTCTGGTATGCGGCGAGGCGCCTGAGGACCTCCTCCATCTGGCCGCCCAGTGTCCTGTCGTACGGCGTTTCTGGACCCGGCTGCTGGACCTTCTCGCTCGGAGGCTCCCACCGCCGGTGGCCCATGGAATCGATGACCCTGAGCTCTGGTTCTGCCTCTTCGGACCTGTCCAACAGCGACCTCGGGGGCTGGACACCGCCATGGTCAAGTGGGACACCGTCCGCCTCGTCCTGTCCATGGCCAGGTATTCTATCTTCGTGGCACGGAACCACCACCTCCATGATGGCCGCGTAGCAGAACACTACACTTACAATACAATACACTTTTTCTCCATCTCCCAAACAGGTTCCCCTCAGTTGGACTTCTGACCCCTACCCTCCTCTGCTGTTCCCTCTGGACCCTCACTCCTCCTGTTTTCCTTCTCGGCCCCCTTGTACTTCCCCCAGGTACCTTCAAGTCCCTTAGCCCTTGCACCCAGTGGTGTTTGTTCCCGTACCCACGTCCCCCAATGTGCCTTCTGAATGCTTTGTGAATGTTATTGTGGTTTTGAAACATGTAACTTTAATAATAAAAGATAAAAAAAGGAGGACACATACAGGTGTTTCTTATTATATGGACAGGACAACCAATTGGATGTCAGCATTGAAACTGAAACTCAGGTTAGGGTTAGATAGGTCAAATATATGACATTTTAAATCAAAATCTTACATACAGTTCCTTCACGTCTTTAAACACCACATAACATAATAGCACCTCTTCTTCCACTAACGTTATAGCCTGTGATATGTGAAATTGGAAATCGCAATCCAAAACTAGTGCAAAAGTCTACATTGCGAAATTGTTTTCAAATCAGGCTGGTTTCATAACTCAGTGCAGCGTTAAAGTTGGCGTGTCGGAAAGCGTGATTGCGAGCGGTCAGGGTTGGCGGGGGGGGGGGGCAGCAGGGGGGGTACAAAATGATAATGGGCGCTGTAACACAGATGACCGGTGTGAGGAGAGCACTGGATAAAATGAGAGAGTCCTAATAGAATGACTTTGCACAAGACTCTGCACAAACATATGCAAATGCATGGGGCTAATCACATTATGGGGCTCACCCTTTACCAGAGCCACACTCTTTTGATAAAGTGCAGGAGAGAACCGGACCACACAAAGCACAGACAGTCAGATTTGGAGCCTACTCAGATCTGCTGTCTGTTTAAACACATTTATGAGGCCAAATCAGGCATGTGGGAAAGCAGAAAAAGCAGATACTGGGGAGAGTTTGACCCTCACAGTCAATATAATAACACAGGTTCAGAATCACAGTCGCATTGGGCCTCATTCATGAAGGTTATTATGAACACATTTTTATTTCAAGGCCGTCTTACAAACATTTTTGGTATTCACTAAACTTTTTCTTAATTGAAAATGTTCTTCTGGAAGAACAAATCCTACAGTCAAGACCACTTGTAAGAACAACTTTGCCCATGGATCCGTCTCCATGATCTTGTTGCTAGTCTGGGTGAAAAACAGTCTTTGAAGGAAGATCTGAAAGGAAAAGTAACGTTTTTTACAATTTGAGCCTTATTTCGGTAATAAAACAAGTTGTTTTACTCACCCATAGCACTTTGGTGTCATATGGAGCACTTTCGGAGATGTTTTAGATTAGCATTAGGCTAACGCCGTTAGCCTAGCGCGACTTATAGCCATAGCTCGGGGCATTCCCCGAGCATGTAATATGCCCCGTGCGGTCTCCAAATAACACAAACTTTAGCACTTTTTAAATCATAGAAGCTCGATGTCTTTAGTCTACGATTTCGTTTGGTCAAAAGTGGCCTGTAATCCGAGATTTAGCCATAGTTTCGAGTAGATGAGGACGCCAGTGCGCATGTGCGGACTGTGCCCTCAGCTCCCGGGACCCAAACATGGAACGCAAAGCTGTAAACTATGGATAAATCTCGGATTACAGGCCACTTTTGATACAAACGAAAAAGTTTGTGTTATTTGGAGACCGCACGGGGCATATTACATGCTCGGGGAATGCCCCGAGCTATGGCTATAAATCGCGCTAGGCTAACGGCGTTAGCCTAACGCTAACCTAAAACATCTCTGGAAATGCTCCATATGACACCAAAGTGCTATGAGTGAGTAGAACAACTTGTTTTATTACCGAAATAAGGCTCAAATTGTAAAAAACATTACTTTTCCTTTAACCTGTGCATCCAGCGTGTCCTGAGTCTTTCCCAGAACACACTGGCCACTTTCAAATCATACTTTAAACAGTGGCTAAAGGAAAACCAGACTTGTGGACACTTTTAATGTTTTAATGCTTAATGTTTTAATGTTTTAATGTTGGTGTTTTTGCTGTGGTGTCACCTGCCCAGGGACTACAGATGGAAATTACCATTCTTGCTATAATCTGGGATATTTACACTGCAATGTTGCTGGTGTTCATTAATATGCACTGTCCCTATTAAATAAAGAATAAATACTTTTTTTTTTTTAAATCCCCAGGAGGCCTCCAGAGCAGCTGTCTCTTCTTGACCGAGGAGCAGCAGATCTACTCCAAGCTCCTCCTGCGTGGCTAAGCTCCTCTGCTTCTTAAGGAGCACCCAGCCACCCTGCAGAGGAAACTCATTTTGATAACTAACCTGGTGTAAAAAAAAAAAAAAAGAAAAAACTTCCTACGCTACACTGTCATCATTTTCTTTGAGTTTAGGTATTTGATTTTCAACAAAAAGGCAAGTGACTAACTGAAAAACTGTTGGCTAATGTTAACTTGCATGTGACTGTAATTTAATGTGTGCTTATGGCGTTTGGCCTGGGCCCGCCTGGCCTTGCGCTCCCCCTGTTGTCCTCTCATTTGGTGCCTTCTATTCCCTGAATGCAAATCTATGAGCCGTGATCCCAACACCAGACTGGTGGACCCCGTTTCCTCGCCTCGCTTCAGATGGCTCAGGTACCCCGTCTGGTGATCAGCCTATTGGACTACCGTGCCACCAATCCACGGGTTCCACCTGCCAGTGCCAACCTTCATAAAAGTGCCGAGTACCTGTCAGTCCGGGCAGCTGGATCATTACGAACGGCACGTCTTCATGATTGTGTCTCCTTGGACTTGTTGTGTTGTAATTGAGATATCAGGTCACTAGCGGCCTACATTTGTTGTAATTTGTTGATGTTTGATGTAGTCTACTTTTGAGTTTATTGTTTAATACTTTTTGCCTGTTAAATAAAAGGGTTAACTATTATTTACTATTTATTGTCTACTACTTCCTACTTCCTTTCACCCCTTGGAATGAGTTGTAACATGTGTGAGAGACTTGTTTAACACAAATCAGCTCATCTGATGTAGTTCCAGCTAAATCAGTTTATTGTTTATGGTCAGATTGTGTTAAAATAAAACACAGATTAAAATATATATAAAGCCTTAGACAGAGCAGAGCCTACAGTTAGCATCAAACGCCCAGGGACTGTTGATGACATCAGCTGCAAACTAGCGATAAAATAGAAATGTATGAGGAGTTAGCAAAGAGCCGTCCTTATGCCTAAACAATCTGAACAGATCCGCACAGTAAAAGTTATTGTTACATTTATTGGTGAAACTAATATGCAGTAAAACAGATCATAAAAGTAAATGTTTGTTGATTAATTAGCCTGGGGCTTATCGTGTTTCAAGCTTCATGATGCTTTATCACACTGGTCACATTTCCAGACAAATGAGGCCTATCACTACTGTGTCTGGAGTCTGCATTTTGTCCGAAGGGCACAAGCTCAGCTGGTGATTGTGCCGACACTTAAAGGGTCCATGTTACACTATTTTCTGATCTGTGTTATGCTGATTCCTCATCAAAAACACACCTGGACTTGTGTTTGTGGTATTCACACATGTTTAAAGATCCCATGACATGGTACTTCTTGATGCTTTTATATGGCTCCTTAATGGTTCCCTAATACTGTAAATGAATCCTTCTTCAAAATCAACACTCAGTGCATGAGAAACAGAGATAAGATGAGAAAGAGTAATTTTTCTCTCTCTGAACAGGCCATTATGGGCGTTGTTGCTTGAATGCAAATGAGGAGAATGGCCTATAGTAGAGGGTGGGGGCGTGGCCAAACTCTCCGCTCTCCGCTGTCAGCTCTCAGCTGATCCATTTCCGTGTTTTTGCACGGGGGGAGAGATTTGAAGCGTTCCATTGAAAAATAAACACATTTCCACAGAAAATAAAATTAAACCACTGCTGTTCAAAGGTCCAGAGGCTCCGATAAAGGACTTCCGAGCCTAGAAACACTCGGACGTGCCTCCAGGCAAATAAAAAAACGCATTTCGCATTGCCTAGTCCAAACTCTCTGGGCGTGATTTACAGAGACGCTGAGTACAGACAGACGGGGGTGGAACTGCATTTGCATTTCTTTTTTCGATCTGACGTCAATCAGGTGCCTTGTTCAAAATCGCCCGTTTGAGCTCCGATTTTTTGTAACGCAGAAAAGGATCGCAAATGCTCAGTTTAGACATTTCGCAACTTTTAACCATGGGGGGGGGGGGCTAAACAGGGTAGGGGAGCTCACATTAACGTTCAAAAACCTCAGAAAGTGAAAATGTCATGCCATGGGACCTTTAACACACAAATCCTGCTTAAAAGACACTTTTTGAGCTTTATTACACCACACATTGTTTTTTACCTATTTGTAGGCTATTATATACAGGTTTACTGTACTTTTGCTACAGGTATATGTGATGTTTTAGTCATTGTGTTTATTTCAAAGTCAAAGTCAAAGTGCACTTTATTGTCTATTCACTAGGTAACAGACATTAAACAGAAGACTGTGTCACCAAATGTGCAATTTAGACTAAAAACACATGGACACACACACTGCTACACTCATGGACATGAAGTGTACACAGACATCTACAATAAATAGACTCAAGACATACAGGTAAACGTATACTCTTCCAACAAGAATGAAATGTGCAATATGTAAGGTGCAAAAGTGAAAGTGCAGTTTGTAAAGTGCAAGACTTTAATGACAAAAAAGCGGACTCGGTGCCATTCATTACCCATAATCCACCACTGCGAACATGACGTCCCTGTCAGATTTAGTCACATGGTGCAGGAGCTCTATAGGACATTAAAGCCTTTACAGTGTGTCCTGCATTTGGACGCTCTGTTGTCTTTGGTGCATCACAGCCCAGCGTGCGTACTCTATAATTAACAACTTAATGCAGATAAATGGTGCCTTTACTTTGTCCTGACCTTCAATTCCACATGGCAACACCTGTCAGGAGCAGTGGAACACCTGTCAGAAGCAGGGGGCAGTCACTGTAACAGCTGGCAACGCATAATGATACTTTACAGTGACATCACTCTTACGGTTAGCTGTAAGATTCTAATAATAATAATGGATTAGTTTTATATAGCGCTTTTTTGGATACTCAGAGCCGCTTTCAGAGCATTATTCATTCACTCTTGGTGATGTAAACTACTACTGTAGCCACAGTTGCACTGGGGCAGACTGACTGAACCACCATAGAGCATCATAGAGAGCATCCTCACCAGCTGCACCACTGTGTGGTATGGCACCTGCACCGTGTCCTGCTGGAAAAAGCTACACCGAGTAGTGAGAGCAGCTGAGAGAATCGTGGGTGTCTCTGTCCCCTCCCTGCAGGATCCCATCCACCCATCCAACTGCCTCTTCAGTCTGCTGCCATCAGGAAGGAGACTGAGGAGCCTCAGGGTCAAGACCAGCAGACTGAAAGACAGCTTCATCTACCAAGCTGTCAGGATGATACTTAAAGGAAAAGTAACGTTTTTTTTTTTACAATCTGAGCCTTCTTTCGGCAATAAAACAAGTAGTTTTACTCACCCATAGCAGTTTGGTGTCAATTGGAGCAGTATCGCAGAAGTTATGTTGTAGCCATTCTGTTCTACTAATGATCCCGTATCCGTTAGCGTGAGTGCTCGGGGCATTACTTTGCGGTGTCCAAATAACACAAAATTTAGCACTTTTCAAATCACAGAAGATCGCTGTGTCAGGGTAGACTTTTAGTGGATTCCAAAATGGCCTGAAACCCGATATCCAGCTATAGTTTCATTTGATGACGTCATCAGAGAGGACAGTGCGCATGCGTGAACTCAGCTGTTTTGTAAACACCGCTAGTCCGAAAGAAGCTAACACCGCTCTGAACTTTACTTTTCTGTTGCGATATCGGGTTTCAGGCTGTTTTGGAATCTACTAAAAGTCTACCCTGACACAGCGATCTTCTGTGATTTGAAAAGTGCTAAAGTTTGTGTTATTTGGACACCGCAAAGTAATGCCCCGAGCACTCACGCTAACGGATACGGGATCATTAGCAGAACAGAACGGCTCAACATAAGTTCTGCGATACTGCTCCAATTGACACCAAACTGCTATGGGTGAGTAAAACTACACTCAACAAAAATATAAACGCAACACTTTTGTTTTTGCTCCCATTTTTCCTGAGATGGACCCAAAGATCCAAAATTCACTCCAGATACACAACACTACCATTTCTCTCAAACATTGTTCACAAATCTGTCCAAATGTGTGACAGCGAGCACCTCTGCCCCGCCGAGACAATCCATCCCACAGGTGTGCCACATCAAGATGCCGATCCGACATCATGACCAGTGCACAGGTGCGCCCCAGACTGCCCACAATAAAAGGACACCCTGAAATGTGCATTTTTTTTTTGCTTTATTGGGGGTCTGGGGACTCAGAACCAGTCAGTATCTGGTGTGACCACCATTTGCCTCATGCAGTGCAACACATCTTCTTCGCATAGAGTTTATCAGATTGTCAGTTGTGGCCTGTGGGATGTTGGTCCGCTCCTCTTCAAAGGCTGTTATGGACGAAGAACACAGGTGCATTTTATTGATGGCATTTTGAATGCACAGAGATACCGTGATGAGATCCTGAGGCCCATTGTTGTGCCATACATCCATGAACATCACCTCATGTTTCAGCAAGATAATGCACGGCCCCATGTTGCAAGGATCTGTACACAATTCTTGGAATTTGAAAATGTCCCAGTTCTTGCATGGCCAGCATACTCACCGGACATGTCACCCATTGAGCATGTTTGGGATGTGCTTGACCGGCGTATACGACAGCGTGTACCAGCTCCCACTAATATCCAGCAACTTCACACAGCCACTGAAGAGGAGTGGACCAACATTCCACAGGCCACAATTGACAATCTGATAAACTCTATGCGAAGAAGATGTGTTGCACTGCATGAGGCAAATGGTGGTCACACCAGATACTGACTGGTTCTGAGTCCCCAGACCCCCAATAAAGCAAAAAAAAATGCACATTTCAGGGTGGCCTTTTATTGTGGGCAGTCTGGGGCGCACCTGTGCACTGGTCATGATGTCGGATCGGCATCTTGATGTGGCACACCTGTGGGATGGATTGTCTCGGCGGGGCAGAGGTGCTCGCTGTCACACATTTGGACAGATTTGTGAACAATGTTTGAGAGAAATGGTAGTGTTGTGTATCTGGAGTGAATTTTGGATCTTTGGGTCCATCTCAGGAAAAATGGGAGCAAAAACAAAAGTGTTGCGTTTATATTTTTGTTGAGTATACTTGTTTTATTGCCGAAAGAAGGCTCAGATTGTAAAAAAAATGTTAATTTTCCTTTAATCACAACTTTACAAATTCAAGGCATTCTGTCCCACAATTTTTCAAGATATCCATCCTCTATAGTTTTCCACTCATCCTGAAGACATTTCCACAGGTGTTCCACACTTTTTCGATGGGTGACAGGTCAGGAGACTGGGGCAGCCGTGTCATAACCTGCAGTCGATGACGCTGTTCACACGTCTCCAAATGACCCTTACACAGATTGGACGAGTGCTTTGGGTCATTATCTTGTTGGAACCAGAGTTCAGAAATACACAATCGTCCTAATAATAATAAAAGGAGAAATTCAATTTGTCAACCGGACAAAGTTTGTTTGGTCGAAAACGTTTCGCCGCTCATCCGAGAGGCTTCGTCAGCTCTGGTTCTCGGATGAGCGGCCAAACGTTTTCGACCAAACAAACTTTGTCCAGTTGACAAATTGAATTTCTCCTTTTATCATGGATTCGACCTGGACGACTGAGGGACTCTTCACGCAATCGTCCTAATACTTTTGTCAGGCAGTGTACATTCTGGTCTGATCCAGAAGGGTCTGGAATCCAAACTTGAGACAATCCAACCACAGACGCTGATTTTTATCTTTGAAAAGTTTTGTCAAAGTGCATGGTTTTGGCTGGCAAGGTAAATCCTGATGAGGTGTTTGATTTTCAATAAAACGGTGAGCGAAACAACAATCAGATTAAAGTCTAACTTGAGTAACTGATCTTGAGACAGCGCAGTACCTCCTGATTCACCTTCCCAGAGAATGTAGATGTCATCACTTGGAAAGTATCAATAGCATTTGAAAAACAACTTTTTAGTAGAAAAGTGTCAAGCAACAATTCCACTTTGTAAAGCACTAGAGCTTCTTGGGGACCCGGAGTTTAAAGTACAAAATCGCAAATAGCTTTTTCCGAGTTATTCAGCCGAGCCTTGTGCATCACCCACATAATGAAACTGTACAAAGTTCCCCACGAAAGGTAAATCTGTGGTGTGTTCTCATTTGTGTGCAGCCATTTCCACACGAACCCTGCACCCCCGTGTCTATTTATAACCCCAGAACGAGCCGAGCTTTACTGCGGCATTAGTTTTAATTATGCAGCTGTGCACGCTCCAGACTGATTGTTTCTTTTTTTTTTTTTTATTCACTATTCTCTCCTTCTACGCTCTCATTTCCTTCTCCACAGACCACACTGTAATCCCCTGAACTCCCGCGCGGGCCCAGGTACGGCACGTCGGCCAAGTAAATCCGCTCTATCCATCAAATATTGACTGTGTGGCCTGCATTAAAGAGGCGCTCCTGAATTTTAAGAAGCACTGGATCGATCGGTCGGGGGACACTCTCGGCCAGAGGATTATAGCTGCTGAGCTCCTGGCATTAGCGTCCTGTCCACATCTGAATGCGCCAACCCGGGCCGGACCATTCATTTCAGGGCATTCTGCACTAGCGCAGACCTGAATGTCAGCAGGTTGTGCAGGATTGAGGAATGACAGTGCAATGTTGTAATATTGAATTGCGGTAACCGGCGGCTATAAGCTAAAACACAAGGAGTGGCTTAGAGCTTTCGTTTTACATTTAGTTCACTGTAAACTTTAAAACCCCGTAGAACCCAGATATAGAAATATTTGTTGGAAAAAATCATCCGTGCAAAATTTTACTCAACAGGGATCAAATTTGATGATGTAGCACATTTGCAACGTTGGATATTTCAGGAGGCATTTTGACATAAGTATAGTAACTACAGGGCTCTCGAATCTCACGCTTTGAGAGTGTGACACACGCAATTCGACGTGTTCACACGCTCACACGCCACACATGGTATTTCTCACACTGAATTTTTTTAAAGCAATTCAAAACTGTAGCCACTGTTCACAGCGCTTCTGTGCCCAGAAAATCGGTAAGTTAGTGCAGGCACCGCGCGTTTTCAGCGAAAAAAGTCACTTGCACACCAGTACTCGAGTTGAGCGATCAGCTGTGAGGCCGATCGCGCACAGCGAGCCGCGAGCTGTGAGCGAGCCGCGTAATATTTACGCGGCATTTCCAAGAAAATAAGAATCCTTAACTTGCTACGTTAATGCTACGTAAGAAGGAACTCTCGCCTCGGGACACGGGATAAGTTCGGAGCTCCGGATTATTAAAGACCGTGACACGTGCATACATGGATACGAGTGACCGCGTTTTTATGGGTGAGTCATATCAGATTATTTCTGCATCTATTTCGGCACTAAACCAGCACTAAACCAGGACTAAACCAGGTCTAAACTAGGACTAAACCAGGTCTAAACCAGGAATAAGCCAAGACTAAACCAGATCTAAACCAAGACTAAGCCAGGACTAAAACAGTTCTAAACCAGGTCTAAACCAGGACTAAACCAGGACTAAACCAGGACTAAACCAGGACTAAACCAGGACTAAACCAAGACTGTGTGTGATAACATATTATCCTGTGCATTATTGAATTATTGAATGATAATATGGACTTTTTGTTCTAAAAGCATTTCCATAACAAAGTACCTTCTAATTCTGCCAACCCCCCCCCCCCCCCCCCCGGTCCTCAGAAATCTCACTCCTACCAATCTTCAAAACTTGAGAGCCCTGTAACTACTACTGCAAAAAAAAAAAAAAAAAAAAAAACTATAACGCTATAGTAACTAGGTGTATTGGGCCTGTCTTGCAGTAGCTGGAGGCCGTTTCTTGTGGTTCACTGGTGGTAAATTGACAGTACAATCTGCTTAATTTTAATAATTTTGTTCATTTCAAATATGGATGTTTTATATATAAAGTTTTGCTCCTCCTCCATTACAGGATTTTATTAAAACAAAGACTGTCAGTGGGATGGGAACTAGGGCCATGGCCCGGGGGAACTGTGAGGTCCTGCACAGACGCTCTACATTTGGAGTGTCTCTCAGTCAGAGGGACTAAATTCTGGAACATTCTCCCATCTCCCATCCCATCAATACGAGAGACTCCAACACTGGACACATGAAATCACACTTGAAACAGCGGCTAAAGTAAAACCAGACTTGTGACACTTTTAATATTTAAAGGGATAGTGCGTTGTTTTTTTTTTTAAATGTTAATCTGTATGGGTTCCCCTCTAATAGTGTTGTGCATTAATACTGGCTCACCGCGTCCTCTGAGCCGGGTTCTGCTCCGCTTCTGGAGCTCGGGAACGTAGTTCCGGTAAGTTTGCGGGGACAGTTAATAAAGCTGTTTTTTCTTCTCAAAACATTTGTCCAAAAATTCATCAGCGTAATTCGCATGGTGCTATTTTCTCTCGATTTGTATCACTGCGCCCAGGTTAGCTCTATTAGCCTGTTCACTTGTAAACAAACGCTTATGGTGAATGTCACCGTACCGCATCTGCTGTAAACATCCTCTTAAAGTTAACAGGCTAATACAGCTAATATGTGCACAGTGATACGATTCGAGAGAAAATAGCACCATGCGAATTACGCTGCTTTTAGTAGACAACTGTTTGTGATGCAAATATATCACTTTTTGGACAAATGTTGTTTTGAGAAGAAAAACAAGCTTTATTCAATGTCCCCGCGAACTTACTGGAACTACGTTCCCGAGCTCCAGAACCGGCGCATAACCCAGGCCATACAGCGCGTCGAGCTGTGAGTCAGTGTTAATCTCAGGACACTGCTGAAGGGGAAGCCATACAGATTAACATAAAAAAAACAAAACAAAAACAAAAACCCACTATCCCTTTAACTGCTGCTATTGTCACTTGTTGTTGTTTTTGTTGTTTTTGCTGTGGTGTCACCTGCCCAAGGACTACAGATGGAAATGAGCATTTTTGCTGTATTCTGGCGTATTTACACTGCAATGATGTAGATGTTCATTAATATGCACTGGCCCTATTAAATAAAAGAATAAATAAAATAAATATCTTTTGCCTTGTGTCTTTGACCTTTAGTTCAGTAGAGATAGGCCATTCTAGGGCTGAAATCATCCAAATTATTCCAGTGAATGTGTATAAATTTTAAATACAAAGTGGAGTACTTCCTGTATTACCACATGACATCACAAAGTGGGACAGAGTGTTTTCTGTTTGAGCCAAGAACTAATTATGCAGAGTTTGTGTGTTAAACATGTGTGAATGAAACAAAACACAAAATCCAGGTCTGTTTGTGTTTAGGAAACTACATTATAACACAGATTAGAAAATAGTGTAATCTGGACCCGTTACCAATAGAAAACTTTTCCAGTTTACTCAATTTAAAGATCCCATGACATGGTACTTCTTGATGCTTTTATATGGCTCCTTAATGGTTCCCTAATACTGTAAATGAATCCTTCTTCAAAATCAAGACTCAGTGCATGAGAAACAGAGATAAGATGAGAAAGAGTAATTTTTCTCTCTCTGAACACTCCATTATGGGCATTGTTGCTTGAATGCAAATGAGGAGGACAGAGATGGCCTATAGTAGAGGGTGGGGGCGTGGCCAAACTCTCCGCTCTCAGCTCTCAGCTGTCCGCTCTGATCCATTTCCGCGTTTTTGCGCGGAGAAGAGATGAGATGTGTTGAAAAATAAACACATTTCCACAGAAAATAAAATTAAACCACTGCTGTTCAAAGGTCCACAGGCTCAGATAAAGGACTTCCGAGCCTAGAAACACTCGGACGTGCCTCCAGGCAAATAAAAAAACGCATTTCGCATTGCCTAGCGCATTCGCAGTCCAAACCTCTGGGCGTGATTTACAGAGACGCTGAGTAGACACAGACGGGGGTGGAACTGCATTTTTCGATCTGACGTCAATAAGGTGCCTTGTTCAGAATCGCCCGTTTGAGCTGTGTTTTTTTCAAACGCAGAAAAGGATCGCAAATGCTCAGTTTAGACATTTCGCAACTTTTAACCATGGGGGGGGCCTAAACAGGGTAGTGGAGCTCACATTAACGTTCAAAAACCTCAGAAAGTGAAAATTTCATGCCATGGGAACTTTAAATATGTTTGCAAATAGGTACAGAGAAGTGGGTGGAGATGGTGAAAACGGAAAATGTAAAAACACATTGGCTTGAAAACACATTATGTACATTTGCAAGAAACAATCCAAATAAAAGTCTGACTAAGCTACTAATGAGAGAACACCATTTATCATTTTTGTCATTTTGGTCATTTTGTTAATGTCCAAATCCAAATCCATTTTACTTGTAACACATTTAACAAACAAAGCAGTTTCCAAAGTGTTGCAGAGATCATAAAATGAAGACAAAAAGGTAAACTGCTAAAATCAAAACCAGTAAAATCAAATAAAAGCACAACCATACAATCATAAAATAGCAGTTTTATTCATTTTATTTGCTATTTATAGAACATAAGCGTCATAATTGTAAACTGTGCAAAACTGTTAATCAATAATTACAACTGCTGAAAATACATTTATGAGACTCCTTGGCTGATCGATGTGACGCTGCCATCCTGATCTCAAAACCTGCCTGAGCTTGTAGGAGTACCCCTTCGTTTCAAGTCTGCTCGAGAGCTTACTTCGTTTCAAGGGGTATGTAGCCCGCGGTCGTGGCCCGAGCCCTTGATCAAAATTAGAATCGGGACACCCCCTGTCCTCGCAAAACCAAGGGGTAGGGGTAAGACGAAGGGGTAAGATAAGAGAAATGGGACGCAGCCTAAGCATGCCTGTTTTTCTTAGTATTTTGGAGCTGTAAAACCACTTGTAATTGAATAAATGTAAGGCAGAGCTGTTTAATGTCATACTGTGGAACATTCCAGGCAGAGCATTCGCACATGGACGAGTGGAATCCGATTGCAAATGGATTGGGATCGTATCGAATTCATGTGCACAGGCTAAGGATCGTATAGGGATTGTTTTCCCGAATCCGATTGGAACCCCTCGCTTAGGCCGATAGTAATCCGCCTTGTGCACGATATCGGATAGGATTGGCGTACTGCGCATGCGCGGGAATTTTGGCCAGGGATTTCACCCGGAAGTGGCAGGAGGCGCCGACGCCGTCATAAGTATCGATTGTTGCCGGAAAAGTCACACGAAATCATGGCTGCGAAGAAAGAATGCACAACACGTACACCAATGCTGCTCCGTCAAACTCCTCGAGCGCCATCTTTGTACACCGCCACATAGTTTGTTGTGTTTTTATTGAGTAGCCATCACCCGGAAGTAGTTGGACTACAGCGCCACATAGCGTAGCGGAGCCGGCCAGGTCGCTGAGCATTATCCGATTACACGAGCTACATGCGCACTTGGATCTAAGGACAGACCACACGCCGAGTAACGGGATCGGATTTGGAGAAATCCAATCTGATCCTACCATGTGCACGCAGTGAATGACAAATCCATAGAAACAAGCAGGTGACGGACCCCCAACCAAAAAGTTACACTGTGCCCTTTCAGATTGGACTTGGCCAGATATCCATTTTCCTGATCTTGGCCAGTTTTCCGTTTTTCTTGCTGGTCAGGTCATTTCATTTCATTTTCATTTCATATTTATTTCTATAGCACATTTAAAAACAACGTCAGTTGACCAAAGTGCTTCACATGAAGGATAAAAGACAAAGAACATATACATATATAACAGTGTAAGGACTATAATAAAAACTATAATAAAAAACTGACTAACTAGTATTAAAAGCCAGGGAAAAGAGATGAGTTTTTAATCTTGTCTTAAACTGCGTTACAGACTGAGAGGATCTGACAGGAAGAGGAAGGCTGTTCCACAGTTTGGGCGCTGCCACAGAAAAGGCTCTGTCCCCTCTCGTCCTGAGTCTAGTCTTGGGAATGACCAACAGAAGCTGGTCAGCTGATCTCAGGGCTCTGGGTGGAGTGTAGGGCTCCAGTAATTCCCTCAAATAGACTGGACCCAAAGAGTGTAAACATTTAAACACAATTAATAACACTTTAAATTGCACCCGATAGGGGACAGGGAGTTAGTGCAGGTCACACAGCACAGGTGTGATGTGTTCCCGTCTCTTAGTGCCAGTGAGCAGACGAGCTGCAGCGTTCTGGACGTGTTGTAGGCGTTGCAGGGAGCTCTGGTCTAGCCCCACATACAGAGAATTGCAATAGTCCAGACGCGAAGTTACAAAAGCATGAATAGCTTTTTCAAAACCTGCACGAGGTAGGTAGGGCTTTATTTTGGCAAGGAGCCTCAAATGAAAGAAGCTGGACTTTATCACAGAACTTATGTGCTTGTCCAGTTTAAACATGGAGTCCACAATCACCCCAAGATTCCTCACTGCAGGGAGACAGTAGGAGGACAGAGGACCAATCACACTGTCCTGACCAAGCAGTGGATTTGTTTTCCCAAACACAACAATTTCAGTTTTACTTTGATTTAAGTTTAGGAAATTTGCATTCAGCCAAGTCTGTACATCCCTGAGACAATCCTGCAGAGCTTTGATCGTGCTCTGGTTGTCATTTGCGGTCACTGGCAGATATATTTGAATGTCGTCTGCAAAACAGTGAAAAGTGACATTGTGCTTTCTAAAAACATCACCCAGGGGGAGCATGTACAGAGCAAAGAGGGCCGGCGCTAGTGTAGAACCCTGGGGCACACCGTATTCTAAGGGAGACACAGAGGAGGAGTACTGTCCTAAGTTTACAGAGAAAGTCCTGTCTGACAGATAAGATTGAAACCAACAGAGAGCAGTACCCTTTATGCCCACATGTGTCTCCAGGCGGGACAGAAGAATGCTGTGATCCACCGTGTCAAAAGCGGCTGATAGGTCTAAAAGCAGAAGAACTGCAGATTTCCCAGAGTCGACAGTTAAAAGCAGGTCATTAAAAACTTTTAAAAGAGCCGTTTCAGTGCTGTGCTGGGATTTAAAACCAGATTGGAATTTTTCACCAATGTCATTAAAATTAAGGTAAGCCTGCAGTTGGTCATAAGCAACCTTCTCTAAAACCTTAGACAAGAATGGCAATTTAGAGATAGGTCTGAAGTTAGACAGAACATTAGGGTCAAGATTAGGCTTTTTGATGATTGGTTGGACCACAGCATGTTTCAGGGCAGTGGGAAAACAACCAGACATTAGAGATGAGTTCACAACATTAGCAATATAAGGTCCAATAGAATCAAAGACCTCCTTGAACAGACGACTTGGAATAATATCTAGAGGACATAAGGAAGGTTTTAGCTGTTGAACAATTTTTTTCAAGTCTAAAAAAGACACTGGCTCAAAACAGTCAAATACTGAATTACAAGCAGTTGAAGCTACAAGGTCCACAGCAGAAGGCAGTGACAGTCTAAGAGCAGAAACTTTATCCCTAAAGAATGATAAAAAGTTTTCACACAGTGTAGATGAGGGCACAACAACATTTGACATACATGGAGTTAACAGAGACTTTAAAATACAAAAAAGCATCTGTGGTTTGTGGCAGTTTGTTGATACCATGTTTGAAATAAAGCAACATTTAGCAGCTTTAACTACCCTCTGATATTCTACCAGACTGTCTCTTAATATTTGCAGAGAGACCTGTAGACGATCTTTCTTCCATTTCCTCTCAGCGCGTCTACATGCGCGTCTAGCCTCACGCGTATTCTCATTTAGCCAAGGTTGTGCCATAGGCTTTGCGTGTTTTAGCTTTAATGGAGCCACTGCATCCAAAAACTCTGTACAAACGGTATTGAAATGAGAGATCAAGCCATCTGGCGTGGTGTTTTGCCAGTCATCTTGGTTTATGATTACCGATGCACCGAACATACCAGAAAACGAAGAGGCAGTCATAGAGTTCATTGTGCGCATTCGGCGCACTGGGGCGCCCAGAGTAACCACCCTTTGCGGCAGCGTTATAGAGAACATCACGGCAAAGTGGTCCGAAAAATGCGTTTCACAAATCTCCATTTGATTAACATTAAGACCAAAAGACAATACCAAGTCCAGTGTGTGTCCTTTTTCGTGAGTTGAGCCCAATACCGACTGAGTTAAGTTAAACGAATCGATCAAATTTAAGAAGTCTTTCGCCAGAGGTCTGGATTCACAACAGACATGAATATTAAAATCCCCGACAATTAAAAACTGGTCATAGCGCAACAGTAGGCCAGTCAAAAGAGCTGTAAAATCCCGGATAAAATCTTTGTTGAACCTTGGAGCGCGATACACCAAAGCGCACAGAACCGGGGAGTCAAGGCTCAATGTGAAAGTCTGAAGCTCAAAGCTCGAAAACGGGTCTATCGGAACCTGCCGACAGACGTAGCTGGATTTATACACTGTTGCTAATCCCCCACCTCTACCAGAAGTCCGAGGAGAGTTCAGAAAGGAACAGTCAGGTGGCAAAAGTTCTGAAAATGGGAAAGACTCACCAACTTGGAGCCATGTCTCTGTGAGCAACATGAAATCCAGATTCCGTGACGTGAAGAGATTACTCAGGAGGAAAGTTTTATTAGCTAGCGATCTAGCATTCAAAAGGCCCAAACGGAGAGACACGTCCTCGGAACTCCGCGTAGAGCTGCGGCACAGCGGCCGAAGACATCCCAACTCCACACCGCGGCGTTTGGCCAGACGCTTGAGGAGCGGCGCTCCTAGCGGCAGGTGACGCAGACCGGTGTCCAGGCTCACTGGAGTCACAGGTTGGATCCACCGCAATCCGCATGATCTCCGAAATGCTGGGTCTCGAGGCGTGCCAAGGAGAGGAACAACCCCAGAATTTGCTCTCCTGTAAGCCCTCACTCTCACTAATATGCCTCCACGTTTTCCGCGCTTCCTGGGTCGCTTCCTCCATGTGGAGACAGGTGAGCGCAACAGGTAAGCCGGGACAGATGCCAAGTGCGGAGGGAGTCTGGATGCTTGATCCTCATAATTTTGATCAAGAAATAGTTCATAGGAGCGTTTTATATCAAAAAGTGCCTGGCGATCCAAGACTAGTAGGCCAGAGATATCTTGGCACAAAATACAGAGTAATGACACAACAAACAGCAATTTTAGTAGAGCAGGTAGACGGCTGCCGGTACACGCTGGCGCCATCTTACCCCCCAACATCCCATCCGTCAGACCACTCAGCCGCAGTGCCAGAGGCTGTTACTGTGGTTAGAAGCTAAAACTAGTGTGTGGGACAGTTACAAAGGACAGATTGTTGTGTATCCCTCCACACTGCTCATTTTCGTAGAATATTTTGGAGATAATGGCTTCATCTGGTGACCATCTGGCTGGATTAGGTGAGAGAACACAGCTCAACAACAAACTGCGACACTAAAAAGCAATGGAATCGAAATGTTTTTTTTCCCAAAAAGTCCAATTTGCTTGGCATTTCTAAAAAACAAATAAATAAAATGAATTTCTGTGATTTACTTTAAGACTTTATACATACTTAACACTTGGAACTGTATCGTATTGTTGCATATAATTAATGAGAGACGCTGTTTATCAGTTTGCCACTCAGGAAAAAAACATATAAAACGTATCGAAAACACTATACTAATACTAATCAATAGTGCTGTCAGGGGATTAAAAAAATAATCTAATTACAGGATTCGTAATTAATCTAATTAATCACATTTTAATCTCAATCAGATTGAGAGAAAGAGAGAGATTGATAGAGTGAGAGAGATTGAGAGAGACAGAAAGATTGATAGATAGATAGAGAGAGAGAGATTGAGAGAGAGATTGATAGATAGAGACAGAGAGATTGAAAAGATTGAGAGAGGGAGAGGAGAGAGCAAGAGAGAGAGATTGATACAGAGAGATTGAGATTTATAGAGAGAGAGAGAAGGAGAGAGAGAGAGATTGAGAGAGAGATTGAGAGAGAGAGAGAGAGGGAGAGAGAGAGATTGATAGAGAGAGATTGATAGGGAGAAAGAGAGAGAGATTGATTGATAGAGAGAGAGAGAGAGATTGAGAGAGAGAGAGATTGAGAGAGAGATTGATAGATATAGACAGAGAGAGATTGATAGAGAGAGAAGGAGAGAGAGAGAGAGATTGATAGAGATAGAGAGAGAGAGAGATTGATAGATAGAAACAGAGAGATTGGAAAGATTGATAGAGAGGGAGAGGAGAGAGAGAGCGAGAGAGAGATTGATAGAGAGAGATTGAGATTTATATATAGAGAGAGATTGAGAGAGAGATTGAGAGAGAGAGAGAGAGGGAGAGAGAGATTGATAGAGAGAGAGAGATTGAGAGAGATTGAGAGAGACAGAAAGATTGATAGACAGATAGAGAGAGAGAGAGATTGAGAGAGAGAGAGAGAGAGAGAGAGAAATTGATAGATAGAAACAGATTGAAAAGATTGATAGACAGATAGAGAGAGAGAGAGAGAGCGAGAGAGAGAGATTGATAGAGAGAGATTGAGATTTATATATAGAGAGAGATTGATAGAGAGATTGAGAGAGAGAGGGAGAGAGAGATTGAGAGAGATTGATAGAGAGAGATTGACAGAGAGAGAGAGAGAGAGAGAAAGATTGATAGACAGATAGAGAGAGAGAGATTGAGAGAGAGAGATTGATGGATAGAGATTGAGAGAGAGAGAGATTGATAGATAGAAACAGATTGAAAAGATTGATAGAGAGGGAGAGGAGAGAGAGAGCGAGAGAGAGAGATTGATAGAGAGAGATTGAGATTTATATATAGAGAGAGACTGATAGATAGATAGAGAGAGAGAGAGATTGACTGATAGATAGAGAGAGAGATTGAGAGAGAGAGAGAGAGAGAGAGAGAGAAGGAGAGAGAGATTCATAGAGGGACAGAGATAGAGAGATTAAGAGAGAGAGAGAGAGTGAGAGAGAGTGAGAGAGAGAGAGGCAACCCACTTTGCGATTGAGTTTGCCAGTTTTTCTGTGGTCTCTTTGTTCATTCGTTTCCCAATTTCTGCGAGCGTAGTTTGGTTGTTTGTTTGTTTGTTTGGTGAAGTGCGCTCACGCTCGCTCTATCACCGGTAACAATGGAACTAGCAACGGACGTGTTTATCTTTCAAATGATCCGTCAGGCTGGAGCAGCTTCGGTGATCGTAAAATTCTTTTTGACAAAAGCTCCAAATTACGGCGTTCTTGTTGATCTTCGTTCTTTTTATAAATAAAGTTACCGTTCAAAGGCCCTGGCAGTGATCTGCTCGCCACACGCCAAATTTAAAATGTGCATTGAATTGCCACTCATAATTAATTGCGTTAATTTTTATAACACGTTAATTTGCGGTGTAATTAATTAATCTATCTATCTATTGAAACTAGATACTCAATTCAGCAGGTATTGATACTAACAAAGTCACCTTCACAGGACAGAAATAAACGTTTCCTGAACAGAGTGATGGAATAGAATGATCTTGATGTACTTGGACAGCTGAGATTACATGGATTTAAGGCCGCAGGGTAATATAAAAGAAAGTACTAACATTTAATGCTGAAAGTCACAAGCTATTGTCTAAAGAAATTGTTTTTTTTTTCCTTTTTCACCGTGGTATTGGCATCGGTATTGAGTTCATCCCTTAGTATCAAAATCACCGCTATCAACACAACCACTGCAGTGAGAACGCTACGTCCTTTTTAGCACTTTGCCCTTTTCTAACCCAAAAAACAAGGCCAGAAAATTATAAATTAATAAAAAAAGCACACATTTACGTAACTGGTTTTATGCACTCCTCCTTATTCAGTCCAAGGTCAGGCGATAACAAACCCAGCTTCATAAGTGAATATTTCGTTTGCAGAATCACTGAAGCCAAACTGACCAGGGAGGATTGACTGTTGGCTTTTTCATCGCACTAAAGTACACTTGGCGGTTGGAGATACTGCTTTCTAAACAGTAAACTACAATCTCAGCTCATTTATTTAATGGCGCCGACCTGTTTATGCAAATGTATGTTCTTCCATAAACCCGAGCATATACTGTATGAGTTATATTAGCCTTATGCATAAACACGCCCAGACACCCAACTGGAATAGGATGGCAAAATATGCAACAAAACTCTTAAAGGGACAGTGTGTAAGATTTTTACCCGTTAATTACTGAAATTGAAGATACCCATTCAAAAATACATTGTTTTCCAAGCCTTTTCACTTCCATCATGAAATCAAAGTATTCTGTTGGACTTAGATATAGTCACATAAAAGGGGGATCTTCCCCATGCAGAGGCAGCCATTTTGAATACGAGAGCCGCAGAAGGACATTTGGGCTCCGCCTTTGCCTTCGGCAAGGCTCGTGGTTTTGGGTAAACAACACAAGCATGCTGCCGGATCAGACGTCGTAATGGATCTAACACGTGTTTTGGACTAAATTGTTTTACTGGATTTTATTCGCTGGATCCTTACGGACAAATTGAGAGCAAGTTTATGGTGAAATACAGAGTTTGACCTGTGCAAAGCATTCTAAGGTAAGCTAACCTCGTTTTGTGCTTTTCCGTATAAAAGCCCCATGTGCTCGGGGACTGATTGTTTTGCAGGGAAATGAATTGCATAGTCAAAAAGAGGAGACTGTAAGGTTTCATTTGATGTGTAGAGTGTCATGGTACATGATCGGGAATGTGTGTTTTCATGAGAAAAAAAAAAAAAAAAAAACGGGACTGCATTTTATTTATACCGTAGCAGCGTGCGGCTCATGCTAAAACAGAAAGTGCAATAGCACCATCCACCTATGCACCACGAATCCTACACACTGGGGCTTTAAAGGGCCCATATTACACTATTTTCTGATCAATTTCATTTTAAAACAACATAATACTAATGTTAACACTTAAGAAGAGTTCAGAAATCAATATTTGGTGCAATAACTCTTATTTTTAATCACAGCTTTCATGCGTCTTGGCATGCTCTCCACAAGTCTTTCACATTGTTCTTGGGTGACTTTATTCCACTCCTGGTGCAAGAACTGAAGTAGCTCAGCTTTGTGTTTGTGTTGGAATTCAACAGACGCTGGAATGGAATGGCTGTAATACATGTAGAGATGCTGATTTCAGAAAAAAATGCAGCGGTCTCTTATTTTTTTTTCCAGAGCTGTATATATACATATTATAATGTTGTTTCCTTGACTCAAACAGATCTGGAGGTTTGTTTCATTCACACGTTTAACACTCAAACCCTGCAGATTTAGGCTGATATTGTTCATATTTCATAGTCTGAAATGCTCTGTTCCACCTTTATTTATTTATTTATTTTGGCAAAGTAAGCAATTTACATTCGTTTAAAAGTGCAATAACAGAAATAAGACAAAAACTAAACTTTTGCTCAAAAAGGAGTGGGAAGAAGAAAACAGCTAAATTAATATAGCTAAATTATTCATCCAGTTTCTTCTGCTTATCACGGGGTCACGGGGGCAACAGTCTAAGCAGGGACTCCCAGACTTCCTTTACCCCAGACACTTCCTCCAGCTCCTCCGGGGGGACCCCAAGACATAGTCCCTCCAGTGTGTCCTGGGTCTTCCCCGAGGCCTCCTCCTGGTGGGACATGCCCGGAACACTTCCCGAGGGAGGCGTAGCTCAGTTGGTAGAGCGTTTGTCCACTGATCCAAAAGGTTGGCGGTTCAAATCCCACTCTTGACATAAGAAACAAAAGTGGTTGAGCGAATGTGTGTGTGAATGGGTGCTGCAAAGCGCTTGGAGTGCCTTGAAGGTGGAAAAGCGCCATATAAAGATGTGACGGTAGATGCCCGAACCACCTCCTCTCGATGTGGAGGAGCAGCGGCTCTATTCCGAGCCCCTCCTGTGTGGCTGAGCTCCTCACCCTATCTCTAAGGGAGCGCCCAGCCACTCTGCGGAGGAAACTCGGCCGCTTGTATCCGTCATCTTGTCCTTTCGGTCATTACCCAGAGCTCGTAGATTGACCGGTTGAAATAAATTAATTGAGAGAAACAAATAAATCGAGAGCTTTGCCTTTTGGCTCAGCTCCCTCTTCATCACAACTGTGCAGTACAGCGACCGCATCACTGCCGAGCTAAATTAATATAGTTGAAATGGTGATTTTTGTTGTAATGCAGCAAGTTCAAGGGTCTAGTGAAGTCAATAATCTAAATGATCAGGGTCAACATTTGTGAATTTACCATTTGGATATTTCATGGCAAAGTACAATGTAATCAGCAGGACAATTGGTGTCTTGGCCCCATCTGGGAGTATATCTATCAGTGTAGACCCTGAAACCAGCAATTCTGCGAAATTGACTTTTAAGAGCATTTAATCATGTTCAAATGGTCGCTCCTTCTCACTGACCCTCTGAAGCTGTATTCAGAACGATTCGTGAGTCATCTTTATCCTCCTGTGTTTAAGACATTGCTGGTCTGATCTGTTATTACGTACTTGGCAAACCCTGCAATATGTGCAGCTCCTTTGTGAACTGAGTCATGTCCAGCTGTCTGAACACATTATTATAGAGTTACTGATCACTGTTTTAGAATTCATTACTGATTAGTTATTGGCTGCCTCGCTTCAAGTGTCTGATTCACTTTTTCACTTTTCAGTTGTCCGTGCCAACCAATGACTAGTCAGTGATCAATATACAGATCCCCCAGGATTTCGCGGGCATTTTTTTGTGATTGTTGCGGGCTAAAATGCCTGAATTTGCGTGAGCTTTTCCAAAAAGTTGCAATGAAAGTTGCGGTGCTTTTAAGGTTTTTGTTGCGATTTTGTTGCGGGAGGAAGTGAAAGTTGCAATAAATAGTTGTGATTTTCCCTTTTTGTAATTAAAATTGGGTAATATTTTGAATACTGAGTTATTACTGACAAAGAATAATACAAGGACACAGAGATCACAGATATGGTCCTAAAACAACCTTACCAACATCGAAAATAAATTACTACTAGGAGGGGAACTGTTTCGCGCGGTCTTTTGCTGTTATTTTTGTGGGCAAATGGCGCCGCAGACATGTTTCTTTGCCATTAGAAGCCGTGTCCCAATTCCCAGAGTGCACAGTTCGGAGCGTGGTTTGAAGGGCATGTGCGTCATTTGTTTTTTGTCCCATGCGGAGTTAACACACGTTCGCAGACTGCAGTCGTTTCCATGGAAATCGGGGCGTGGACCAAGCGCGTGAAAATGCACACTTCGCTCACTCATATATCCCAGCATGCACCGCGCGCTACTTCTTCTATGGGAGAAAATGGAGTCAGCGGCTGCTTCCCGTAGTTGCGAGACCTGTCGCATTTCGCAGACGGCCATGCGGCCCACGGAGTGCACTCAGGGCTGAGCAAGTGTGCACCGCCTTGACTGCAGTCTGAGCCCCCTTCAAACCACGCTCCAAACTGGGGACACGGCCGCAGTTTAGTTTCGTCACACGGAAGTAAGGCAGAAGGAAGTTGGTCGACGTGAGTTCAATACGTCGCCGATGATTGGTCGAAATTGGTAAAAATTGCGGGAAAGTTGCGGTGATTGGTCAAAATTGCAACACCGCCCTGAATTCACGGGGATTGGCTGGAGTTGCGTTGAAGTTGCAAATCGCAACATCGCAAATTCCTGGAGGGTCTGAATATAGTACACAGCATTTACATTTGGCTTTCGCAGATGTCTTAAGTTACTTGTAACATGGTGTCAAGGGCCTTCCAACCTTCACACACTACACTTTAGAGCAGAGCTGAACACTTTGGGACAGATCCCTCAATATGTATCACATTCCATGAATAAAAATCAGTTTATTTGTCCCTGAGGAGTCATGTAGGCACAGTAGAGCAGTGAAATACAATAATAATAATAGAAAAGTCTTTGTGCTGCTCATTCCCTCTGGAACGTCTGCCATATTAGGTGTAAAAAGCCTGCTGTCTTGTTGTAAAAAGCATTTCAGACCTGGCCGATTTGCATAGTTATCTCCATGCAGGGTCGCCATGGATACAGGAAAACCAAACTGCTCAAATCAAACAATCCGATCGTCTTCTTCTGCTGTCCTTTGAACTGCACATGTCGCACTTCTTAGTTGGCCAAAACGTAAAAATAAGATAAACATATTATTTTTGATTTATTTTGGGCAAGTACGCAAATTACATTCTTTTAAACGCGCAATAACAGAAATAACAACAAGAAAAACCAAAAAGGAGTGGAAAGAAGAAAACTTATTTAATCCCAGCCCCTCTTCTAATTTAGCATATTGGGCTTTCTTCTTTTCTGCATTCTTTGGACATTTTACATTAGATTTGAACTATTTACAAAAGGAAACCAACAATGGTAAAGAAATTAAGGATTCCAACAATGGAAACAGACGCAGATACGGACAGAACAAACCAACAATGGTCCGGAAACAACAGCATAAACCAGCACTACACTCTCTCTGTCCTTGCAGGAAGGCGGCTGCTTGTTTTCTTGCTCCCTTATCTACTGCTCTGTGTCTGCGTGCTTTTCTCTTGTTTTTGTCCATATTTCTCCTGTTGGAGTAGATTTTTGAATTCTAAATTATGGATTTGAAGCTGGTCCCAACGCAATTGGCTTTTCTTCATGAAGAAATGTGGGTTTGGGAGAGCCGATGAGAACTATTTACTATTTGGATTTTTGATGGCAGGACATCTGAATTGGCCTGGGGGATGTTTTCTGATCCATCGGAGAATTGGAATGCCGGCAGCAGACAAAGAGCCCCCGAGCTGTCGGTTCTCATTTTACACCACAGTGGAGCCGTTGAAGACCAGGGAAGGTCTGCATCAG
This sequence comes from Paratrypauchen microcephalus, assembly GCA_036785185.1. Classification (NCBI taxonomy): domain Eukaryota; kingdom Metazoa; phylum Chordata; class Actinopteri; order Gobiiformes; family Gobiidae; genus Paratrypauchen; species Paratrypauchen microcephalus. Next base: position 762,230 of record JAVJIX010000169.1, on the reverse strand, counting down.
AAGGAGACACAGATTGAGGAACTGTACCATCTCCAATCTGTGGATACCAGAATGACGCCCGGATACCATCACGAATATGTTTGTGGAACTGTGGGAAACAAGCGGCTCAGTCCACAATCATCTACGCACCAGGAAGAGAGGACTGGAGAGTCTCAACGGCCCGGCTTGGTGACATGAAGTTGGGGACTTAGCAGAACCAGTTCTTGGACCAATTGTCCGTTCAACTGAGTTCTAAAGTGTATTGATTATGTGCATTCTCCCCTGGTTTAATTAATTCTCCTGGGAATCTACAACAGCAGGGCTGCTGTGTTTTGACTATGGCTCTTGCACTGGACACTCCAAGGACACAGCAGATGATATCAAAAGAACAACATAGATTGGCTACGTCACGATGACATGTTCTTATAAAAACACCCTCTCCTCTCACATAGTCTGCCACCTCAGTTTGTCAATAATATATTTCTCTGTTTTCCATCTCATCCACCTCACCCTCCCGTAATGTATTTCCAAGCAAAAAAGACCTCATTGTTTACCATTCCACTGTATTACGTCATATGTGTTTGTGACTACTGTGATTGTATCTGCATTTTCTATTCTGTTTATGTTCTTGTATCGCTGAGGAGAGAGGCGGGACGTTAGCGCCCCCCTGTCGGCTGCTTTAAGGTCCATGGACCATTTCAATCTCATCTCGTTTAAAATGACAAATAAAAACGTTTCCATTCCATTTCCATTCCATACAGAAGGCAGTTTGTTCTAATATTCAGACCCACTCTCTATAAGCTGTGACCAGACCATATGTTTATAGAACAACTTGAATTTAGGGATATTTTGGCGTTTCTTGAGACGTGTATCCAGACTGTTCCATAGTTTTACACCACACAAACGTTTACAGGCAATTCGAACATTTGGCGATTTGAAATTTCCATCCCCTCTTACATTATGAGTTCTGTCTCTCATTTTGAACAAGTTTTGTAGATTACGTGGTAGAAAACTGTTGAATGCTTTAAATAATATTATCAGTGTATAATATTTTACAAGGTCAGGAATCTTTAGGAGCTCGGATTGAATAAACAGATTATGGGTGTGTTCTAAAAATCCAACTTCTCAACTTCTCTTTTGTAATATAATCAATGGATTAACTGTACATCGATAAGTTTCCCCCACACTTCAAGACAATATGTGAAATAAGGAGAACCAATGAACAGTTTAGTGTACGAAGGGCATTTTGATCAAGGTAAGCTTCATTTTGTTTACTATAGCAAGACTTTTTGACATTTTATTGTCTTAATTTTAATGTTAAAGTAAAAATAAGAAAAAAGTTGAAAAGTGTGCCAAGATGTACAGTTCAAATATGGCTTAAATAGGTTAGGGTTTAGGCAGTGGCGGACTATGCATTTCACACCTAGGCCTTCAGTAGTGCTCCGTCTGAATCTCTCAACGCCTCATTAACCATTTTGTTATCAAAAGAACATTTTACTATGCAGAAATGAGCCTTGCGTTGCATATAGAAAATTCCTGTAGCCACAATAAATGCCTCAGCTGAATAACAAACCAAGAGTGAACAAGTCTCGTTCTGCAACTACAGCCAGCAAAAAACATTAATAATAACCTCATAAACTTGGAATGAGAGCAACATTCGGATTATATGAAGACAAAATCCATCCTTCTCTCTTTCCTCAAAAACAGTTCAATCAGTTCAATAGCGCCGGAGTTGTCCGACCTTCCTTGACAATGTCCAGCTTTTCTTGAAAAGTCCTTCTTGAAAATGGCCTTGACAGTAAATCTGCCACCAAATCTATTTCTTCTCCTCCTTCAGACATTGTGGGCTGACTAAATTTTTTTTTTAGCATACCATCAGTCATCAACAAAGCGCGGCTAATGCAGTTTGTTAGCTTGGGTAGCTACGCTCTCCGATTATCCAATCAGCGGGTCTGAATACTGTGACGTTGCCTACGCCCGCTAGAGGGCCCTGGTGATATCAACTCAAAATGTGATTTGTTGAAGTATCGATATTGATTTGGCGTTAGAGGGCCTGCAGACCCGATAGTGAAAGCTTCTTTGACTTTGACCCTGCCTGGCAACAAAGGATAGCTGAAATGTGATTGGTTAAATGCTCCAATATGAAAATACATGTCTGGAAGCAGCATAACCAGTACTCGAGTTGAGGGGGGATGGCGTCCCCCCTGTGGGAAAAAATAGTCAAAATCATCCCTCTTCTAAAACGGGAATCCCTTCTTCCATCCCTTATGGCATTTTATCAATCAGGCATGAAAATCCTTAAACTTTTGGCGAATTTCGACGTTTTTAAGTCAAAATGGCCAGTGCGCTCCAGCTTCCAATCATGTTGCAGCATAATTACGCACGATACGTGCCCCCCAATCATGACGATTGCCGCTGTTGTGTTTGCACCTGTTCGCCCATCAGCTGTGAGCGAGCCGCCTGATATTTACGCGGCATTTCCAAGAGAAGAAGAATCCTTAACTTCCTACGTTAATGCTATGTAAGAAGGAACTCTCGCCTCGGGACACGGGATACGTTCGGGATTATGTCCTTTTCTCCGGAGCTCCGGATTATTAAAGACAACACGGCAAACTGTTAGAATGGATCTGACCGCATTCTTATGGGTGAGTCATATTATCAGATTATTTCTGCATCTATTTCGGCACTAAACCAGGACTAAACCAAGACTAAACCAGGTCTAAACCAGGACTAAACCAAGACTAAACCAGGTCTAAACCAGGACTAAACCAGGTCCAAACCAGGACTAAGCCAAGACTAAACCAGATCTAAACCGGGTCTAAATCAGGACTAAACCGGCACTAAACCGGCACTAAACTAGGTCCAAACCAAGACTAAGCCAGGACTAAACCAGGTCTAAACCAGGTCTAAACCAGGACTAAGCCAGGACTAAACCGGGACTAAACCAGGACAAAACCAAGACTAAACCAGGACTAAGGTGTGTGTGTGTGTGTGTGTGTGTGTACGTGTGTGATAACATATAATCTTGTGTATTATTGAATTATTGAATGATTATATGGACCTTTTGTGAAAAATTTCACCATCCACCCTGGTTTCATTTTACAACTCGACTACTGAGCATACCCATCGGAAACACAATAAAAGGAAATGGACAGACCATTTGGAATTATTTAATAAGTATACATGATGATACAAGATGTAAACTTGTGTGCGAGAGACTAACATTACAGATCACTCACCTCCTCTTTATCCCCTTTTTCTTCCCTGTCTTTCTATCCTTTCTTTCTATATCCTGTATCCTCTCTCTCTCTGCCCATATTTCTATCCCTCCTCCTTTCCTCTCTCGTCCCTGTCCTCGCCCTCGACTCCCCCTCTCTCATCAGATTGAGTGTCAGTGCTGAGCTCTAGCCCGGCCTCAGTGCAATAACTCGAAGGTCCCAGAGCAGAGCCACAGTAGCTGCTCCGCCGTCCAAATGTACCTCAAATACTTCTCACATTTACGGACCTGTCTGTCTCTAAGTGTGTGAGTGTTTGTGTGTGTGTGTGTGTGTGTGTGTGTTTGGGCTAGAAGAACGATCAAATCACAGTTTGGATTGTCACAAATAGCAGATCACACTGTTTATACTGTAATTATTTTATACCTTTTACGTTTTATTTTAGGTATTTTGTTAGCTTGAACTAATATTCATCTATCATTTTTAGGATTTCCAGTGCTTCCTCTGTAGGAGCCCTCTGCACCGGGAGCAGTGGTCGGCTGCTCCTGGTTGGGGTGATGGTGCTTGGGCCTCATCTCTCCCCTGGGCCCTGTATTGTGGTGGGGGGTGGTGCTTGGGCCTCATCTCTCCCCTGGGCCCTGTATCGTGGTGGGAAGATGGTGCTTGGGCCTCATCTCTCCCCTGGGCCCTGTATCGTGGTGGGGGGTGGTGCTTGGGCCTCATCTCTCCCCTGGGCCCTGTATCGTGGTGGGAAGATGGTGCTTGGGCCTCATCTCTCCCCTGGGCCCTGTATCGTGGTGGGAAGATGGTGCTTGGGCCTCTTCTCTCCCCTGGGCCCTGTATCGTGGTGGGAAGATGGTGCTTGGGCCTCATCTCTCCCCTGGGCCCTGCATCGTGGTGGGAAGATGGTGCTTGGGCCTCATCGCTCCCCTGGGCCCTGCATCGTGGTGGGAAGATGGTGCTTGGGCCTCATCGCTCCCCTGGGCCCTGCATCGTGGTGGGAAGATGGTGCTTGGGCCTCATCGCTCCCCTGGGCCCTGTATCGTGGTGGGAAGATGGTGCTTGGGCCTCATCGCTCCCCTGGGCCCTGTATCGTGGTGGGGGGTGGTGCTTGGGCCTCATTTCTCCCCGAGGTCCATCTCTAACCCTAACCTGTTTTTAATCACTGTAAAACACATTTTTTTTGTATGAAAATTGCTCTATAAACAAAGTTTGATTGATTGACTTGATTGATTCATAAGCAAGTGAACACCTACAAAAATAATATTTCAGATTTTCTCAGATAAATTTGAAAACTTTGTAGCAATTCACCTTTTCTTGCGCGGTGAAAGGCTACAACCAAAATCGAGGTCACGGGAGGATTCATTCACATCAGTGGGGTGAAAATACAGGAGAAGTTTCAAATAGATATTTCAAAATTTAAGATTTGTTCCTATTCCCCTGCAGTGTCTCGCCTTAATTAAAGGACCTTTACCTTCGCTTGAGGTCCATTGCGCGTTAGCATGCTAGTTGTTAGCTTTTTTAGCTCTTTGACAGCAAACCTTCGCTCTGGTCTCTGCTGAAAGTTGTGAAAAGTGCTTAGAAACTCATTGTGGTGAATAAGTAAAATGTTCCCAAACATAAGGTAAGTGGACATAAGTTAAAGGAATATTAACGTTTTTTTTACAATCTGAACCTTATTTCTGTAATAAAACAAGTTGTTTTACTCACCCATAGCACTTTGGTGTCATTTGGAGCAGTTTCGTAGATGTTGTAGCTTAGCGATATCCATTAACGTGAGTGCTCGGGGCAGGAGATTGCAGTCACCAAATAACACAAACTTTATCACTTTTCAAATTACAGAAGCTCAATGTCTTAGTCTACACTTTCGTTTGAGTCAAAAGTGGCCTGTAATCCGAGATTTAGCCATAGTTTCGAGTAGATGAGGAGGACAGTGCGCATGCGCTCAGTCACAGCTGATTTCGCTCTCAGCTCTCGGGGCCCAAACATGAAAGGCAAAGCTGTAAGACGTTTGGACCATCGTGTTTGCAGTACCCACTTCAGTCAGGACGATTTTTTACCAGCAAAGGAAAAGAAAGAAGGCCAGCGGATTCAGCGCACGATTCTGAGAAGTAATGTGAAACCGATGGCTGTTCTCTGCACTGCTCCTAAAACTGTTTCCGCTTCATTCTTTCCGTATCCATTCTGTCTCCTCATCCGTATACTCCTCTTCAGTCCTCAGTCCTCTATAAGTCCTCTTCAGCCTCAAAGCCTGAATCTTCTTCTGTCATGTGTCGCTTGCAGCAGAAAAGTTATGAGCGTCTTCTTATCTGCAAAACAGCTGTGACTGAGCACATGCGCACTGTCCTCCTCATCTACTCGAAACGATGGCTAAATCTAGGATTAGAGGCCACTTTTGACTCAAACGAAAGTGTAGACTAAGACATTGAGCTTCTGTAATTTGAAAAGTGATAAAGTTTGTGTTATTTGGTGACTGCAATCGCCTGCCCCGAGCACTCATGTTAACGGATATCGCTACACCACAACATCTACGAAACTGCTCCATATGACACCAAAGTGCTATGGGTGAGTAAAACAACTTGTTTTATTACAGAAATAAGGTTCAGATTGTATCGATCCATCCATCCATTTTCTTCCGCTTATCCGGGGCCGGGTCGCGGGGGCAACAGTCTAAGCAGGGACGCTCAGACCTCCTTCACCCCGGACACTTCCTCCAGCTCCTCCGGGGGGACCCCAAGGCGTTCCCAGGCCAGCCGGGACACATAGTCCCGCCAGCGCGTCCTGGGTCTTCTCCGGGTGCCCGAGCCACCTCAGCTGGCTCCTCTCGAGGTGGAGAAGCAGCGGCTCTACTCCGAGCTCCTCCCGTGTGACTGAGCTCCTCACCCTATCTCTAAGGGAGCGCCCAGCCACTCTGCGGAGGAAACTCATTTCGGCCGCTTGTATCCGCGATCTCGTCCTTTCGGTCATTACCCAGTGCTCATCTCTCCCCTGGGCCCCTAGGTGAGGGGAGGAACGTAGATTGACCGGTAAATCGAGAGTTTTGCCTTTTGGCTCAGCTCCCTCTTCGCCACAACGGTCCGGTACAGCGACCGCATCACTGCCGACGCTGCACCGATCCGCCTGTCAATCTCACGCTCCATCCTCCCCTCACTCGTGAACAAGACCCCGAGATAGTTGAACTCCTCCACCTGAGGCAAGGACTCCCCACCCAGAGAGGGCAAGCCGCCTTTTTCCAGTCGAGAACCATGGCCTTGGATTTGGAGGAGCTGATCCTCATCCCAGCCGCTTCACACTCGGCTGCAGGTTCAGATTGTAAAAAAAACGTTAATATTCCTTTAACATCAGATAACAGTTTAAAATGAACACAAAAGAGGAATAAAGTATCTGGCTTTTATTGGCGTCACCAGATGCAAATACCGAAACAGCCAATGTAACCACCTCCCCACACTCCAGCGTCACCCAGTTCACCCCAAACCCACAAACACAAATATCTGTCGCGACACAAAACAATAAAAAGAAGCTGTCCATAAATCCCCACTGCATTCACCTTTCAGCAAGGACAGGTGAATTGTTTCAACTGAAATCCTAAAAATAAATCCTAAAATAAACCTAAAATGCCTCTCTCTGATCTGAATGGTCGCTATCTGAAGCCCAGCACCTGCAGCCCTCTATCCTCTATCTGCAGGTCTGTTTGTGATGAGGTAAAAACATTATAACATAGAGCAGAAAATAAGAGTAATCTGGGCCTTTTAACTATATTCATTCGTCGACCCTGGTGCCGGGCAGAGGCTGATGGTCTGAGAGGAGCGCAGTCTGATGGATGGTGGCAGACGCTGAAGCAGATACACTATATCTTGAGTGGAGCTGGAGAGCTGCTCCGCTCAAGAGCAGCTCTGACCGTGATGAGCATCTCTGGACTCAGAATACAGTAAAAAAAAAACGCAGCCCAACCAAAACAAGGTCAGTTTGAAGTCGAACATCCCAGGATCAGACATTTTCCTTAAAGGGACAGTGTGTAAGATTTTTACCCGTTAATTACTGAAATTGAAGATACCCATTCAAAAATACATTGTTTTCCAAGCCTTTTCACTTCCATCATGAAATCAAAGTATTCTTTTGGACTTAGATATAGTCACATAAAAGGGGGATCTTCCCCATGCAGAGGCAGCCATTTTGAATACGAGAGCCGCAGAAGGACATTTGGGCTCCGCCTTCGCCTTCGGCAAGGCTCGTGGTTTTGGGTAAACAACACAAGCATGCTGCCGGATCAGACGTCGTAATGGATCTAACACGTGTTTTGGACTAAATTGTTTTACTGGATTTTATTCGCTGGATCCTTACGGACAAATTGAGAGCAAGTTTATGGTGAAATACAGAGTTTGACCTGTGCAAAGCATTCTAAGGTAAGCTAACCTCGTTTTGTTGCCTGGAAGAATCCATGACTCATCGCTGTACCAGCGGCGAGTCTGGTAACGCTTGGTCCAGAATGCGCTGCCGTTGCGCTTAGACAGACAGCTAAGTGAACCAATCAGAGAACAGTTAACGGACAGCGACGTGAACCAAGTCGGTAGGAAGCAATGCAAAAACATCTTTTTTGAAAAGAAAGGCCTCTAGAGCTGTGAGCTGCTGTGGTTTTAAGGAATCAATGTGTTTTAGGTCATTTAAGACCAATTTTACAGCTGAATGGAAGGGACGTTGCGGGCAAAGGCGGGTGCACTGACGTCACCATCTTTGAACGAATCAGAATCGTGGAGTCCGTTGTTAACCGGGGGAGCGAGGGTGGAGCGAGGGTGTCCAAATGGTATCGCGCTGTACAGCAAATACAGAGAGATATCATTTGGCTGGCCAGGTAACTCGTTTTGTGCTTTTCCGTATAAAAGCCCCATGTGCTCAAGGAGTGATTGTTTTGCAGAGAAATGAATTGCATAGTCAAAAAGAGGAGACTGTAAGGTTTCATTTGATGTGTAGAGTGTCATGGTACATGATCGGGAATGTGTGTTTTCATGAGAGAAATAAAAAAAAACGGGACCGCGTTTTATTCATACTGTAGCGCCCGGGTGACCCTCAAGGTCTGCCGTAGCTAAAACAGAAAGTGCAATAGCACCATCCACCTATGCGCCACGAATCCTACACACTGGGGCTTTAAGTTGTGGGCTTCAGACTTTTCAGAATCAAGTAAAGTAGAACATATATTGAACATGTACAATATCTGTTTTAGCACATTCAAATTTATATTGATTAAGTTGACTTTTTGGAGCTTTCTACCGTGTCATAACGCTGTTTCATCATCAGTGCCTGAAGAGGTTTTATATTCAAATGTGTCCCTTTTTTGAACCCACCTTACAGTACGGCACGGCAGTTCTTTTTGGCATATAAAGTATTGTTTGTGTTATTTGGAGCGTTCTCGGGGCATTACATGCTCTATGCCCCGAGAACGCTAATCGCTAATCGCTAATCTAAAACATCTCCGGAAATGCTCCATATGACACCAAAGTGCTATGGGTGAGTAAAACAACTTGTTTTATTACAGAAATAAGGCTCAGATTGTAAAAAACGTTACTTCTCCTTTAAGTGTTAATACGTTGTTTTGAATATGAATTGAATACAGCTTTTTCAAAACAGATAAAGCGGAGTGCTAGCGTGCTGGGCCCATAACCCAGAGGACGATGTATTGAACCATCCTCTGCTAAAATAAATGTTTCGGGCGCCTGAAAAATGAGCTGCCCACTGCTCCTGAAAGGATGGGTCAAATTTATTATTTTTTATTTATTTATTTTTCTTATATACAGTGCCGTGAAAAAGTATTTGCCCCCTTCCTGATTTCTGTGTTTTTTGCATATTTATCACTCAAAACATTGTCAGATCATCAAACCAATTTTAATATCACACGGAAACAACCCAAGGAAAGACAAAATTCAGTTTTTGAATGATGATTCCATTTATTAGTGCACAAAAAAATTCTAAACCTATCTGGCCCTATGTGAAAAAGTAATTGCCCCCCCTTGTTAAATCACAAACTAACTGTGACTAACCACAGTTTTGAGAAAACTTAGTTCAGTTCTACATGCCACACCCACACCTGATTGTCACCACCTGTGTTGAATCAAGAAATCACTTAAATAGTTCCTGTCAAACAAAGTGAAGTTGGCTACAACATCTCAAGAACAAACACATCATGCCACGATCCAAAGAAATTCAAGAACAAATGAGAAAAAAAGTGATAGAAGTCTATAATTCAGGAAAAGGTTACAAAGCCATTCCCAAAGCTCTGGGGCTCCAGCGAACCACTGTCAGAGCCATTATTCAAAAATGGAGGAAACTGGGAACAGTTGCAACCCTTCCCAGGAGTGGTCGACCAACTAAGATTACTCCAAGAGTGCGACGACGGCTCATTCAGGAAGTCACAAAAGAACCTAGACGCACATCGAAAGAACTACAGGCCTCGTTGGCCTCAGTTAAGGTCAGTGTTCATGACTCCACCATTAGAAAAACACTGGCCAAAAATGGCATCCATGGAAGAGTTCCCAGGAGAAAACCACTGCTTTCACAAAAGAACACAAAGGCTCGTCTCACCTTTGCCAAAAAGCACCTTGATGACCCTCAAGACTTTTGGAGAAACATTTTGTGGACCGATGAGTCTAAAATTGAACTTTTTGGAAGGTCTGCAGCCCGTTTCATCTGGCGTAAAAATGGCACAGCATTTGATAAAAAGAACATGGTGCCCACAGTAAAGCATGGTGGTGGCAGTGTGATGGTCTGGGCCTGCTTTGCTGCCTCAGGACCAGGACAACTTGCTGTGATTGACGGAAAAATGAATTCTGCTGTTTACCAGAAGATCCTGAAGGAGAATGTCCGGCCATCAGTTCGTGCCCTCAAACTCAAGCGCTCTTGGATCATGCAACAGGACAATGATCCAAAACACACCAGCAAGTCCACCTCTGAATGGCTCAAAGAAAACAAAATTAAGGTTTTGGAGTGGCCAAGTCAAAGTCCGGATTTAAATCCGATTGAGATGCTGTGGTGTGACCTTAAACGGGCAGTTCATACAAGAAAACCCTCCAATATGGCAGAATTGAAACAATTCTGCATAGAAGAGTGGGCCAAAATCCCTCCCCAGCGGTGTGAAAGACTCATCACCAATTATCGCAAACGTTTGGTTACAGTTATTGCTGTCAAAGGAGGCTCAACTGGCTATTAGATTAAGGGGGCAATTACTTTTTCACATAGGGCCAGATAGGTTTAGATTTTTTTTGTGCACTAATAAATGGAATCATCATTCAAAAACTGAATTTTGTCTTTCCTTGGGTTGTTTCTGTGTGATATTAAAATTGGTTTGATGATCTGACAATGTTTTGAGTGATAAATATGCAAAAAACACAGAAATCAGGAAGGGGGCAAATACTTTTTCACGGCACTGTATATTGTTGGTGGCACGGTGGCTGAGTGGCTAGCACTCATGCTTCACAGCAAGAAGGTTCGGGTCGCCCGGGCCTTTCTGTGTGGATTTGCATGTTCTCCCTATGTCTGGGTGGGTTTCCTCCGGGCACTTGTTTCCCCCACCAACCTAAACATGCGCCATAGGTAAAATCCTCCAGCTGAAGTCCTGACCAAACCTAAACAACAAAATCGTGGGGTTGGTCCCCGGGTCAAATGCAGAAAACAATTTCTCCTGTGTGAGATCAATAAAAAGTCAGTCTTGTAATCCTTAATCACTGTAAGACGCTTTGTGTTACATTTTTTTGTATGAAAAGCGCTTTATAAATAATGTTTGATTGATTGATTGATTGATTGATTGATTGATTGAAATGCAGAGAAATAATTTCCCTGCAGGGATAAATAAAGGATGTCTTCTTTTTTCTTCAAAGTTCAAAGTTCAGTTTTATTGTCAAAAACCACACACAGGATTTGAAATTGCAGCGCCCCCTAGGCCCACAGTGAACATAAAACATCTGATAAACAAGACAATAAACTTCACATATACCCGTAGCAAAAGTATAGTAAACTTGTATATAATACAAACAGGTGAAACACACAATGTGTAGCATAATAAAGGTCACGTGGTGTCATTCAAGCAGCAGCGTCAGTGTCATTTAAGTGTCCTTTAAGCAGCAGTGTCATTGGGGGAGGGAGAGAGTTGAGCATCCTGACAGCTTGGTGGATGAAGCTGTCTTTCAGTCTGCTGGTCTTGGCCCTGAGGCTCCTCAGTCTCCTTCCTGATGGCAGCAGACTGAAGAGGCAGTTGGATGGGTGGGTGGGATCACCCAGAGGGCTTTGCGGGTGAGGCGGGTGCCGTAGATGTCCTGCAGGGAGGGGAGAGAGACACCCACGATTCTCTCAGCTGCTCTCACTACTCGGTGTAGCTTTTTCCGGCAGGACACGGTGCAGGTGCCATACCACACAGTGATGCAGCAGGTGAGGATGCTCTCTGTGGTGCCTCTGTAAAATGTAACATAGTGTTTTAAATATGTTATGTGCTATGATATGTGCAGTTAATACCCCACAGAAGTGTAATACTACGTCTTTAAAAAACTAAATAAAAAATAGGACCAAAGTCTCTGTTGCCTACAGTACCTACTCTGAGATATACAGAGGAGTTTTGTTAGACTTTGTTATCTTCTTATGACCTGGGTTCACATAAATCTTGCCTCGTTTTATCTTTTGGGCCTTCTTGCCCAAGAAAGTGAACACTTTTGCACATCACATATGACTAGTACTTTTCTAACATCTTACCCTACTTGAGTTGAAGTTGTGAAATGATTTGAACATTTGTGTTTCTTGCGGCGCTAGTTCAGATATTATTTAGTCGGTCTAATTTTTCTGCCTGTCCTCTGGAGATACCACATTTTGAGCATTATTTAAGGGCGCATTGTGTGACTTTTCTTCTTTTTGGAAGATCCGTCAAATGCATTTCTCCATGGAGATGTTACTGCTTTGTCTGGAATGTTTCACAGTATGGCATTAAAACTGTCTATCTTCATGGAGACCAAACCAGACCAAGTTACAGGTCAGGTCTGTGGAGAGGAAACTCCGCTCACAGTCAGAATGCCTGTTTTTATAGGTATTTTTGAGCTGTAAACCCACCTGTAATTCAATAAATATAAGGCAGAGTTGTTTAAAGGAAAATTAACATTTTTTTTTTACAATCTAAGCCTTCTTTCGGCAATAAAACAAGTAGTTTTACTCACCCATAGCAGTTTGGTGTCAATTGGAGCAGTATCGCAGAACTTATGTTGAGCCGTTCTACTGTTCTACTAATGATCCCGTATCCGTTAGCGGGAGTGCTCAGGGCACTGATTTCCGGTGTCCAAATAACACAAACTTTAGCACTTTTCAAATCACAGAAGATCGCTGTGTCAGGGTAGACTTTTAGTAGATTCCAAAACGGCCTGAAACCCGATATCGCAACAGAAAAGTAAAGTTCAGAGCGGTGTTAGCTTCTTTCGGACTAGCTGTGTTTACAAAACAGCTGAGTTCACGCATGCGCACTGTCCTCTCTGATGACGTCATCAAATGAAACTAGATATCGGGTCCAGATAGCTGGATATCGGGTTTCAGGCCGTTTTGGAATCCACTAAAAGTCTACCCTGACACAGCGATCTTCTGTGATTTGAAAAGTGCTAAATGTTATTGTTAGTGTTATTTGGACACCGCAAAGTAATGCCCCGAGCACTCACGCTAACGGATACGGGATCATTAGTAGAACAGAACGGCTCCAACATAACTTCTGCGATACTGCTCCAATTGACAAAGTGCTATGGGCGAGTAAAACTACTTGTTTTATTGCCGAAAGAAGGCTCAGATTGTAAAAAAAAACGTTACTTTTCCTTTAATGTCATACTGTGGAACATTCCAGGCAGAGCAATGACATCCATAGGGGAAGAAATAAATACGTGGCCCACTACTTTACACATGTACACGAGTAATAGTACTTTGAAGTAGCTTTACTGTTATTTGAGTACAGTTTTTGGCTTCTCGACCATTTATCGCACGTTGTTACAAAACGTGCGATAAATGACAAAAACAAAGTTAGAATGTTATGTCCATGAATACAACAAAACAAAAAAAAGGTGTATTTTATATTTTATCTTCCAAACAGGGTATAGAGACGTTTCTGACTCCTGTGGTTAATTTCACGGCCGATTTACGTTTCATGCTCGACGTGAACCCGGCCATTTAAACACACTTTTCAGAGCATTCCAGACGCATTGTTAAAATGTGAACGCTGTTATGGAGATTGTCCCCACAAAAATATTCACGTATTTGTTTTGTTCATTATCACCCACTGCTAGAATCTAACTGAGGTGCAACAATGGCTAAGGTGTGCCTCACAGCAAAAAGGTCTGAGGTTCAAATCGAGGTTGAATGTTTTTAGAGTGAACATGTGCATTATTGTGGCTTTATTTGTCTTTTAAAAGTGGATTGCGTAACTTTTCTAGTGAAGGGTCCGTCAAATGCTTTTCTCCGTCGAGATGTTATTGCTTTGTCTGAAACGTTTCAGCACCAGGATTCAACTGGGACTAAACCAGGATTAAACCAAGACTAAACCAGGTCTAAACCGGGACTAACCCGGCACTAAACCAGGACTAAACCAGGTCTAACCAGGACTAAACCAGGACTAAGCCCTGACTAAACCAGATCTAAACCGGGTCTAAACCAGGACTAAACCGGGACTAAACCAGGACTAAACCAGGACTTAACCAAAACTAAACCAGGTCTAAACCAAGACTAAGCCAGGACTAAACCAGGTCTAAACCAGGACTAAGCCAAGACTAAACCAGATCTAAACAGGGTCTAAACCAGCACTAAACCAGGACTAAACCAGGTCTAAACTAGGACTAAACCAGGTCTAAACCAGGACTAAGCCAAGACTAAACCAGATCTAAACCGGGACTAAACCAAAACTAAACCAGGTCTAAACCAAGACTAAGCCAGGACTAAAACAGGTCTAAAACAGGTCTAAGCCAGGACTAAACCAGGACTAAACCAAGACTAAACCAAGACTAAACCAAGACTGTGTGTGATCACATATTATCCTGTGCATTATTGAATGATAATATGGACTTTCTGTTATAAAAGCATTTCCATATTAACAAAGTACCTTCTAATTCTGCCCTGCCCTTCCACCATCACCCCTGGTTTCATTTTATAACCCCCCCCCCCCAACCCCCCGCTCCTCAGAAATCTCACTCCTAGCAATCATCAAAACTTGAGAGCCATGGTTTACAGCTTCGCGTTTCATGTTTGGGTCCCGGGAGCTGTGAGCACACTCCGCGCATGCGCACTGGCGTCCTCATCTACTCGAAACTATGGCTAAATCTCGGATTACAGGCCACTTTTGACCAAACGAAATCGTAGATTAAGACATCGAGGTTCTATGATTTGAAAAGTGCTAAAGTTTGTGTTATTTGGAGCCTGCACGGGGCATATTACATGCTCGGGGAATGCCCCGAGCTATGGCTATAAGTCGCGCTAGCCTAACGCTAATCTAAAACATCTCTGGAAGTGCTCCATATGACACCAAAGTGCTATGGGTGAGTAAAACAACTTGTTTTATTACCGAAATAAGGCTCAAATTGTAAAAAAACGTTAGCCGCCAAGTTCAAAGAAAAAAAACAAAGAAAATGGTCAACTATTGTCGGGTTCTCAGCGTCACAATAGATCGGACAGAGAAAAACATCTGCAGTTCTATGGCTGACCTAAAGTAGTGACCGACCAGCGTGAACAGACAGAGCGATTATCAACGGAAAGGAGGCGAATGTGGATCGGCAGTTTCAAAAAATCACAACATTCGCATATGCTCAGCTCATTTCACAGCCGGTAGGTATTTCATACAGTGCATTGACGTAATTTTTTTATTTGTCATTTTTAGGTCCATGCATCAGTAACTTATTAAACTTTGTTAGTTGTAATGACTTGTACCTGTACATGTTCATGTGCTTCATTAGCCCCTACAGTAAAGGGCATTACAATGTTAATATTTCAATCTTTGCAAAACATGAATAATAAAAAGCAATACAGTGAACCCTCGCTCTATCGCGGTTCACTGTTCACGCCCTCGCTGTTTCACCGATTTTTTTTTTTTTTTTTTTATATTGTAACATTTTTTTTTATAGTGTAACAATGTGTTCTGCGTCCTGATTGGCTAAGAGACTAGACCAGGACTAAACGTGGACTAAACCAGGTCCAGACCAGAACTAAACCAGGTCTAGACCAGGTCTAAACCAGGTCTAGACCAGAACTAAACCAGGTCTAGACCAGAACTAAACCAGGTCTAGGCCAGGTCTAAACCAGGTCTAGACCAGAACTAAACCAGGTCTAGACCAGAACTAAACCAGGTCTAAACCTGGACTGGCCCTGGACTAAACTAGGACTGCACCAGGTCTAGACCTGGACTAAACCAGGATTCACTCCGTGCGGCTCTTGCGTTCGTTGGTGCGTGTTCGGTTTGTGGCTTGGGCTGAGACGCCGCGGTCCGGGCGCCGCGGTTCTATCTCGTGCTCACAGCCCCGGTGTACGCGCGACACGTTCTGCTCTGTCACGGATTTGTCCACGATGAACCCCTCATCGTGGAACCCCTCATCGTGGACAAATCCGTGACAGAGCAGCACGTGTCGCACACTTCTCCAAGGGGTTGGTGCGCTCCCGGGGCCGTGTCTCCCCCCACGCGTCACTATTAAAAAATTTTGTTGAAAATCTATGAAAGTTTGAGTGTTTAAACTAGAGACAAATGCGAGAAAATGTTAATTCCAGTCTGAGAAAAGCGTATAATGTGTGTGGTGAGGCATTTACAGCCTTAAAACATGTAGAATAATTGTAAAATATAAAGTTGTCCTACTTAGCGGATTTCTCTTATTGCGGGTTATTTCTGGAACATAACCCCCGCGATAAACGTGGGATTACTGTATACTCGTACTTAACTCATTGACTGCCGGTGACGAGTTTTCTCGTCATGTTGAATCCGAACGTTGAGTGCCGTGACGAACTCGTCAAGGACGTTTTTCAGCGGGGGTTGCTAGGATACGACCTGGAGCAGCTTTGAAGGTGTAATTTACACTTCCCAACCTGTAGGTGGCGATCTTGTATCATTATCTGCCGATCGGAGAGGCGGGAGAGGAGAGGAGTGTAGTGTGTATGTGTACTGTGGAGTGCGAGTGGAGGCGAGTGGAGCAAGATGGTGAGGCGAGTGAACCCGGAAAAGCAGAGGACTGTTGATCAGCGCCTACGGAGCGGTTTGATCGCTTTTGGGACCCAAGATCCCGGATCAGAGGATCACAGAGACACGCAGCGATGTCGGGGCAGAGATCTGCTCTGGCTGAGGCAGGGGGCGTGTCCTGATCGCGCTGCGCGGAGCAGGATCTCTGATCAGAATTACGACAGTGCCAAAGAAGTTTACTGACTTGGATTCTGCTCTCCAAAGAGGCACAAGATGAGAAGAATTAAGTTTATGTGTGTGTGTGTGCGTACGCGCGCGTGTGTGCGTGCGTGCACGTGTGTGTATGTGCGTGTGTAGCTGTGTGTGTGTAAAGGTTTATGCATGGGCTTGTGTGTATGTACATATACGTATATATATATGTGTGTCTGTGTGTGTGTGTGTGTGTGTATGTAGGTGCGTGTGTGTGTGTGTGTGTGTACTCTGAGCCTCAATATTGTTGTGAAGTGACAAAGTTCTATTTTATATGAAAAGATATTATTATATCCTGTAACATCTCTTGCCACTATTGAGTTGAAGGATTCACAGAGCCTTATATTCTTATATTTGTAAATAAAAAATGTACTTTGTCATCAAAAATCTTTCTCTGTTATTTTAGATGTTTGAGGTGTCACTAAATCAATAAATATTGACGTCAAAATCACCGATCTGCTCGAAATCCTTCTTTGTACAAAACGATCGTTTTCTCCAATTTTGGTCAGAAAACTGTGTTTTTGCTGAAAATTCCCTATGTTCTACTATCAATTACTTGAGAACCGAAAAGGTTAGAAACATTTTTTTTCTAGGTGAAAGAAGAGAGTCAACACTTTATTTCTATGTGTGCCATGCCTATATAGTCAAAGAACTCAGTATTCTGTGAGTCTTGGAAAATCAGTGAAAATGGTCTAAAAGTTCTGGCAGTCTGGGGTTGACATTCTGAAAACAGGCCGGCAGTGAATGAGTTAAACACGTTACACATGTAATACAAGTATGCCGACCTTTGCCATCACAATATGCTTGTCCCCAATTTTCCGCACTTTGCGCTCTCGTACCAGCCACAAACAAACTGGTTGTTGCCTCCAGACCTTTAGAGCTCTGAAGGTCTTGTGCTGTATCAGGGCTTGGGGAGAAGACCAGGTCTTTGACAATATCGGGATCACTTACAGCAGCAGAATTGACAAATTGCCACTGTCACCGAATAAACTTGAATCCATCTCATATGGATCTTCTCGCCCAATTAATTTGAGTTTGTTCATATAACGCTCCTTTTCTGTGGCCTCCAATTTATCTCTATACAACTGGTCAACTATATCAGAAGTTTTGGATTCCGATGTGGAAGGTTTATCGCAAAATTTTGTTTTTTTTTCTGCACGGTTGCTTTATAAGTTTACTTTGAGTGAGCGATATCTCCAACATGTCCACACATCCGGGTCAAGGTCGGATTTTTTGAGGCCGTGAAAACGCTCTATATCCGGGTTCTCTTCTTGAACTGTGAAGTACTTTCTGTATGGACATTGTAATCAGTTTGAGTACCTGCCATGCATAATTTTTGATATAATATATATTTTTATACAATAATGCTTATATCTTTAGACGATCAGCATTCTCTATCAGAGTTTGTAAGAAATAGAACACCATCCCAGTTACCATCAGGGAAATTTCCACACGTACCACTTATTCTGCGCTCACTTAAAAAACTGGTTATTAGGAAATCAATCGTGTCAACACTAAATCTCTGTCGCTGCCAACTCGTGGTTAATTGTGCGTGTGCTTTTTGTTCTGCTCTCCTTCTTAAAAGCTTTCAAAATGTTTTCACTGTCTGTAAATGATGCAGCCTTTGTCCTGTGTTTGCTTTTACTAATGTTTCTTACCTGTATGTTTGACTGTTGCCCATGTTTCACTGTGCTGCTCCGTCTGGACTTTTAAGTTCAAAGTTCAAAGTCAGCTTTATTGTCAAAAATGTACAGGTTGCACACAGTATTTGAAATTGCAGCGCCCCCTAGGCCCACAGTGAACATAAAACATCTGATAAACAAGACAATAAACACCATGACTAAAACATCACACATACCCGTGGCAAAAGTGCAGTAAACTTGTATATGATACAAATAGGTAAAACACACAATGTGTAGCGTAATAAAGGTCATGCACTGTCATTTAAGCAGCAGCAGTGTCACTGTCCTTCAAGTGTAATTTAAGCTGCAGTGTAATTTAAGTATCATTTAAGCAGCGTCAGTGCCCTTTAAGTGTCATTTAAGCAGCAGTGCCAGTGTCGTTTAAGTGTAATTTAAGCATCAGCATCCAATATGGGCGTTGTTGCTTGAATGCAAATGAAGAGGACAGAGATGGCCTATAGTAGAGGGTGGGGGCGTGGCCAAACTCTCCGCTCTTTCCTTTTCAGCTGTGCCCTGTGCGCTCTGACCCACTTCCGTGTTTTTGCGCGGAGGGAGAGATGAGAAGCCTTCCATTGAAAAATAAACACATTTCCACAGAAAATAAAATTAAACCACTGCTGTTCAAAGGACCAGAGGCTCAGATAAAGGACTTCCGAGCCTAGAAACACTCGCAAGTTCCTCCAGGCAAATAAAAAAACGCATTTCGCATTGCGTAGCTCCTCCGCAGTCCAAACTCTCTGGGCGTGATTTACAGAGACGCTGAGTACAGACAGACGGGGGTGGAACTGCATTTGCATTTCTTTTTTCGAGCTGACGTCAATAAGGTGCCTTGTTCAAAATCGCCCGTTTGAGCTCTTATTTTTTCTAACGCAGAAAAGGATCGCAAATGCTCAGTTTAGACATTTCGCAACTTTTAACCATGGGGGGGGGCAAACAGGGGAGGGGAGCTCACATTAACGTTCAAAAACCTCAGAAAGTGAAAATTTCATGCCATGGGACCTTTAAAAGCTCTGAAAAGTAAATTTTGAACTTTAAAAGAAGTGCACAAACATGAGAAGGTGACCGGGGCTCTTGAGATGACTGAAGTCTGCGAGGGGCGCCTGACATGTGGGGCGGTTGATGGTCTCTGTGGTGCATAGCGGTCCCAAGGGGGGCTCCATGAATGTGGTTCACCTACAGCACTCCCAGCCTGGGAGCATCATGATCAGGTTCATCTCCTGGTGGTTTGGAGGCTGCAAAGCTCTGCCGTTGTCCCTGCTTCAGAAGACCTGTCCAAGGGGGACTGTGGCTGAAGAGAGAAACTGAGGCCTGAGGTCCGGTGAGCATGAGCAGCATGAGGGCTTTCTACTCTGCCTCTGGCTTCCAGTGGTGAGATAAAACTCTCTGACTGACATTATGAAGGTCACTTTGGATAAATGTGCTAAAACTGGCTAAAAAGTTTGTCTCTCCTCTTCCCACAGACTGAATGGACCAAGAGTGAACTAGTAAAAGGCCAACATCTGTGTCCAAACTTTTGTCACTTTTCCTTTTAATAATAAAGACTTGTATTGTATGGGTGCTAAAGATGCTCAAAACCTGCTCTTTTAGTTCTTCAGCTTCATGTTACATATGTTCATAAATGACCACTTAATTTAGTTAAATTGATTGATGAACCTGCCAGTCTTTCATTGACCCAGAGCCCAGAGCTTCCCTTGAGCTTTCAGCTGTGATCAATAAGAGCAGAGTGGTCTTAACTGTCCACACTAATAATAACGAAAATGAAAGCACGAATGAGCCCTGTCAAATTCACAAACAAATTGACGGAAAAGTTAGTTTTAAACAGACTTAAAACTACCATCCATAATTTCTGTGGCCGACCTGGGCATGTTGTATTCTCACACACTGTATCACCACTTCACTATCTACTGTATGTTACTTATGTCTGATAGTGTGAGAACTTTGGCCTGACAGAAGAACACCAGAGAAGAACACCAGAGAAGAACACCAGAGAAGAACACCAGAGATGAACACCAAAGAAGAACACCAGAGAAGAACACCACAGAAGAACACCACAGAAAAACACCAGAGAAGAACACCAAAGAAGAACACCACAGAAGAACACCAGAGAAGAACACCAGAGAAGAACGCCAAAGAAGAAGAACACCACAGAAGAACACCAAAGAAGAACACCAAAGAAGAACACCAGAGAAGAACACCAGAGATGAACACCAGAGAAGAACACCAGAGAAGAACACCAGAGAAGAACACCACAGAAGAACACCAGAGAAGAACACCAGAGAAGAACACCACAGAAGAACACCACAGAAGAACACCAAAGAAGAACACCACAGAAGAACACCAGAGAAGAACACCAGAGAAGAACACCAGAGAAGAACACCAGAGAAGAACACCAGAGAAGAACACCACAGAAGAACACCACAGAAGACCACCAAAGAACACCACAGCAGAACACCAAAGAAAAACACCAAAAAAGAACGCCAGAGAAGAACACCAAAGAAGAATGCCAGAGAAGAACACCACAGAAGAACACCAGAGAAGAACACCAAAGAAGAACACCAAAGAAGAACACCAGAGAAGAACACCATAGAAGAAAACCAGAGAACACCACAGAAGAACACCACAGAAGAACACCACAGAAGAACACCAGCATGCAAACATGCATTCTTACTGCGAGTGGAGATCTAACCTGTAACTTGGCCTGTAGTCATCACAGATAGTTTCCATGGAGACAGACAAGTTTAATGACATACTGTGGAACATTCCCCACTGGAAAAGTTTCATAGTGCACAATGAATGACAGTTGAAATAAAAAGACAACAGACATTTTTTCCCATGTATTTGAGCAACATTTGTCCCAGTACAGATATATTGTATAAGCAGCTCTTGAGGTCAAAATAAGTGTAATTATAAAGTGCATATTTTCACTCTGGTCTCTGAGAGTTGTGAAAAGCGCTTATAAAGTCATCGTGGTGAATAATTTAAATATTCAGAATGCATAAGGTAAGTGAGTACTAACTTTAGACCGATGCAAACTGTTTACAATGAACTAGTTCTGTTTTTCACGTTTTTGAGGCAGTAATAATCAGGCACAGTGTCTTTAAAGGTCCCATGACATGGTACTTCTTGATGCTTTTATATGGCTCCTTAATGGTTCCCTAATACTGTAAATGAATCCTTCTTCAAAATCAACACTCAGTGCATGAGAAACAGAGATAAGATGAGAAAGAGTCATAAATGTCACTCTGGAACACTCCATTATGGGCGTTGTTGCTTGAATGCAAGTGAGGAGGACAGAGATGGCCTATAGTAGGGGGTGGGGGCATGGCCAAGCTCTCCGCTCCGCTCTGTTTTTGCACGGGGGGAGAGATGAGAAGCGTTCCATTGAAAAATAAACACATTTCCACAGAAAATAAAATTAAACCACTGCTGTTTCAGATATCCACAGGCTCAGATAAAGGACTTCCGAGCCTAGAAACACTCGCAAGTTCCTCCAGGCAAATAAAAAAACGTATTTCGCATTGCGTAGCTCCTCCGCAGTCCAAACTCTCTGGGCGTGATTTACAGAGACGCTGAGTAGAGACAGACGGGGGTGGAACTGCATTTGCATTTCTTTTTTTCAAGCTGACGTCAATAAGTTTCCTTGTTCAAAATCGCCCGTTTGAGCTCTGATTTTTTGTAACGCAGAAAAGGATCGCAAATGCTCAGTTTAGACATTTCGCAACTTTTAGCCATGGGGGGGGCCTAAACAGGGTAGGGGAGCTCACTTTAACGTTCAAAAACCTCAGAAAGTGAACATTTCATGCCATGGGACCTTTAACAACAGCTTACTTTCCTCTTTTAAGAATATTGTATCTGTGAATCAAAGAAGGGACAGTGTTTCAGCTCTCCTGTAGTCACCAGAATGTTACTTACCGTACACACCCCTTTGATTCCTCCTTGATTTGTGTGTTTCTGCTGAATTTGCCTCTGTTCTGGGCTGGCCCGTAGAGCATGATGGATAGTGATTGGCAGGTGGGGTTGGTAGTGCGTTTGTGTGTGTGTGTGAGTGTATTGTATGCATGGAGGGGCCCGGGCCGTACTGAGCCGGTGATGTATGGCCCCGCGTCGGCCAATAGGAAAAGTGCTGAGGCGTAGAGTTGGACTGCGCTAGCATGAGTGATGGACATGGGGCTGTGGTTACATCCATCTCCTGTGGGCTCATAAAGCTCCTCACACACACAGAGACACACACACACAGAGACAGACACACACACATCTCCGCCTAAGTCCACTGTTTCGCGCTGGCCTCTGTATTTGACTCTCCACACCAGACTGGCTCTCCGTTGTGAACAGCAGTTACATCTGTCTGGGTTTGTCTAAACTCCAGAGCTTTTAAAGGTGCTATAATATGCAAAAATGACTCTTGTGAGCTTTAAGTTTAATAATGTTACCTCATTAAAAACATACCTGGAGTTATGTGTGTGTGCTTGGCTTCTGATCTGACGAGATCAGGCTTTGACAAGGAGGTTTGACCAGGTTTACAGTTCATTGTTGGGGCGACAGTGGTTCAGCGACCAGTGTCCCTAGGAGAGACTCATCACCCATGTCCCATGTCCAGTATGAATGTGATGTGTGTGCAGCTAGAGCAACAATAGTAGCTTACTCACCAACTACGGAAGGGATGAAAAATGCAATGCAAAGTGTCACAGTGTCCAGAAAGAGCTCGATACACAAACCTGATGGAAGAAATATGGTTCATAACATGGGGTTAGGCCTGTCACAATAACAAATTTTGAAGTGTGACATATAGCAGAAGATATAGCACCAAAAGCGCCAGCTCTGCAGTGTGACATGCAAACAAACCTCGCAGGTGCGAACGTGGGCCACAGAACCCCAGGCAACTGTGTCCAAGCACGGCACGGCCAAAAAGTCCCAGCGTGAGTGCGCCCTTAGTAAAGCGGGCATTAGGACAGACAAACGCAGTCGAGCTAATTAGAGGTTACAGCACGTCCCTCAGTAATGAGAACTACCTCAGGGTCACAGCACATTATTTCACCCACAGTGGAAACTTCAGCCACTTTGATTCTGATTGCAGAGCATTTACATATCGAATATCAAACACAAAATCGTCTCACTGACAATTGTTATGGTTTGCAATAAAATCACATTTGCACAAAGCGGCGCCTGTCCACTTTTATATGTTGATCAGATTATTAAAACGATGATACCAGGGACAAAAATGTGTGGTTAATTTGGGATTAATCGCGAGTTGACTATGACATTCATTGCGATCTCAATTATATATATATATTCATTCATTCATTTTCTTCCGCTTTTCCATTTTCTGGGTTGCGGGGGCAGCAGTCCAAGCAGTGTTCTGCTGCCCAGAACACAATGCACCAGCCCCCATGAATCCTTCCGCAGGTGGTGGGTCCACAGGAGGACAGCTCACGTCACAACAGGCCTTGATGTATCTTCTGCCATGGGGGCTACCAGTGTCCACAGACACGTCTTGCCCAAGGACACAACAGCAGCGCTCATCTGTGGGAGCTGGGATCATATGTGGTTAACCCGTCAAGAGGATTTGAACCGCTAACCCCTGGATCACGAGACAAATGCTCTACCAACTGAGCTACTGCCGCCCCATATACACCCCCGCTGGAAAAATTTCACCATCCCCCTGGTTTCATTTTATAACTCGACTACTGTATGTATACACCCCTTTACTAGAATCATTTGGATAATTTCAGCTTTGAAAGTGCCAATCTCTAATGAACAAATGGTAAAAGGTGAGAGGTGTTACTTACCACTTCATGACATAATTAGGTGGAACAGATCATTTTGAGCTCTGGAGGTGTAGACAGACTTATATTAAATAATTTGGGTTGCCAGTTGGAATGCTCCAGTTGGTTTAAGCCTAAAATGCCTCTCTGACCTGAATGGTCTCTACCTAAACTCCAGCACCTCCAGCCAAACATGAACCAGTGCTAGTGCAGCCTCTGCAAGGCACTGCAGCCTAGGCTCAGTTTTTTTTATTTTATTTTTTTTTAATGCAGGGTGCATACAGTTCCTTCACTTACATGCATTAATACCATTACTCCAAATCATGACCAAAGTGCTCAGAGCAGCAGCTTTTAAAACCATTATTGCCTCATGCAAACTAAAGTCCACACAGTGCAGAGCACACTCCCTGCCTCCCAATGAGCTGCAGCTGTGTGGGGTCAGATGAGGCCAGTGAATACATCAGAGCCCCTCCTGCATGTAAAGCAGCCCCAGAGCCATAGGCTTTATGTCAGCCCCTTCAGCAGCTCCGCAGAACCTCCACAGTACCTCCACAGTACAATCAGAGCACCTCCACAGTACAATTACAGTACCTCCACAGAACCTCCACAGTACAATCAGAGTACCACCACAGTACAATAAAAGTACCTCCACAATACAATCAGAGTACAATCACAGTACAGAGTACCACCAGAGTACAATCACAGTACAATCAGAGTACCACCACAGTACCTAAACAGTACCCCCCACAGTACAATCGCAGTACCTCCAGAGTACAATTTGAGTACCACCACAGTACAATCACAGTACAGAGTACCACCACAGTACCTAAACAGTACCCCCCACAGTACAATCGCAGTACCTCCAGAGTACAATTTGAGTACCACCACAGTACAATCACAGTACAATCAGAGTACCACCACAGTACCTTAACAGTACCCCCCCACAGTACAATCACAGTACCATCGCAGTACCTCCACAGTACCTAAACAGTACCTAAACAGTACCCCCCCGCAGTACAATCAGAGTACATCCACAGTACAATTAAAGTACCACCACAGTACCGCCACAGTACCTCCACAGTACAACCACAGTACAATCACAGTACCTCCACAGTACAATCATAGTACCTCCACAGTACAATCAGAGTACTATCACAGTACAATCATAGTACCTCCACAGTACAATCAGAGTGCTATCACAGTACAATCATAGTACCTCCACAGTACAATCAGAGTACTATCACAGTACAATCACAGTACCTTAACAATACCCCCACAGTACAACCAGAGTACGTCCACAGTAAAATCACAGTACCTCCTCAGTACCTCCTCAATGCCCCTCTCAATAACCCTTCCTCCATACCTACCTCTACCCCAGGAGTGTCCAAACCTTTTCCACCCAGGTCCGCATATACAAATATATTCATAGCGGAGGGCCGTAGAGCTGGTGAGTCCAGTGAGACTTTCAGATAGATGCATTTTAAATGAGTTTGATGGAGCCACAACACCTTTAAAAGTCCTAGAAAGCAAATTTTAGTTCTGTATCATAGTGCAGTGAGTTGTTATTGAAGTCACAGTGATCGAGATACTGAAACTTGAAGTAAAAAGTGCTGCTCAATGGCTCAGTAGGATCCCTGAGGGCCAACAAAAATTGGTCAGAGGGCCGGATTTGACCCCCGGGCCATAGTTTGGACACCCCTGCTCGACCCTCTCAGTACTCCCCTCAGCACGGGCCCTCTCAGTACCTCCTGAGTGTGAGTACTGTGTCAGCATCAGCAGATTTGAGGAGAAAACTATCAGGTATTCATAAGTAAGCAGACAGTTCAGAGTCAGACTAACCTTGGTGCTTCCACAGTAAACATGATGTACATTTCGAGGACTCCTGCAGATGGATTTTCAATATAGACAACAGGAGGAACATTAAAACAGCATTTTAAGAGGCTTCTGAGTCATAACCTGCAAAATATTAATGGTGAATGCATTAGAAAAAGTCAAAAAAGATCATCTGAAAGACAAACACAGAAGGATTTAAACGACAAATCTTCGGGAGCCTGTGATCGATGTGAGCGTCCAAGGTCCTGTTCAAAGGTGCACTGTGAAACTTTTCTGGTTGGGGGACCGCTACATGCTTTTCACCGTGGAGATGTCATTGCTCTGCCTGAAATGTTCCACAATATGACATTCACTAGCAAGTACCACGCCACAAAATGGAATACGATCAAGATGTTTATTGACGGTGGATAAATGTGAGGGCTGGGGGGAGGCTCAGGGTGGGGGCTCCATCTCCAATCCAAAATGGTCAGAAACCCCCCTCCTTAACCCCAGAACACTTTCCCTATAAAAATTAACACTATCACTTTTGCTGGGTAATTTTTACCCGATATAAAATACCCAACAAAAATAGATCAAAATATGACAACACATGATGAATTAGAGTGGTTTTCTTTTATTTTCAACTGTGGTATGTGTAACAAAATGAAAAAAATAAATAAAAATAGGAAGACCCTAAAAACATGCTCCAAGATTACAGAAAAATTTGAAATTTGAGAACAAAAAAACAAAAAAATCAATAAAAAATATAATAAGTAATAATAATAATAATAATAATAATAATAATAATAGTTTCGAGTAGATGAGGACGCCAGTGCGCATGTGCGGACTGTGCTCTCAGCTCCCGGGACCCAAACATGAAACGCAAAGCTGTAAACTATGGCTAAATCTCGGATTACAGGCCACTTTTGACTCAAACGAAATCGTAGACTAAGACATTGAGCTTCTATGATTTGAAAAGTGCTAAAGTTTGTGTTATTTGGAGCCCGCACTGGGCATATTACATGCTCGGGGAATATATTATATGCCCTGAGCTATGGCTAGAAGTCGCGCTAGGCTAACGGCGTTAGCCTAACGCTAATCTAAAACATCTCCGGAAGTGTTCCATATGACACCAAAGTGATATGGGTGAGTAAAACAACTTGTTTTATAACCAAAATAAGGCTCAGATTGTAAAAAACGTTACTTTTCCTTTAATGCTTTATTTTGTGATGTTGTGTCCAAAATGGCAAATAACGCAGCTGGTATTTTATGGATATTTCATTTTATTTCATTACCCAGACTACTTTTTATACATGTAATCCAAAAAAACATAATTTCAGCCCCATGATAATATATTTTTAAAGCCATATTACGTTAGCGATAGAGTGTCATCTTAGTGAAACTCATTTCAGTGACAAAATGGGAAATTCAGAGGGTTGTGAAGTGTGTAAAAATCCATTTGTTTTTCCCGGTTTGAAAATGATCCAAATCTGGTGATGGCGATGCCACAGTGAGGACATGCAGAGGGCAAAATGAGTCTGATGAAGGTGTTTGGACTTTTAAAAACCACCGGGGAGATCACCTCATCGTGACATCAGCTGGTGGAACAGTGTTTTGACGTAAGAAAAGAGACAACGAAAGAACGTCAAATTGTGATTCGTCGAGATGTTATGCAGTGCTCTGCCTGTAAAGATCCACAGTATGGCTTTAGAGGAGACAAGCAGGCGAAGTTACAGTTCAGATCTGTGAAGAGGCAATCCTGCTCACAATTAGAATGCTTTATTTTTTGTTTGTTTGTTTTCGAGATACAGTATTTCAGTGTATTTTCACCTACAACAACTTGAATGGTATAAATGCAAGACAGATCAGCTTAATCAGAACCTCCAGAAGTGTAAAGAATCCCTCAGTCGTCGTAGAATCCACGGCAAAAGGAGAAAATCAATTTGTCAACTGGACAAAGGTTTATTTGGTTGAATACGACCAAATAAACTTTTGTCCAGTTGACAAATTGATTTTCTCCTTTTGCCAAGAACCTCCAGAAGTTACATCCAGTTGAGAGAAAAGCACAGACGTCTTCCCAGTCCACAAATGCACAAAGTCCTTCTGTGTATTTTAGCTCAAATACAGCTCTGGAAAAAATAAGACCCCACTGCATTTTTTTCAGAAATCAGCATCTCTACATGTATTACAGCCATTCCATTCCAGCGTCTGTTGAATTCCAACACAAACACAAAGCTGAGCTACTTCAGTTCTTGCACCAGGAGTGGAATAAAGTCACCCAAGAACAATGTGAAAGACTTGTGGAGGCCAAGACGCATGAAAGCTGTGATTAAAAATAAGGGTTATTGCACCAAGTATTGATTTCTGAACTCTTCTTAAGTGTAAACATTAGTGTTATGTTGTTTTAAAATGAATTTGATCTTGTTTCTTTGCATTGTTTGAGCTCTGAAAACATGTATTATTTTAGTTATTTTGACCATTTGTCATTTTCTGCAAATAAATGCTCTAAACTAGTGCTGCCAGGCGATATTTTTTTTTAAATCTAAATATTTACAGGATTTGTAATTAATTAATCTAATTAATCGCATTTAAATACATTTTTAAGTGGTTTATTGTGCTCTCCTGCAGTGCAAAAAAGGTGTCAAACGTGTGTGAAAAATTACTTACACTGGTACAGTGAAAATACTGCAGACTTCCCCTTTAAGTCTTTAAAGGGATATGCCACCCCCAGGTCAAATTTGGGCATCTCCCCACAGTCCAGAGACTAAAATAAGTGGTGGAAAGCGTTTTCCTGCTCACCCAGCCATTGTCCGAGTCTGTCGCCACTGACCGCCGCGGTATCTGGTGCTCCTCCGCCGTAGACTGGAGTCTAACGTCGCCAGAGAAAGATTTCGGCCAAAAGGGATTAATTTGCTCGATGCGTTTCCCAATTACTTTCTGTGTAGTGCGCATTCATATCGAGTGCAAATAAATGTGCAAATCAACACGGAGAGCTTGCCTTGGTCATTTTGGGTGGGAACTATTTTCCAGTGCGTAAGAATAAAGCCGAATCACGCACCACGTTGTGCAACAGGGGAACTCCCTTCCCGGTGCGTAACTGGGATTCCCCTGGCAGCGTACTGCGTGATACGGCTGTATTCTTACGCACTGGAAAATAGTTCCCACCCAAAATGACCAAGTCAAGCTCTCCGTGTTGATTTGCACATTTATTTGCACTCGATATGAATGCGCACTACACAGAAAGTAATTGGGAAACGCATTGAGCAAATTAATTCCTTTTGGCCGAAATCTTTCTCTGGCGACGTTAGACTCCAGTCTAAGGCGGAGTAGCTGCAGATACCGCGGCGGTCAGTGGCGACAGACTCGGACAATGGCTGGGTGAGCAGGAAAACGCTTTCCACCACTTATTTTAGTCTCTGGACTGTGGGGAGATGCCCAAATTTGACCTGGGGGTGGCATATCCCTTTAAGTCTTTCAGTCTTTGGCTCGCTCTCTTTCTCTCAGCGCATGTTACCTCCACTGTAACCAAGACAAGACTGATGGCAGACCTGCAGAGTGCACCTGTATACCCCCATTCCCCTCCCACATTACGTAACATTCATTCGAAAGCTCATTTACACCATTCCACTATTAAATGGCAAATATTTCTGGTGCCAAAGTGTGAGCGCGTACAGCAGCTTCCATGTAACGTCAATAAACAATATACAAAGCTTCAAATATACAGAGAATACAAATAATTGACCGTGCAAATTACTCATGGCTCACATGACCCCCGGAACCCGCGAAACTGGAGGATTTAAGATCGCACCAGATCGCACCACGGGAGGAGGGAGGAGGGAGAAGGCGGCAGCGCAGGGGTGAGTAAATAATCAGGTTTAGCGCGAATTTGGGCAAAACTGGCACTTCTAAGTGTGCACCCTTAGTCGCGGCAGAACACGCTGGAGAGGTTATGGGGAATTAGTTTATGGCTGATAATGAAACTGTTCAGCGCGCGGAGCAGCAGATAGGGAAACGGGCGCGAGCGTCTTTTTTTTATCTTTTATTATTAAAGTTACATTTTTTAAAAAACACAATAACATTCACAAAGTACTCAGAAGACAGATTGGGGGATGTGGGCGCGGGAACAAACACAACTGGGTACAAGGGCTAAGGGACTTGAAGGGGGTGGGCCGCGGCAAACAGGTACCTGGGGGAAATACAAGGGGGGCCGAGAAAAAAACAGGGGGAGTGGAGAGGTCCAAAGGGATTATCCCAGGGAAAGAAAGAGGGTCTGGGGGAAAACAAAGGCGATGCAGTGTCCAGGGAGAGTCCAGATGACAGGGTCCAGACGGAACAGCGGAGGAGGGTAGGGGTCAGAAGTCCAACTGAGGGGAACCGGTTCGAGAAATGGAGAAAAGTGTATCGTCTGGGGTGAAGTCTGGGGTGAGGTGTGCTCTGCTGCACGGCCGTCATGGAGGTGGTGGTTCCGTGCCACGAAGATGGAATACATGCCCATGGACAGGACGAGGCGGACGGCGTCCCAGTTGACCATGGCGGCATCCGGCCCCCGAGGTCGCTGCTGGACAGGTCCGAAGAGACAGAACCAGAGCTCCGGGCGTGTCTTCACGCGCTCTCCCCGGGGACAACGGTCTTAGGGATGGAGCTGCTCCGTCACATGTTTATAAATAAACTTGCCGATCAAAGGCCCTGCATGCCAAATTTAAAATTGCCGCTCATAATTAATTGCGCTAATTTTTATAACGCGTTAATTAGCAGTGTACTTAATTTGGGGGAAATGTTGTCAGTAGTTTATAGACTCAAACAAAAATGTTCCTTTTGCTCAAACACAAACCTATAAGTAGTAAAATCAGGAAAAAAGGATCATTTTGTCTCTCATTTTTTTCCAGAGCTGTCGGCGTTGCCATATTCGTTTCGATGGGTTTGGGCGTTTCACCTTTGGCTTCTGTCCAAACTCCGCCTCCCGGTACTGAAGACAACGCACACTTTTTACCGTTTTGCACTTGTTTGCAGAAAATTTGCCAAAAAGGACTTGGAACGGAACACAATGCTATTAAAACACCATATACTCATCTCGGTAGCAAAAGATGATTTAGTGTTTCGTTCCACTTTAATGCCATACTGTGGAACATTCCAAGCATCTCAATAACGAGAAGAAAAGCAGATGGCAGGCCTTTCATAGCACATCATAAACAAAGTTCTCAAAGTCAATTTGGCAAAATATAGACCCTTTAAGATGAGTAAGTGGAGGGTAAACGCTTCATGAAAACAAGGCCATAAATAAAACAAACGTCAGCTGTAGTTTGAATGACGGGCTGAACTCTAAACGCCAGGTTCTGTTTGGTTTGGTCAAAAGGAGTTACAAAACGCCAGATCTATAACCACTGAACTGCTCTTTACGGGAGGCTGTGATTTCCTCCCTGCCGCTGATATAAATAATATATCTCACACTATAATTACTTTCTTGTTTATGGCACGGCAGCATACAAATGAGAAAATGACTTAACATTATTTTTGATTTGCACCATGAAATTGTATTTTCGCTGGGGCTCGGTGTTTTGGGCTCTTACTGTGTCGGAGATGGTGTTTTATTTATTTACACCTCCGTCTCCTGTCACTCTTGTCGCAAACGCCCATCTCTGCGGGTCAAATGCCAGCTCCTGTTTGCATTACATTTGCAACATGACAAGATAAAGCAACGAACGGAATAGATTGCGTTCAAATTCTGATGTGATCATTTCAGATGGAGGGCAGGGGCCTGTATAATTCTATGGGACATTCACTGTTTTTGACCCACATATACGAAGTTATGATCCACAACTGCTGAACCTTAGTATTTGTTAGGGAATGGATCCATAAATGTTTTATTTTGTAATGGGGTGACAGTCTGACGTGGGTAGTACTCAGTTTTACTCATTTACCAGACCCCCCAGGATTTCGCGGGCATTTTTTGTGATTGTTGCGGGCTAAAATGCCTGAATTTGCGGGAGCTTTTCCAAAAAGTTGTGATGAAAGTTGCGGCGCTTTTAAGGTTTTTGTTGCGATTTTGTTGCGGGAGGAAGTGAAAGTTGCGATAAATAGTTGCGATTTTCGCTTTTTATAATTAAAATGGAGTAATATTTTGAATACTGAGTTATTACTGACAAAGAATAATACAAAGACACAGAGATCACAGATATGGTCCTAAAACAACCTTACCAATATCGAAAATAAATGACTACTAGGAGGGGAACTGTTTCGCCCGGTCTTTTGCTGTTATTTTTGTGGGCAAATGGTGCCGCAGACATGTTTCATTGCCATTAGAAGCCGTGTCTCAATTCCCAGAGCGCGCGGCTCGGAGCGTGGCCCGAAGGGCATGTGCGTCACACATTTCGACAGAACACCGGCGCGACGACTGCTGTCCCACTTCTTTTTTGTCCCATGCGCAGTTAACACGCGGTCCGAAGACCGCAGTCGTTAAGCGGTCCGCGGACTGCAGTCGGGGCTGAGCAAGTGTGCACCGCCTTGACTGCAGTCTGAGCCCCCTTCGGGCCGCGCTCCAAACTGTGCGCTCTGGGAACTGGGGACACGGCCGCAGTTTTGTTTCGTCACACGGAAGTAAAGCAGAATGTTGGGGCTTCCAAACTCAAACCTTTTAGCCGCCGAGAATATGAGGTTGGGTCCTATGGCTCGCAGATTTGTGACGCGCAAAGAGGAGGCTGTGGTGACAGATACGCTGAGATACAGATATGCGTTTTGTGCATTTATTACAAAAAGAGCGCACACAGCTATGACAGCGCAGCAGGATGAAATGGAACTCATGAAAACCAGCAGGATGAACAGATTAACGTGAAAGATGAATGAATGGTTTGCGTTCAACAAAAAATACGGCTACACCCCAACCCTGACTCTCTCCTCTGTGTGACAGGTAAGCGCGCGCTTTTACACGCACACACTTCCGTACGTGCACACACCCACACTCACGTGACCCACCGCCTCTGCCGCACACACACACACACAAACGCACCGTGCACCTCATCTCAGTTATGTCTCCTACACAGAAGGAAGTTGGTCGGCGTTCAATACGTCGCCGATGATTGGTCAAAATTAGTAAAAATTGCGGAAAAGTTGCGGTGATTGGTCAAAATTGCAACACCGCCCTGAATTCGCGGGGATTGGCTGAAGTTGCGTTGAAGTTGCAAATCGCAACATCGCGAATTCCTGGAGGGTCTGATTTACTCAGTTATTTTACTTAGTTTAGAAACTTTTGAAATAAATTGTATGTATCAGCATACTTCCACTGCCGTAATATTTTTATTGAAGTAACAATACTCTTAGGGCCTGTTTACACAAGAACGTTTAGGTCCTATATTACACAAAAATGACTCTTGAACTTTTACCCATATTAGAATGTTATTTCGTCATTCAAAACAGACCTGGAGTTGTGTTTTGTTTCATTCACACGTTTGAGGAATCCTTTATTATTAGGCTGCGTCCCATTTCTCTGTCTTACCCCTTCGTCTTACCCCTACCCCTTGGTTTTGCGAGGACAAGGGGTGTCCCGATTCTAAGTTTGATCAAGGGCTCGGGCCACGACCTCGGGCTACATACCCCTTGAAACGAAGTAAGCTCTCGACCAGACTTGAAACGAAGGGGTACGCCTACAAGCTCAGGCAGGTTTTGGGATCGTCAGCGTCACATCGACCAGCCGAGGAGTCTCATAAATGTATTTTCAGCAGTTGTAATTATCGATTAACAGTTTAGCAGGTTTACAATTATGACGCTTATGTGCTACGTTACTTTTAGTGAACTGTTGTTGCGGTGTCTGTTTATCGTTTTCATCGAACTTTCATGCATAAATAAGCAAGTTTTTTTGTCGAGCTGAGGTACCCGATAATCCTTGACATTTGTTTACGTTTGTTTGCGTCAATTGCAGCTCAGGTAGAGGCGAGGGACGATGACGCAAACGGTAATCGAGTGGCGTCCCATTTCTTAGGGGAGCATTCGTACCCCGAGCCCTCTCAGCTCAGTATCGAGGGAAAAGACAAAGACGTAGATAAAGGGGTAGGGGAAGGACAGAGTAATGGGACGCAGCCTTAGTCTGTCTACATCTCCAAAGCTCAAAAGGCTCTGTTCCACCTAGTGATGTCATGTAGTGGTAGTTTTCAATTTAACAACTACCTTTTACTTTTAGTTCAGTGCAGAATGGCAATTCTAGGACTGAAATTATGCAAATGATGGAGTTGAAAAACACAGTGGAGCATTTCCTGTGTCACCACATGACATCACAAGGTGGAACAAGGGACATGAGCCTTATCTGAGCAGGTGTGTGTTCAGAGAGCTACTGGACTGTGACATGTGCAGCCTGTCCCATAAGCGTCTGTACAAAGTTTGCTCCGGCAGAACTACACAGTGGAGCACAATCTAAATGTGACACATCGTCCCACCTCGTCGGTGTGACCGGGCTCTCCGCTCGGCCCTCCGCTCGGCTCCCGTCTGTGAGGGCAGTTCACCCTGGCAGCGCACAGGGACTGGATTATGTATTCATGGTGGGGGTGGGTGATATGCCCAAATTAATGTCATATCTTTGTAAGACAGGGTGACCAGATGTCTCTATTAAGTACCAATTTTACGCCCTGTGTCCCCTGTCCCAGCAGATTTATCCAAAACCTGTGATTTGTCCCAGTTTTATACAAGAAATGCCCCAATGTCCTCAGTCCGACACCTGCTAACAGTACAGAGGGGAATTTATTGTGTAATGTTTTTGTTTAAATACCGAAAACTGTGCCAAAAATGCACTCACTAAAGTGATTAAAAGACAAAGTATAATAATAACTTTCTTAATTAGACACTGTTTTCATAGTTTTATTATTACCACACCAAACCAGATGTGGTTCAGTTTTTAATGTTGAAAATCTGGTCACCTCATGGTAAGACACATCATGATTCCGATTTGATCATAATTCAATTCACATTTTCTTTGTCTTTAAGAGGAAATATATAGTTTTGATAATAGTTTTAATATTGATTATCTGATTTTCAGTTATTCTGACCACCCTAGCCTGGACAGAACGGTCTTTGGATGGCGAGAGATGGAGTCCCACTCCTTGGCTTGACCACTGCTGTGTAGACGCAGACACATTGAAGCAGCTAGCACTAGTGCACTGAAATCATTTGGAAATATGGTCCGTTTGGAGAAGATAAGATACACTTTATCTAACCAAGAAAGTGTATATTTCAGGCCAGGTTTTGGATGGATTGGCACGGAAAACGCCTTATTCATTTATCCATTTTTTTTTACCCCTGTGTCTGACATGAGGAAGTTTTATAACTATCAACTCCAACTATGATTTAGAGTGTCTGGACAATAAAAGTTGACCAAGAAAACTTTAAAGTTCTAAAGGCAAAAATATTAAAGGTGCACTATAACCTCTCTGGTCAGGAGTTCACTGTCTGCTCGTCTCCGTGAAGATCTTATGCCTGGATTGTCCCCTAGTCCAGTGTTTCCCAACCTTTTTTGTCTTGTGTACCCCCTGAGCCTTTTTGTCATACCTCGAGTACCCCCTCACTCATACGTGTTGATAATTCTCCAAAAGTAGAACGTGACACAACAGATTATTAAATGAAAATCATTTTATTTCATCTCCTTAATTTGAAAATTTAATTCTCAGGCATTTTCTCTCTTTTCTTTAACTCAAATTTACTCAAATTATAATTAAATTTTTCAAAAAAATCTCCCCCTGCGCCTGACAGCAACACTGCCGAGTACCCCCTGCAGTGTGCTCACGTACCCCTAGGGGTAATTGTACCTCTGGTTGGGAAACACTGCCCTAGTAGGGTCATTAAAGGGTCCATATTACACTATTTTCTGATCAATAGCAGTAGCGTGTGGCGACTTTTTTGGGTAGGCAAGCAGACTTGGGTGGTGGACGTTAATATTTAGTCGATAACAATTCAATAATGGCACTTTTTATTTTTATTTATTCTTTATTTAATAGGGACAGTGCATATTAATTAACATCTGTAACATTGCAGTGTAAATACGCCAGATTATAGAAAGAATGCTAATTTCCATCTGTAGTCCTTGGGCAGGTGACACCAACGCAAAAACAATAAAAACAAAGACAACTGACAATAACCCCAACATTAAAACATTAAAACATTAAGCATTAAAACATTAAAAGTGTTCACAAGTCTGGTTTTCCTTTAGCCACTTTATACATACTACATTGCAAATTTGTATTTATTTTACTGACATACACATATATACAGTATACAGAGTCTAATAAGAGAGACTTAAACCTACATCGTTTATTATTATAGTATTATTACCCAAACATGCGCCATAGGTAAAATCCTCCAGCTTAGGGCCTGACCAAGCCTAAATAACAAAACAAAATTATGGGGATGGTCCCCGGGTCAAATATAGAAACAACTTCTCCTGTGCGAGATCAATAAAGGTCAATCTTCTAATCCTTGACCACTGTAAGGCGCTTTGTGCTACAATTTTGTATGAAAAGCGCCTTATAAATATTGTTTGATTGATTGATTGATTAATATTTGTATATTGGACTATGTGTACAAACTCTGTTTCTTCTCAGATTTGTCCCATTACCTTATTTATCCAGCTGAGCCTTCAGCGCTATTGTCTTTGTAATTGTTATTATGTGTCTAGAAGCCATATGAATGACATATGACAGCTCTACACATGTGTAATACACAAAATGTACGTTCGTGAAGAGATACTAACAACAGTGCACTGGTCAGACAAGTGCAGTTATAACACAGCCTCACTATGTGTCCTGATGTCCTGATACAGCCCGATGTGTCACAAACGTCCCCTTAAACCAGTGCTTCTCAAATAGTGGGGCGGGCCCCCCTGGGGGGGCGTGGCGTGATGCCAGGGGGGGCGCGTATGACCCTGGGAAACATGTTTTTTTGCTGTACTGTACTAGAACTAAGTGTAATTGCACATCAACAACAGTAGTTGGCAGTGGCGTTCTCACATGCGATTTACGCACAGTCTCACCATTAACAGAACATCCTCTGTCACAGAAAAAACACGTATATTCCACTGAGTCGTGTCCTTTAGTCCAACAGAAGCTGACGCATCAGTGGCACAAGGAGAGAGCGTTTTTTTTTTCAGTGCTTTTAGCTTATGCAAATTAGGTGGTTTTAAGTTTCATTTCTGTAAAACGTAAACAAATGTGCGCAAAGCATTAAAAACACATTAATATTTGAGTCCTCAGTGCAGTCTTTGTTGTAAGTTTTTTTCTTTTTTTTGTTTATAATGTTAATAAAAGGATACAATGGTGTTCTCATAACAATTTTCTAGACAAATAATACTATTTATAGTCACGCGCAGGAAGGGGGGCGTGAAATTTTTTCTTCTTCCTAGGGGGGGCGTCACAGAAAATAATTGAGAAGCACTGCCTTAAACACAGCCCTGCGTTAGAACAAGCCGCTCACGCTCTCCTTTCACAGACGCAAATCAAAAGTACGCCTTTCCTGAATAAATGTCCTGTATTTCCCTGAGGCGGACTGGGGCCAGTACAGACTCCACACGTGTGTAACAGTCCCACACTAACACACACTAACACACACATGTGTAATTGTGCCGTTATTCCACTGGCACTGTCGCTCCTTCTTAAACACAGAGACGAGACAGGCTCCTCACTGCTCCAGCCAGTGCCAGATCCTCCATTTTACAAACTAGCCCTGAAACTAGCTCACTGTCTGATTAAATGACGACCTGTATTTCTAACATCTAATCATTACAAATGCGAAGCTACAAACAATGACTTGTTGGCCCAGTGTTGACGTTTCAGCTTATGTGAAGAATCCCTCAGTCGTCCAGGTAGAATCCATGGTAAAAGGAGAAATTCAATTTGTCAACTGGACAAAGTGTATATGGTCAAAGACGTTTCTCAGCTCATCCAAGCTACTTCGTCAGCTTATGTTTCTTCAGTGGTGGTCGGGTTTCAGCCTTCCTTACCTTGGCCATGTCTCTGAGCAGTGAAAACTTTGTACTTCTGGGCATTCCAGGTAGACTGTAGATTGTAGTTCTGGAATATGTCAGTGCTGGAGGATAATGGGTTCCTGGTAGCTTCATGTTTGATTCTTCTCAAATCTCTCTCTATTTTGGGTCTTTTTCTCATGTTTCACATGTTTCTTGCGACACTGTTGACTATTTGCAACAAAACTTTTGATGGTTCTGTGACCACACCCCAGTATCTATCAATTTCAAGAGCGCTACATCCCTTTGAAAGACTTTTTACTTAAAGATCCCATGACATGGTACTTCTTGATGCTTTTATATGGCTCCTTAATGGTTCCCTAATACTGTAAATGAATCCTTCTTCAAAATCAACACTCAGTGCATGAGAAACAGAGATAAGCTGAGAAAGAGTAATTTTTTTCACTCTGAACACTCTATAATGGGCGTTGTTGCTTGAATGCAAATGAGGAGAAAAGAGCTGGCCAATAGTAGAGGGTGGGGGCGTGGCCAAACGCTCCCCTCGCGCTCTGAGCCTCAGCTGATCCATTTCCTTGTTTTTGCACGGGGGAGAGATTTGAAGCGTTCCATTGAAAAATAAACACATTTCCACATAAAATAAAATTAAACCACTGCTGTTCAAAGGTCCAGAGGCTCAGATAAAGGACTTCCGAGCCTAGAAACACTCGGACGTGCCTCCAGGCAAATAAAAAAACGCATTTCGCATTGCCTAGCGCATTCGCAGTCCAAACTCTCTGGGCGTGATTTACAGAGACGCTGAGTACAGACAGACGGGGGTGGAACTGCATTTGCATTTCTTTTTTCGATCTGACGTCAATAAGGTGCCTTGTTCAAAATCGCCCGTTTGAGCTCCGATTTTTTGTAACGCAGAAAAGGATCGCAAATGCTCAGTTTAGACATTTCGCAACTTTTAACCATGGGGGGGGGGGACTAAACAGGGTAGGGGAGCTCACATTAACGTTCAAAACCTCAGAAAGTGAAAATTTCATGCCATGGGTCCTTTAAGTTCTACCTCTCTTTTGGCCAATGTTGCCTCAGGAAAAGAAGCTGCCTAATGATTCTCCACACCTTGATATAGGGTGTTGGTCTCCTTAAGCCACACGTCCCTCGAAATATACATCACCGGATATGCTTCAATCCAATAAGAATTCTAGTTTATACAGCCAGGGGTTGGAGAATATGCCTAAAAATCATGAAATGGTCAAAATACCCACTTGCACACAGTGTACAAAAGTATGATACAAAACTGTACACAACAACTTGAAAAATCTGTTGTGACGTGCAGTAGTTTCATTGTGCTGCGATAGCGCTCTGATGGGGGAGTGAAGTCAAGAGGTTGTTTACACGTTTTTAGACGTTGATTTCAGAAAATACATCATTTTCAAAACAATAAAAGGTAACATCATGATGTAAACATGTTATGTGCTTACAGTTAATGGTGAAGTGTGTGTTGTGGATTCCGTGCAGCCTGAGAAGACCAGCGGACAGTGGAGCACACATACATTATTGACCGTGTAGAGGAGTGGAGCTGAGAGTAAAGGAGATGGATGGAGGTTCTGATTGAGCAGGAGGTGCTGCTGGTACAGTTGATGGAACGCGCTTATTTCGAGAGAGCAGACTAATGCAGCCGCTCAACTGATCCACACTCTGCTCGTGTCCCTAAAGCCTCCTACACAGTCAGACTCATCGCAAGTCTACAACAACACATCCCCATGACTTCAGCACGTTAGAGCGTATATGTGTTGGACCGCGCTAAAACATGTCGCGATTGGTGAAACGGAGATATTTGTATTAGAAGTTTTTTTTTTTTCTTTTTATTTGTGATTTTCGTTTTTTTGCAGAATGTGCTAGTTGAGATCATGAAGAAGCCACTCCATGGTTACGTTAAAAACATAATTTTTTTATTTCAAATTGGCTTGTTTTTCGGAAAAAACGGGGCGTGTATAAATCAACATATTTTCCCACGCTTTTGTGCCCGCCAATCCTGTTGCGAGAAGCGCCGAAGGGGTTTCCCCTGTTTGCCAATCAGTTGTGAGGAGCTCATATGTACACGGCACTGCAGGACACTAAAGGACATGAAAATGGACTGTTAACTTCCACTTGGACACATGACACGTTCGGGAGACCTTCGGGACAGGTTCTGGACACGTCCGTTTCTCCGGAGCTTGTGTACAGAGTGCGATTTAGCTCTGAAAGACCGTGGATATACACGATACACGTATGCACGTCCGACAACACGGCGTGAGTCATATTATTATCATATTATTTCTGCATCAAATGGAGATATTAAAGGAAAATTAACATTTTTTTTTTACAATCAGAGCCTTCTTTCGGCAATAAAACAAGTAGTTTTACTCACCCATAGCAGTTTGGTGTCAATTGGAGCAGTATCGCAGAAGTTATGTTGAGCCGTTCTGTTCTACTAATGATCCCGTATCCGTTAGCGTGAGTGCTCGGGGCATTACTTTGCGGTGTCCAAATAACACAAACTTTAGCACTTTTCAAATCACAGAAGATCGCTGTGTCAGCGTAGACTTTTAGTGGATTCCAAAACGGCCTGAAACCCGATATGCAGCTATAGTTTCATTTGATGACGTCATCAGAGAGGACAGTGCGCATGTGTGAACTCAGCTGTTTTTTAAACACCACTAGTCCGAAAGAAGCTAACACAGCTCTGAAATGTACTTTTCTGTTGCGATATCGGGTTTCAGGCCGTTTTGGAATCTACTAAAAGTCTACCCTGACACAGCGATCTTCTGTGATTTGAAAAGTGCTAAAGTTTGTGTTATTTGGACACCGCAAATCAGTGCCCCGAGCACTCACGCTAACGGATACGGGATCATAGAAGAACAGAACGGCTCA
Organism: Paratrypauchen microcephalus; assembly: GCA_036785185.1. Classification (NCBI taxonomy): domain Eukaryota; kingdom Metazoa; phylum Chordata; class Actinopteri; order Gobiiformes; family Gobiidae; genus Paratrypauchen; species Paratrypauchen microcephalus. Next base: position 721,524 of record JAVJIX010000169.1, on the reverse strand, counting down.
ACATAAGTTCTACAAAACTGCTCCAACTGACACCAAAGTGCTATGGGTGAGTAAAACTACTTGTTTTATTGCCGAAAGAAGGCTCAGATTGTAAATACAGGTGATTTTTTACTTAAAGCCCCAGTGTGTAGGATTTGTGGCGCATAGGTGGATGGTGCTATTGCACTTTCTGTTTTAGCTACGGGAGACCTCGAGGGTCACCCGGGCGCGCCGTAACGCGGACAGCTCTCGTGCACGAGCCGTGCGCCGCTACTGTATAAATAAAACGCGGTCCCGTTTTTTTTTTTTTTTTCTCATGAAAACACACATTCCCGATCATGTACCATGACACTCTACACATCAAATGAAACCTTACAGTCTCCTCTTTTTGACTATGCAATTCATTTCCCTGCACAACAATCACTCCCCGAGCACATGGGGCTTTTATACAGAAAAGCACAAAACTTAGCTTACTTAGCTTACCTTAGAATGCTTTGCACAGGTCAAACTCTGTATTTCACCATAAACTTGCTCTCAATTTGTCCGTAAGGATCCAGCGAATAAAATCCAGTAAAACAATTTAGTCCAAAATACGTGTTGTATCCATTACGATGTGTGATCCGGCAGCATGCTTCTTTACACAGGCTCCCCCCCTCCCCCCTCCCCTTCCCCTTCTCTCCTTCTGTCCTTCACTCCCAAACGCAGCGCGGCTAAGCAGCTGTTAGCAGGAGCCGAGGCGAAGGATGAGCCCAAATGTCCTTCTGTGGCTCTCGTATTCAAAATGGCTGCCTCTATATGGGGAAGATCCCCCTTTTATGTGACTATATCTAAGTCCAAAAGAATACTTTGATTTCATGATGGAAGTGAAAAGGCTAGGAAAACAATGTATTTTTGAATGGGTATCTTCAATTTCAGTAATTAACAGGTAAAAATCTTACACACTGTCCCTTTAAGTGAAAGCAGTGGCCTTGTGTCAACATTAGCCTGTGTGTACATGTGGGTACGTGTGTGTATGTGCGTGTGTGTACAGGACTAAACCAGGGCTAAACCAGGACTAAACCAGGACTAAAACCGGGACTAAACACTAGCTAGCTAGCGGCTAGCCGAGCGGTCCTGGTTAAACCCGGTTAAACACCTAGAACTAAAACTGGACTAAAATGGGACTAACCCGGGACTAAACCAGGACTAAATCCTATACAATTTTGTATTGTATTAAATTGACAATACAGGTGATTTTTTACTTAACATATCCTGTGTATTATTGAATTATTGAATGATTATATGGACTTTTTGTCATAAAAGCATTTCCATTTTAACAAAGTACCTTCTCATTCTGAGACCTTTCCTGAAGTAAACACCACACCACAAATAGTCAGTGATGGGGGAGGGCTTAGCTTAATGTCATGCAAATTAGACAAGAACTCCTACAGTGTGGAAACTTTACGAGCTGATTTCTCCGCTCAGCATAAACTAATGTCCATGCTTTCAAATAGCAACAACTTCTTCAAATGTTGGCAGATTTTCATGTGTAAGGCATCTTTGGAAAGCTTTTAATCTATACTTTCAAAATCTGAAAATAACTCCAAATGCCCTCGGGATGACTTGAGTCCTGTTTTGCTGCGTTCGGCCATATATGGCTGAACAATTATTTTGGAGTTTGGAGAATGAATTTGATACTAAAACTATTCAAAACTAGATACTCTTCAGGTAGCAATACTAATAAATTCACATTCACAAGACAAAAATGAACCTTTCTTGAAGAGAAAAAAAAATGAAATGCCTTTTTTATGGAGATGCTTTCTTGCTGCATTTCAACGGCAAAATAGTGGCACACAAGACCCTCAATCTAAGAAAGTGAACTTGATCAACTCCAACTCCACACACTGTCCTGTTTCTCATATATGGCCTGATGATGAATTTGCAGCTTTTACACTGAAAAGAAACAAAGTGTGCATCAATAGAAAGATCTATGAAGAGAGAATGGCCCATTCTGTCCATGAGACAAAAGCACTGTCCTCTAAGCCAGGGCTGAAGTGTGCTTATTGCACATTTGGTCATACAAGTACATTTTAGCAGTCTTTGTCATCGCCAAAAGTTGGTTCTTGAATTATTGGATTCTTGTCGTACAATGTGTTCTTGATTTTCGTTTGGGCTATTCAGCAAGAACAGGGAGAAGAGTGCTCACAAGACAGACTTTCTATCAGTAACCAGAGGCACATCTGCTTCAAATAAAAAAAAATAAATAAATGAAAGAAAGAAAAAACTAATTATGCATTATTTGTATCGTTGCTGTTTTGATTAATGGACTTAAAAACAGAGTAGGAGACTGCCTTTGACCTAAACTGAATTCAGACGAACTGGACTAAACGAGGATTCATCAAAACCCCAGGTGAATTTTTGATGAGAGAACAATGTTCTAACATGGTTACAAGTTCAAAAAAGTCCATTTTGCATACATCCTTATAATATCTTGTGTTGAATATTGCTTATTTCTTTGTGTTAATTGAACAAATAAAAAAATAATTATATATATATATATATATATATATATATATATATATACAGGGGGTCCTCGGGTTACGACGGTCTCGGTTTACGACGTTTCGTGGTTACGAACGCGCCCCCATTAAAAAATATATATATATTACGCGTCATTCCGTCTTACGCGGTTTAGCGTGGTAAGAGATGTAAACAAACGCGAGCGGCGCACGGCGGAAGAATACGCTCTGTTGTGGTTGTAGGGAGAAGAAGACGTGTGCGTGTCCAATGTGGGCGGAAGTACCTGATGTGGGCTCTGATCTGCTCCTATGAAAGCGGCAGTGATAACCAAGCAGCGTAGTGGTCTAATTATTGAGATGGAAAGGTTATTGGTGCTTTGGTTGGAAGATCAAAGGCAAAATCCGACTTACGACGAAATTCGGGTTACGACGCGTCTTAAGAACGGATCAACGTCGTAACCCGAGGACCCCCTGTATATATATATATATATATATATATATATATATATATATATATATATATTTACTGCTTTACTTACAACAGTAGAATAAATACAATGTCTTCATTTTAAGACACTGCTGACTGGCACACTGAGCAGTTTTGTTTTATTTTACTTTTTATTGTTTAGTTTTTAACTTCATATTTTGGATTTTTGACCATCTAAGAAGAGCAGCTTGCGCAGTTCAATGGACAGAAGTTAAGGATTACCGGATTGTTTGATTTGAGCGTTCTTTTTTTGTTTGTTCTTCCTGTATCCATGGCGACCCTACTTGGAGATAGCTATGCACCAAATGTGGCAGAAGACGTTCCAGAGGGAACGTGAAGGCTGCTGTGATGCTGCAGGACATAGAGGCCACAGAGGAGGGACACTTTTGTCCTGAGGACTGTTACACTCCCCACACTGCCCTGACACTGGATCTGATGACTCGACCTGTTGAGCTTTTGTATTATTGTATTTTACTGTTTAATGTATTTAAATTGCCCCTCGGGGACAAATAAAGGGATTTTAATTGGATAAATAGCTTTCTTGTCTTCTTTTTTAGAGTTTTCAAACAAGACCTTTCCAGTCCAAGACTTACCAAACAGTCCTCTACAAGAAAACACTATTATAATACTTCTAATCTTGTATTTTGTTATAGCAAATTGCCTAAAGTGCTTTAATTTAATAAACTGTAACGCTCTTACTTTTGGGGAGCAGAGAAACTTAGCTGTCAGTTACGACATTTTTCACTCGGGTCCCTGTAGAAATCACAAATATTCTCTCTGATATTCCCTGACAGAATCCTGCTCCAACCTTCTGTGCACTCACTTGAGGTAAACACCCCACCAAGAGACCGAGAGGCGTTTAAGGACACTTCACAAACACAGCTAAACTGTCCCTGTCAAATCTCGCACGGCAAAATGGAGTGCAGCTTTGTCACGGTCTGAGGTATTCAAATGCTGCAAAGTGAAACCTGCCACAGAGTAATGAGTCACACACAGGCAGTGACGGGAGAGGACTCTGAAAATGTCTTTAGTTGTAGAATACTGAATACCTGCTTCTTCCAGTCGTCCCCTTAGAATTATAAGGGTTTTTCAGACTTTTTATTTATTTTATTTCATTTTATTTTTATTGACATTGAGTCAGCCATATATTCCTATTCCCTAATGCAGTTTTCTATACACTTTTATCAAGATTTTCCAGGGTTTTTCAGGGTTGGTAATTTATATATATGAGCAAAAACCCATTTTTCAACTCCCACTGTGCTCCACGAGTGGCAAGTACTTTACAATATCTCAGATCTAACCATAACAAAGATAAAACCTTATAATTCTAAGGAGACAAATTCATTTTGTAACACATTTTGTAACATACTGAATACGTTTCTCTTTAGATTACACTTCCTTATAGCTTAAAAACAGCATTATAATGGTTTTATAGTAGTTTCCCGTTCTCATTGACTCCCTTAAAGTTGTATTTGGAGCGATTTGTGCCTGTTTGACCAATTTCAAGACGCTACATTGCCGATAAACTCCTGTTTTCACCACCACAGGTTCATGCCCACTATGACGTACTTACTTTGTTCTCCAATTACATTTTCTTAATTAGTGATATGCGTAGGATTCAGCATTATCAGCGTTATCATTTTGTTTTAAAATACCTGTTCCTTTTATTAAGTGGTTTTAAATGAATATTGTAATATCCAAATTATAACATAATGATTCACGGGTGTCATAGATTAGAATTTCCCTCAGTCACCTGAATATAAGCCACATCAACAAAGTTTTTAAAGAAAAAAAATTATACATATATAGGCCGCACTTGTCTATAAGCCGTAGGTGTCTACGTTCTAACCTGAGATATTTACATAGAAAGATGGGAAACAGAAAGATTTATTTGTTTTTGTTTTTATAAATACCGATACATGCTTTTTTCCAAACAGTGCCTGTAACACGGCAGTAAAATGACAGTAAAATGACCAGCATGTGGCCTCTGGAAGTCTGAAAATAAAGTTTGCACCCCCCTCCCTCCCGGAGCCCTTAGCCCGTAAAAATCTATAGAGGGATTATCAGACTACGTCACTTGGGGCTCTACTGGTCATGTCTCCTGCAGAGAGAGCCGCTGTCCTGTCTGGATCATGTCGATATCCAGGATCATGTCAGTGTCTGGGATCATGTCGGTGTCTGGATCATGTCCATGTCTGGGATCATGTCGGTGTCTGGGATCATGTCGGTGTCTGGGATCATGTGTGTCTCTGGGATCATGTCGGTGTCTGGGATCATGTCGGTGTCTGGATCATGTCGGTATCTGGGATCATGTCGGTGTCTGGATCATGTCCATGTCTGGGATCATGTCGGTGTCTGGGATCATGTCGGTGTCTGGGATCATGTCGGTGTCTGGGATCATGTCGGTGTCTGGGATCATGTCGATGTCTGGGATCATGTCGGTGTTTGGATCATGTTGGTGTCTGGGATCATGTTGGTGTCTGGGATCATGTCGGTGTTTGGATCATGTCGGTGTCTGGGATCATGTCGATGTCTGGGATCATGTCGGTGTCTGGGATCATGTCGATGTCTGGGATCATGTCGGTGTCTGGGATCATGTCGGTGTCTGGGATCATGTCGGTGTTTGGATCATGTCGGTGCCTGGAATCATGTCGGTGTCTGGATCATGTCGGTTTTTGGGATCATGTCGGTGTCTGGGATCATGTCAGTGTCTGGGATCATGTCAGTGTCTGGGATCATGTCGGTGTCTGGATCATGTCGGTGTCTGGATCATGTCGGTGTCCGGGATCATGTCGGTTTTTGGGATCATGCCGGTGTTTGGATCATGTCGGTGTCTGGATCATGTCGGTATCTGGGATCATGTCGGTTTTTGGGATCATGTCGGTGTTTGGATCATGTCGGTGTTTGGATCATGTCGATGTCTGGGATCATGTCGGTGTCTGAGATCATGTCGGTTTTTGGGATCATGTCGGTTTTTGGGATCATGTCGGTGTTTGGGATCATGTCGGTTTTTGGGATCATGTCGGTGTTTGGATCATGTCGGTGCCTGGGATCATGTCGGTGTTTGGATCATGTCGATGTCTGGATCATGTCGGTGTTTGGATCATGTCGGTGTCTGGATCATGTCGGTGCCTGGGATCATGTCGGTGTTTGGATCATGTCGATGTCTGGATCATGTCGGTGTTTGGATCATGTCGGTGCCTGGGATCATGTCCGTGTCTGGGATCATGTCGGTGTTTGGATCATGTCGATGTCTGGATCATGTCGGTGTTTGGATCATGTCGGTGTCTGGATCATGTCGGTGTCTGAGATCATGTCGGTTTTTGGGATCATGTCGGTGTCTGGGATCATGTCGGTGTCTGAGATCATGTCGGTGTTTGGATCATGTTGGTGCCTGGGATCATGTCGGTGTCTGAGATCATGTTGGTTTTTGGGATCATGTCGGTGTCTGGGATCATGTCGGTGTCTGGGATCATGTCGGTGTCTGGGATCATGTCGGTGTCTGAGATCATGTCGGTGTCAAGGATCATGTCAGTGTCTGGGATCATGTCGTGGGATTTCAGTAGATTTCAGGCTCTCCTGGGGGGCTCAGCTCATTGTATCGATCAGGTATGAGCGGATGTCCGGCTACTGAAATTTGAATACCGAAGCACACACCACGCTGCGTAACAGGGGAACTCCCAACGTGGTGCATAACAGGGATTCCCCTGTGTGTTTCGGCTGTGTTTTTCCGCACTGTAAAATAGTTCCCACCCCAAAATGACCAAGTCAAGCTCTCCGTGTTGATTTGCACATTTATTTGCACTCGATATGAATGTGCACTACACAGAAAGTAATTGGGAAAAGCATCGAGCAAATGAATTCCTTTTGGCCGAAATCTTTCTCTGGCGACGTTAGACTCCAGTCTAACGTGGAGTAGCTGCAGCTGCGCTGGGCAATGGCTGGGTGACCAGGAAAACGCTTTCCATCACTTATTTTAGTCTGTGGACTGTGGGGAGATGCCCAAGTTTGACCTGGGGGTGGCATATCCCTTTAAAAAAAATATTTAAAAAAAAAACATTTTTCATGCTTTTCAAATTTTTTGAGATAATCTGTATGATGATAGTATTCAGAATACTATGAAACTGAAAGTGGTGCTGAATCAGATTCCCTAAAAGTACCAAGCCACAGTTTAGCACCATGTACATACAGATGTGGAAAAAAATTCAGTTTTTCTGATTTTACTACTTATAGGTATGTGTTTGGGCCAAAGTAACATTTATTATCAAAATATTATCATTTAGAGCATTTATTTGCAGAAAATGACAAATGGTCAAAATAACAAAAAAGATGCATGTTTTCAGACGTCAAACAATGCAAAGAAACAAGATCAAATTCATTTTAAAACAACATAATACTAATGTTTACACTTAAGAAGAGTTCAGAAATCAATATTTGGTGCAATAACCCTTATTTTTAATCACCGCTTTCATGCGTCTTGGCATGCTCTCCACATTGTTCTTGGGTGACTTTATTCCACTCCTGGTGCAAGTGTGTTTGTGTTGGAATTCAACAGACGCTGGAATGGAATGGCTGTGTAACGAACAGGCGGTTCGTTACGGAATGAGTATCCACACATGCACTTTCATAGACTTTGCACTTTATATATATTTACATTGCACCTTTAGAGCACGGAGCACTTACAAGATGCGCTAATTTGCACATATAAGATTGCACACATTTGTATTGTTTAAAGTATTTATTGAAAACAGTTTTAGCGTTTGTCACGGAGTCCGGTCGGGCGGGTGCTTCCGGTAATGGTGGCCGCCGGTCTGTGGAGACAAACAACAACAATCAATGTGCAATATGTGCCACTTTTTAAATTAGTTGTGTCTTGTGTGTGTTTGCGTGTGTGGGATGTGGATATTTTAAAGTGTGAAAGTGGTATGCGTGGGTTGAGTGGTGGTTTTACTTACCTGTGTCTCATGTCCAGGTGTCTGGCCAAAAGATTCCCCGGGGGACCAGACACCATTTAAGAGTTCCGGGCCAGCTCAAGACAGCGGACATCGGGGGGAGGAAATGCCACCTATTTTAATTGGGTTTATTCATTTTATACTTTAGGTGTTTGGTTTCTAAGAGTTTATTTTTGTATGTGGGTTTTATATGGTTTATTTGATGATGGGTATTTTATTGGAGGATTTTAACTTAGTTTTAAACAGCTAAGGTTAATTATACACCCCTTGGAGTTTTTATGGTTTTACCCAACAGTATTTAAGCCACCTGTAACCTATCATTGATTGCTCTGCTGCTGGAGAAGAACCACGCTCCTATCCTCCTTGCACCTTAATTTATTTTGCACTGCACTTTGCACGTGAGCACTTTATATTTTTTTGTGAAAATTGAAAAAAACATTAAAACTGTGGACCACGTCAACCCTGCCTCCAGTATCTGTTTGTGGAACTCACTGCAATCCAGCCGCTCTACCCGTCTTGGTCACAGGCTGTAATACATGTAGAGATGCTGATTTCAGAAAAAAATACAGTGGTCTCTTTTTTTTTTTTCCAGAGCTGTATTTGTGTGTCTTCGCTGCTCTCAGATGAGACTGAGCCCGGATTTTAGGATTTTTTTTAACTGTATTCTCAATATCACCAGTGACATTACCAGGATGCGGTTACTCCAAATCTGCATTCTGAACCCATCTTTTTGGTTAATGTATTCAGTGAGTTCCCAGCAGTGACAGAGACGCAGCAGATCAGTGTGTCTGTCTGCCTGGAGCTAAAGCTGTACAGACATTACAGTTAATGGAGATTGCAGCTCACAGAGCCCCAGATGAAATAGAATTAACTACAATGGAGAAATAGTTTTTACAGGCAGGCAAAACAATGCCTGTGATTACAAAGGGTGCTTATGTGCTTGTGTTTCCAGTAACAGTGTCAGTGTGAGCTGTTAGAGGATTAACTAAAAGAAGCTGCTATGCCACATGCTTGAAACAAAGTCCTCCCCTGGAGCACAGACAGTTGGACTGGTGAAGACGAGCTGGATTTCCGTGTGAAATCCTCTGTACAGACTCAATCAAATCTTATGTCAAATTCTGAAAGGAAAGTGGAGGCAAAAGGAAGCAAAAAAATAATACATTTTCAGTATCATGTCATTCATATATGTGACCAGCCGTGGCAAAACCAGTCACAAGTCCTCCCAGAAGCGTTTTGAGTTATTCCCAGATTCTGAAAGTGTAGTTTTCCAAAGATGCCTTACACATGGGAATCTGAGAATATTTGAAGAATTTGTGGCCATTTCAAAGCATGCACATCTGAAAACAACAAGCTGAGAAAAGCTGTGATAAAGACTTGTCTCACTCTAGGGCAGAATGGAGCTCATTTGCCCGACATTAAGCTAAGCCCTCCCCCATCACTGACATCACTGTGGTGTGGCGTTCAGGGCAGGTCAGAATTAGGTACTTGGAAATGCTTTTATAACAAAAAGTCCATATAATCATTCAATAATTCAATAGTACACAGGATAATATGTTAAGTCAAAGTCATAAAGGCAGAATAAGAAATACACATAATGGTAAATGGTCATATCTTTATATAGCGCTTTTTCACCTTCAAGGTACCCAAAGTGCTTTACAACAAGGAACCACTCACCCATTCACACACCAGTGTACACAGACACTGGGGGTGAGGTGGGTTAAGTGTCTTGCCCAAGGACACAACAGCAGCATTCATCTGTGGGAGCTGGAATCATACCTGCCAACCTGTGGGTCAGTGGATCTGACCGCTCAACCACTGATGTTTCTTATGTCAAGAGTGGGATTTGAACCACCAACCTTTGGATCAGTGGACACACGCTCTACCAACTGAGGTACTGCCGCCCACAATACAGTGTATAACAGGAAAACATGTGTGTCCAAAATACTGCATTATGCAGTACAGTGCAGTAAAATTAATTATTTTTGGTAGTCTATTGGAATAATGCAGTATATTCAATCATTATTTAATCATTAGGCTTTGGCTAGTAATATGATGCTAATGTTGACAATTACCCAAGCCCCCTGCTTTCAGCTAAATATCTCCATTTGATGCAGAAATAATATGAAAGCTGAATTAGTATTTAAACATGTCCTAAAGTATGTTGTGTCAAAGTTTAGAGGCACTTTACTCACCCCATAAGAAAGAGAAATGTGTTCCTACAAACATCATTGGGGACTCTTGGATGTGGTCATGTCCGATGTTAGGTCTGTTTACCTCATTGTCCAATTATTCGCATATCCTGCCACTGTCTTTTGGCTGCTAAAGAATCGGATCGCATTCTGTACATGAGCTCCGGATAAAGTTTCTGGCTACATGAACGTGTCCCAAGAAGAGAGTTTTCCTTCTTTCTTACGCAGCATTTACAGTCAAAGTTACGCTCATCCACAAAACATTACATGCAGCTACGTAGCTTAAGTATCCACGAGGTTTGCTTCTAGTACACAGCTGACTGGCAGAAAAAGAAAACAAAAGAGCGCTAATCGTCACGTGATGGTCAATAGCACCAGTATGGTAATTATGATAATTTACACACGCCCCGATTCTTTCCGAAAAACAAGCCAATTTCGAAGACAAAATGTATTCTTTTAAAGCAGCCAATGCTGTTATCTGAAACATGCATTGGCTTCTTCATGATCTCAACTTGCACATTTGGCAAAAAAAAAAAACGAAAACGAAAAACGAAAATCACAAATTTTCAAAAAAACACAATTTTCTCCTGTTCGCTCTGAGCGACTTGTGGCAGGTTTTGCCGTGGTCGGTCACATATCTAGATGCAAATGTTTTTAAGACTTTGAGCATCACAAAAAATATAATTTATGAGGTTAATCCCAGTTTTTCCATTGAAATCACATTATGTTCCCCTTCACTTCTGCCTCCGGCTTCCTTCTTTCCAGAACTGAGAATGTTTTTGTGTATGATTTTTTAAGGGTCTATAGAAGCATTGACAGTCTGGTCACCACCTCCTCCTCTACGCCTCAGGCCAAAGCAGGGCTCTCAAGTTTTGAGCTGGGTCGTGCGTGTGACTGTAATTTCCGAGGACCGGGGGGGGGGGGGGGGGAGGGGTTCGAGTGAACAATTTTTGGCGCTTGAATTGCGTGAGAAATGCCGTGTGAGCGTGTGAACACGTCGAATTGCGTGCTGAGAGCCCTGTTTGTCTAAAGAGCAAACTTAAACTACAAAGCAACTCATGAGAGTTATAGAAATGAAGTTATTACCTGATGGTTCTCAGTTTGTTTTATCATCACCGCACTTTGTCAGTGCGCGCTGAGAGGGGCGGGGAGGAGGGAGCGGGACATTTTTAACGGATTCATGTAAGAGTCTGGTCAATGCACCGGGCCCGCGTCTCACCGCGTCTCACCGCGGGCAGTTCGGCTCTGGGCCGCGCGTATTCCGCGCGTAAGCCGTCGGGGGGGACACGTTACGCACAGACGGAGACACCAGGACCGGAGTCGGTGCGTCTCAGAGGAGACGTGGCACCGGGACTGAGGCTCAGGACGTGCCCGGGGGACGGCGAGCAGACGCGCCGTCCCTGCTCATATCCCTCCCCCTGTTCCCCCTGCTCGGGGGAGCAGGGGGAGGGGGCGGCGCTGAAAACGCGCGGAGCCTGCATAAACTAAGCCACACAGACCGATTTTCTGGGCACAAAAAATAAAAAATAAAAATAAAAACACTAATCAGCGTGAGAAATGCCATGTGTGGCGTGTGCGCGTGTGAATACGTCGAATTGCGTGTGTCACACTCTCAATGCGTGAGCCTTGAGAGCCCTGGGCCAAAGTCAGACACAGCTGTGCAATCAAACATCAAACCTGCACTATGGAGCTTTTCTGGTGAAGGGTATGCCACCTGCTTGTCTCCATGGAGATTTCATTGCCTTGTCTGAAATATTCTGTAGTATTGCACTTAAAGGAAAATTAACGTTTTTTTTTTTTACAATCTGAGCCTTCTTTCGGCAATAAAACAAGTAGTTTTACTCACCCATAGCAGTTTGGTGTCAATTGGAGCAGTATCGCAGAACTTATGTTGAGCCGTTCTGTTCTACTAATGATCCCCTATCTGTTAACATGTGCTCGGGGCATTACTTTGCGGTGTCCAAATAACACAAACTTTAGCACTTTTCAAATCACAGAAGATCGCTGTGTCAGGGTAGACTTTTAGTGGATTCCAAAACGGCCTGAAACCCGATATCCAGCTATAGTTTCATTTGATGACGTCATCAGAGAGGACAGTGCGCATGCGTGAACTCAGCTGTTTTGTAAACACCGCTAGTCCGAAAGAAGCTAACACCGCTCTGAACTTTACTTTTCTGTTGCGATATCGGGTTTCAGGCTGTTTTGGAATCTACTAAAAGTCTACGCTGACACAGCGATCTTCATGCTAACGGATACGGGATCATTAGTAGAACAGAACGGCTCAACATAACTTCAGCGATACTGCTCCAATTGACACCAAACTGCTATGGGTGAGTAAAACTACTTGTTTTATTGCCGAAAGAAGGCTCAGATTGTAAAAAAACGTTAATTTTCCTTTAATAATCTTATTCAACTAGGTCATAGTCATAGTCATAGTAGTCATAGTTTGCTTTATTGTCGAAAAACAATCATGTACATGTACATAGAATGAATTCGAAATTTCGTTTCCCCACTAACCAGGCAGGACAGTATAGAGTGGGTAGGGGAGGGGCTGCTGCACTTGCGCGCGCCGCCGACTGGGAGATGCAGAACAGAAAAGATGCAATACAAGTACAATCAGTGACAATTTAACAACATGTAATGACAGAAAAACAATTGGAGATATAACATAAGGTGATCTTTTTTGTTGGTTACATAAGGAAGGGGTCAGATTGGAAATCAATGAAGTTGATTGAACCGAGAGCAGAGATCAGACCTTTCTAAAGACAGGAATTTCTACTATTGTTTCTGTTTTCAGTGACAGTGTAAGAGTGTGTGCTATGTTTATGTAGAGTCCAGATAACAAACCACATTCTGTGGCCTTGGAAGTGTTTATGCAGGGAGGCTAAGTCAAAACACAGATAACTATTTGGGACCGATTTTCACAGGAGAGAATAATCCAGGGGGGTTGATTAAGCATTGATGAAAATACATTTTTAGAGACCCAGGTAAATAATTTAGACTGAGCTCGGGTGCCAGACCCCCATCTTCATATCGCCATGAAGATTCATGAGAGATCTCATTAGTTCCTCTTGGCGCACAGACTGCGCTGCGTTGGCTTTACACAGTTCTGTCACCATCCCCGTGATGATATCCAAACGTCGAGATGTTTCCTTCGGTTGAAATCCTTCCATAAGGACCTCAACCTGACCCACTTTCTGATGTAATCCTTTCACGAGATCCCCAACGGCTTCACAATGGCTCGAAATTTCGGCAGACAGCTTAGGGGACTCTTTACAAGCTGCCAGTTTACAAATTATGCGATAGATCATGGACAATCCCAGGCCAATTAACAGATGTCCAGCTATCAGAAATCCAAATACGTAAATATCCTCCACATCCTTCAGGTACATTGGTGCCAAACATACGACTTGCCACGCACGATACGAGTCCCTCGCATATCCAGCAGCAAAAGTACCATCTGGACACGCCGCTTCTCCCGGAGCGGCACTCCTCCGTGAAAAAAGAGTATCAATAGCGCTGAGGGTCCAGCTGATCACATCCATCTTTTTGGAATTTGGAAAATCTGCTCCAAAAAGCGAGAAAATGACAAAAACAAGAGAGGCACGCAGACAGCAGGAGCAATAGATAAGAGAGGAAAAAGAGAGACGTCTGCTCGCTCTCAGGGTCAGAACAGAACAGGTGTTTTTATTGCTCAAAAATACATAGCGATTTCTTACTGTGTACTGAATCTGAGCAGGGCCACATCTTCACAGATCCGACCTGTAGTAAATTCAACTGGTGGGGTTACATGCTTGTGATGTGATTTTTACTGTGGAATTTTCCATGTAAGGCAGGGGTGTCCAAACGTTTTTCATCAAGCGCCACATATATAAACACAGACGAGGCAGAGGGACGATCGAGGCACCATAAACTGGTGCTCAGTATAATGAATAATTGAAATATCTGCATGTTTAACATGTTAGAATGAGATATCAGTCCTTTATTCATGCTAAGATTCTCAAAATGACACAATAAATATTAAATATTGTCTTATCAAGGTAGATTTTCAAAAAACTTGCAGTCAAAAGTTCTGCTCAAGGTAATTTGGGCCAATTCACCTGGAAGCCTGAGGGCCAAGAAAAATTTGTCTGAGGGCCACATTTGGCCCACGGGCCATAGTTTGGACATGCCTGATGTAAGGCAATCCAAGTTGGTGAACTAATGCTATGTTATGAAAAAAGCAGTAACCAAAAAGCAGAAGGCAAAAGGAGAAATTCAATTTGTCAACTGGATAAAAGTTTATTTGGTTGAATACATTTCGCAGCTCATCCAAGCTGCTTCTTCAGTTCTGCTCAGACTCTGGTGGACACTGCCTATATCTGCCTGAATATTCGACCAAAATATGCAACCAAATATTCGACCAAATAAACTTTTGTCCAGTTGACAAATTGAATTTGTCTTTTTGCCATGGATTCTACCTGGACGACTGAAGGATTCTACACCCAAAAGGCAGAAGTTGACAATAGATGAATGGAGTCATCATCCCGCTCACTTCATTCAAATGGTTTAACCTGATTTTTATTTATTCTAGTCACGTTAAATCCTCTTGTGTCATTTAGTTAAGAACTGTGCGAGGCAATAGAATAGTTATTTTTCACAGTAGACAGTGATTTTCAAAATTAAATGGTAGTACTTCCTCTGTGTAATCCTTCAGTAGTCCAGGTAGGTTCCATGGGCGTATACTATGTGCTCATATACTTGCTCTGATACAGCTCAAGATCATTCTAAAACTATTCAGGAAAGGTTCATTTCTGTCCTGTGAACGTGACTTTTTTAGTATTATCATATACGTATCTCGTTTTGATACTAGTTTTAGTATCAGTTATTTGATTTTTGATACTTTTGACAGCCCTACCTGCATGTAGACAGGGACAAGAGTGATCTGATGATTTGGATTTTCTGTGCATGTGAACCAGCCAACATAATGAAATACTAAACCAAAAATGTTCATTTTGTTTTCTTATGTACTTTGACTTCTTGGGTTCTTTTTTAAAGACAATACAGTAACGTGTATTTACCTTGTTGACAAATTTCGACTGCTGCTGCTGCTGCATGTGGTCAGCTGTTGTTACTTCCTGTACGCCTGGTCAGCTGTTGTTACTTCCTGTACAGGGCGTGGTCAGCTGTTGTTACTTACTGTAGGCGTGGTCAGCTGTTGTTACTTCCTGTACAGGGCGTGGTCAGCTGTTGTTACTTCTTGTAGGCGTGGTCAGCTGTTGTTACTTCCTGTAGCCTGGTGTTACTTTTTGTAGGCGTGGTCAGCTGTTGTTACTTCCTGTAGGTTGTTGTTACCTCCTGTAGGCGTGGTCAGCTGTTGTTACTTCCTGTAGGCGTGGTCAGCTGTTGTTACTTCCTGTAGGTTGTTGTTACTTCCTGTAGGTTGTTGTTACCTCCTGTAGGCGTGGTCAGCTGTTGTTACTTCCTGTAGGCTGTTGTTACTTCCTGTACAGGGCGTGGTCAGCTGTTGTTACTTCCTGTAGGCGTGGTCAGCCTGATGGACCTGGCACGTCGCTCAGACTGACCACGCCTCCCGTCGCTTCTGGAGGAGGGTGTCCCGGGTGTGTGAAAGGAGGAACGCTCACGGTTAACGCTGTCCGTGCTTCGTTTCCTGATTTCAGTGGCCTCCCTGACCCAACATTTGAACTTTTTACGTTTTAATCATGATGACGGAGCGTTCCTCCTTTCAAACAGAACCCAGGACTATAACCTCAAGTATAATGAAATGCTATTGATACTTTGCTGTGACATTATGTTGGTGGTGTTCTACCTGAATCTCTGTGGTGGAGTGTTCAGTAGTTACCATGGTGACACATTGCGCACATTACCAAGCACAGCCTCATCGTTTTTTAGATTAACAGAAAAATCAATAAAAAATACAAAATGGATGTAAACAGCACATTTTCAGGAGTCGTCAATCCCAGCGTTTAAGAATTTGATTTTCAACAAAAAGGCGAGAGTGATTAACTGAAAAACAGCCAGTGTACAGTGTGTACCTCTGGACCCTTCTCTGTGGAGCTGACACCTGTTCTGAGTCCTTTCTCTTCTACGTTTTCATTTGTTCCTCCATGATGTCCACACTGATGGTTCTGTGGCGCTGGCACAAAGCAGACAGCTGTCATCTGAGCTCGCCCGGTGACAGAACACCAAACTGGGGGTCGATATCCTCGGGATTATGTGAAGGTTGGGTTCGGATGTGATGGGTTAAGTAAAGGTGAAGCATGGTGACAGGTGCGTGCTGAGATGGAGCAGCTGGACCAGTCAGTGCAGGTGAAGGGCTCCACAAAAGTTACATGCATGAAGTATCCACATGATGGATTAAAGTCTGATTTCTCCAGAGAATCAGTCCAACGATGTTGCCAAGTCTAATTGTTTATATTGTTCCCTCATCAAAAACATGCTTTAAGAGGTTTTAAATGTAATACATGCATGTTTGAGCAATCTAGAGATCTCTCCTGGGCACTATTCTAACTTGGGCTGCAACTAATGATTATTTTGCCAATCACTTAAGCTACCTATGATTCTTTTGATTAATTAACTGTTTTTTTTATGTTAATATGTATGGGTTCCCCTCTAATAGTGTTGTTCGTTAACACTGGCTTACCACTCACCGCGTTGTCTGAGCCTGGTTCTGCTCCGGTTCTGGAGCTCAGTAATCTGGTAAGTTCATGGGGACATTTAATAAAGCTTGTTTTTCTTCTCAAAACATTTGTCCACAAAGTGATATATTTGCATCACAAACAGTTCAGCAGCCTAATTCGCATTGGTGCTATTTTCTCTCGATTCGTATCCCTGCGCGCAGATTAGCTGTATTAGCTTGTTCAAACAAATATTGTTTTGAGAAGAAAAACTAGCTTTATTAACTCTACCTGGTAACTTGCCGGAACTACCTTCGCGAGCTACAGAACCGGCGCAGGACTGGGCCGAGAGGACGCTCAATATTAATCTCAGGACACTGTTGAAGGGGAAACCATACAGATTCACATAAAAAAAAAAAAAAAACCCGCACTATCCCTTTAAAGCCCAGGAATATGGGATTGTTCCTAAATTGTATCAGGGGCCATTTAGACGAGGACGATTGCGACTGAAAATGACAAAATATTCTATCGGAAGTGTCTTTCGTTTACACGGCGGCGGTGCCGTCGGGCTCTGAAACCGCAAAAATCTGAAGACTCCTTCCAGAGTGTGGAGTTTTGAAGATGGCCCGGGTCATGTCTCCGTCTAAACGGCAAGAAGCGCAAAACATGTTCACGTCGCATACACCTGACGTCACTCTGGATGCGCCAAGCTGGTAAAAACAATAACAAACATGTCTGACTACCTTGATACCGCGGATGTTCAAGTTGTGCTAGCAGCTCTAGTCAACATACAAGAGTCATTTCAACAATTGTATGAAATGTATACGGATACCACAGGTGAACAGAGACGGGTAAAATAAACTATTAGAAAATGACAATTTTGCGCATGTTCGCCGACATGCCGCCGCTCTATCACAGTGCCACCTAGCGGCCTGGCATGCATATTCAATCGAATTCGCCCACTTTTGCGTCTTCGTATAAACAAACATTTCCTGTTTGCGTCTTCTGTTTTGATCGTCGCCGTATAAACGTAGCCTCAGAGAAAGCTGAAGTCAAGCCGCCTGAAGTCAATACAGGATTTATTTATGCCAAATTCAGAATCACTAATGTCTTGAGGAAATGAGGAAATGGTATACAAGTACAATACAGATAGAAAATGCTTTTTTAAATTTCTCCAACTAAGGGGTTTTCTTAGAACCAATCAGGGTAATCAATTAACAAGACCGAAAAAAAACATCTTTGGAAAGAATCATCTCTAAAAATAGTCAGAGTAAGGGTGCTGGATCAGAGCTGTATGACCTTTTACTGTTTATTCAAATGAAAACTCTGAGTCTAAACTCATGGAATGAGGATCTCAAAACAAATTTGTCAAAAGAGGACCGGGAATTAACATGTAGCAAAACTCACAAACAGTTAATTAATACTCGATTTAGACTTCTGCAATATAAGTGGCTTATGAGAACATATGGAACACCAGCCAAACTGAACCTTTATAACCATAATATACTGGATAATATGTAGTAAGTGCGCTGATGCTAAAGGAACTCTCTTTCACTGCATGTGGCAGTGCCCTGAGATAGGACTCTTTTGGGAGGAGGTTAGAGGAGCAGTGGAGCTGATTATTTCAAAGAAAGTTCCAACAAATTCTGCTATGTTTACTTTAGGTATATATCCCAAACTGGGCCCAGAAGACACTGTCATGGGTAAGTCAATATTAATCTCAGGACACTGTTGAAGGGGAAGCCATACAGATTCACATAAAAAAAAACGCACTATCCCGCGAATATGAGATCGTTCCTAAATTGTATCAGAGAAAGCTGAAGTCAAGCCACCTGAAGACAGATCGTTGGAACAGATTTGCAGAATAAAGAGATTTTTCATGAAAAACATTAAAGAGCCCATATTAAAGGGACAGTGTGTAAGATTTTTACCCGTTAATTACCGAAATTGAAGATACCCATTCAAAAAATGCAGTGTTTTCCAAGCCTTTTCACTCCCATCATGAAATCAAAGTATTCTTTTGGACTTAGATAAAAGGGGGATCTTCCCATATAGAGGCAGCCATTTTGATTACATTTGGGCTCCGCCTTCGGCAAGGGCTCGTGGTTTTCACACAATGAGCATGTTGCCGGATCGCACGTCGTAATGGATTTAACACGTGTTTTGGACTAAATTGTTTTACTGGATTTTATTTGCTGGATCCTTACGGACAAATTGAGACCAAGTTTATGGTGAAATACTGAGTTTGAGCTGTCCAGAGCCTTCAAAGGTAAGCTAAGTAACAAACCTCGTTTTGTGCTTTTCCGTATAAAAGCCCCATGTGCTCAGGGAGTGATTGTTGTGCCGGGAAATGAATTGCATAGTCAAAAAGATGAGACTGTAAGGTTTCATTTGATGTGTAGATTGTCATGGTACACGATCGGGAATGTGTGTTTTCATGCGGAAAGAAAAAAAATACAGTGAAAAATACAGTTCGTGCATGGGTACGTGAGCTGTCCGCGTTACGGCGCGCCCGGGTGACCCTCGAGGTCTGCCGTAGCTAAAACAGGAATTGCAATAGCA
This sequence comes from Paratrypauchen microcephalus, assembly GCA_036785185.1. Lineage (NCBI taxonomy): Eukaryota > Metazoa > Chordata > Actinopteri > Gobiiformes > Gobiidae > Paratrypauchen > Paratrypauchen microcephalus. Next base: position 702,240 of record JAVJIX010000169.1, on the reverse strand, counting down.
CCATCCACCTATGTGCCACAAATCCTACACACTGGACCTTTAAGCTATTTTCTTATCTATGTCTATGTATCTAATGTTGTTTCAAAAACATACCTGAAGTGCTTTGTTTCATTCACACATGTTTAACGCATCCTGCATATTTACACAATCACAAAACACTCTGTTCCACCTTGTGATGTCATGTGGAAATACAGAAAAGTGCCCCACTGTGTTTTTAAACTCCAAACACCATCCATCCCTTTTCTTCCGCTTCTCTGTATTCCGGATCGCGGGGGCAACAGTCCAGACAGATCTGCCGCCCAGATCACAATGCACCGGCCCCCATGCATCCGGTAGGATGGCCCCACGTCGCTCTCTACCAGTGTGCACAGACAGTGGAGGGCGAGGTGGGGTTAAGTGTCTTGCCCAAGGACACAACGGCAGCACTCATCTGTGGGATCACATCGCCAACCCAGTGGATCCAACCTTGAGCGGTTGGATCCACTGGATCCCACGATGATGCATTGTGGAGAGCGGGATTCAAACCACCAACCCCTGGATCAGCGGACAAACGCTCTACCAACCCCACCCCAAACACCTTTATTAGAATAATTTTGAAAATTTCTCACAGTAATTGCCAATCTCTACTGAAAAAAAGGTAAAACATACTGTAACTACATGTAGTTAAAACACCAGGTGATGCCTTTTGACCTTTGGAGATGCAGACAGACTAAAAATAAAAACAAAGCACAACTCCTCCAGGGCTGGTGCACTGTGATCTGGGCAGCGGACCTGGACCGAAAATACGGAGAAAGCGGAAGAAAATGGAAATGGACAACTCCAGGTATGTTTGTTGAGGAGGCAGCCACATTATAACATGTCTCAATGCGCACAAGAGTCCTTTTTGTGTAATATAGGACGTTTAAATGAATGAAAATGTGGAGCGTCAGCCCAGAGCCTCGTGAATCCCACCGCTCTGAAGACCAGAGTCCGAGCCGTAAGTGCCCGTAGGTTCTTTATGCAGAGGAACATGAAAGCAGCTGTAGCTCAGACATCACCAGCATCAAGACGAGCTCAGCCACATGAAAGCCCCTCTGCCGCTCCATTTGTTTGAGTTTCATCTTTGCAAATTAAAAAGAAAACTGAGAAGAACACGACAAATAAGCTTACTCCTGCTCCTTTGTTATGAGTGGATTTCAATTTTTTTTTTTACAAATTATTAGATTTTCAAGGTGCTTCAGAAATTGCATATAATTTCCAGAATCCAAACCACCAAAAAAGGTTTTTCAACGGAGAAGGCCCTCTTGTCTTTGGATGCCGAAAAGGTTTTCGATAAGGTTGAGTGGCCTTATGTTTTCAATGTTTTACAACGATTTGGATGTGGGAATAATTTCCTAAAATGGGTGCGATTGCTATATTTAAATTCTACTGCAGAGGTGGTGACAAATAAAAACATTTCACAGCTGTTCGAGATAAAGAGAGGATGTAGACGGGGTTGTCCTTTGTTGCCTTGAGAACCTTTAGCAATTGCCATAAGAAAAAATGCAGATATTGCTGGAATAAAGGTTTGCCATGTCGAACACAAAATTGCATTGTATGCAGATGATGTTATCCTTTTCATTTCAGACATTAGTAGAACATTTCCAGTTATCTTAAATTTGATAGGAGACTTTGGCAGGATTTCTGGATACACAATAATACCAAGTCCTCCATTCTATTACTTGAGGGAAATGAAGCTAATAATCGTGACCCGCAGGCTCTATCTTTTAAAGTGGTGGCTCACGTTATATATTTAGGTACAGAAATAAGGCGCAACTTGAATTCTGTTGACAGGGCTAACTATGAATCTTTGATAAATGAATATGCTCCAAAAAATGTTATACAGTGGTACCTCACCTTACGAAATTAATTTGTTCCAGAAGTGGTTTCGTAACGTGAAAAATTCGTAAGTTGAGTAGCTATTTCAATGGAAAAAGCCTGATCTGTTCCAAGGTTTTTTTTTTAATAGTGTAACTTTTTTTTAATATAGTGTAACGTTGTGTTCTGCTTCCTGACGGGCTAAGAGACTAGACCAGGACTAAAAGAACGTGGAATAAACCAGGTCTGGCCAGAACTAAACCTGGATTGGACCTGTTATTATTATAACATGGCAGTGCCGTTGGAGGAGCGCGGTGCTCGTTGCTTGTGTCTCCGCACCTTTAAGAGGCCGAGAAAGACGCTCTTTCAGCGGGAATAAGAGTGGGGCGGGGCGAGCTCTGCTTCTATCTGACCTCCAGAGCTGGGGGGCTGACTAGGGTGACCACCGGCATGAAACAGGAAAGGAGGACACTTGTGTCCAAAAAGGCCCTAAAGTGAGGACACCTTGTTTTTTTTGTGTTTTCGCTCGGGGAAAACAAAGAATGTGCGCTGAGAATGTGCACTGCTCACACATTCTGCATTTCGGAGGTCGCGCACAGGAATTCCAAGTACGGTATTACTAGTCACAATAGAATAATATTTTGTCTTTAGGGAACAAGGAGCAGACCACCTGGCTCATTGAGCTGAGGCGGGACTTGTTCCATCTCGCAGACGGCCATGCGGTCCACGGACTGCACTCAGGGCTGAGCGAGTATGCACCGCCTCGACTGCAGACTGAGACCACACTCCGAACCGTGCACTTTCTGAATTGGGAAACGGCGAACATCGCAGAGTAGCAAGTGTAATAATGGGTGGGGATTTATGACGATTTATGCAACGAAAGGAGGACAAAACGTAAAAACGGAGGACACGTGACACGTGACGGTGGGACAGAAAGCTCTAAAACCGGACTCGCTCGGTGGGCTCTGGTTCTTCCAGAGCGCGGCTCACACTGTGAGCTGTGAGCCGCGCGGGCTCGGTCCCGAGGAGGAGGCATGCGGCGCCACAGCTCAATCCCGCAGCCCCGGTGTAGCGCGGCCTTGCGCCGTATGGACGTTTTGATCCTTCGATGTCGGCTCTTCCTATCATTGTGAAGCAGAATTCACCAATTCACTAAGGGAACGTGAGCGGGGTTTAGACCGTCGTGAGACAGGTGAGTTTTACCATACTGTGTTGTTGTGTCTCCGCTCCCATCGCATGTTCGGCGGCGCTATATTGAGCCGTGTCCCCCCCCCCCAACACATTCCATTGAAAATCTATGAAAGTTCGAGTCTTTAAACGAGAGGGAAATGCGAGAAAAAAGTGTAGAATGTGTGTGGTGAGTTGTCCTACCTCGTGGACCTCTCCCACCGCGGGCCACCTCTGGAACCTAACCCCGTGTGTGTTGATAAAGTGTATTTACGTTTCGGGGCGTGCATCTGAGCGCGCATTAATTGAATTTTTGAGATTTGTTGTTTTTAAAGTGCTTTATAAATAAAGTTGGATTGGATTGGAGATTTCGCGTTTCGTAACTTGAAATTTTCGTTTGTTGGGTCATTCGTAAGGTGAGGTACCACTGTATTTGTTTCAGACTGTTCAAGATCGCGGGAGGGGGAAAAAATAATTGCGCCGTTTTCTCTCTTTCCCCGTTCAGAGAAAGAGACAGAGGGACCAGGTGGGGCAGTGGAAGAGAGACACAGGCAGAGAGGGGCGGGGGCGGAGTTGAGAACAGCGTGGACAGGCAGACAGACATGGCACACACACACACACTCACCAGTCTCTCCTCTGCTCCCTCCCATCTCGTCAGATCGCCTCGGAGTCTGGTCATTCCTCTCTCTGTTTCTGTCATTCAGTTTCTCTCGTCACGTGCATATCCCTCTCATTCTTTAGAGCATTTGTTTTTTCTCCTCTTGTATTCTAAGGCTAGTTCTACAGCCCCCCCCCCAAAAGTAGGGGGGGAAAAAATCACATCTTTGTGTAAAGTGAGCAGTGAGAACTTTTTTTTTCTCTGCACAAATGCAATGTAAAACGTGTACAATGCCGCGCGTAAGCCATCAGGGGGGACACGTTACGCACAGACGGAGACTGCTTCGGCCTCGCTCGGACCGTGCGCCCGGAGCAGGGGGAGTTTTTTTCGCTGAAAACGCGCTGTGCCTGCATAAACTAAGCCACCAGACCGATTTTCTGGGCACAAAAAAAAAAAAGAAAGAAAGAAATCAGCGTGAGAAATGTCATGTGTGGCGTGTGAGCGTGTGAACACGTCGAATTGCGTGTGTCACACTCTCAATGCGTGAGACTTGAGAGCCCTGGTCTAGTAAGTGCAGCATGAATAAAAAATGACAAACGTGTTTTTGTTTTTCTTATTTCTGCCTGGGACACACATTCTTTGATAGTTGCAGAGTCACATAAACCCATGTAAGTGAAAACAAATGTAACACTGTGGAACATTTAAGGCAAAGCAATAACATCTCCATGGAGACAAGGAAGTGGCAGACCCTCCACCATAAAATTTAAGATCAGAATAGTTGAATACATGCCCTTTAAAATATATAATAGTCGTTTATCATAAGAAAAGTATTTTTCCTGCACCACCACAACTGTTCTGAAGGAGAACGATGACCATTTTTAGGTTCAAACAAATATTTAACACCTGATTCAACTTTTTACTCCCCCATTACTTTGCCATGTGTCATTTTTATCTCCCTTGTTTGGCTCCGGTGGTTCAGGAGCGTAATGCCTGTTCCCCAACCTGCGGCTAATGCTCCAAGGCTAAACGCCAATGCCCCGTTCGGATAGCGTGACACCGAGGAGGCGCGCTAATGTCGCCCTCGTCCCACTGAATGAAAAACTGCGCGTGAATGGCAGACGGCGTACCGATAACGCTCGGAAGGTGACTTTACTGCTGCCGTAGACGCCAGGCGGGAGAATAAACAACTCAGGGAGGAGCGTATGGAGATACTAGCAGAAGGACAAAGGGGCTGTTTGTGAAATGATTCTTTATCTTAACACATAACTCAGAGACAGCAGCGAGTCAGGCTAGGTTTACCTGAGGAGAACAGAAGCAGACATCTGGTATGGCTGTCAGTTTTATAAAATATACCCTGGCAGTCTAGGTTTACTACTAACGACACTGCATACTGAACAATCACACCGAAGAATGAACGTAAATACGATTCTGGTTCCTCAAAGTAGCCACTCTTTACTTTGCTTTGTTCATTAACCAAACTAGACTACTCATGTCACTAAAACATCATTATTATATTTGTGTTTCATAGTTTATGGGTGATTGTCAAAGAGTTTGTGTCCCAGGCAGAAATAAGAAAAACAAAAACACGTTTGTCATTCTTTCTTCATGCTGCACTTACTAGACACAAAGACGAACTTACAAAAAATATATTATAGATAAATTACTTTTTTATTATATAAAATGTGGTTTTATATTGAGTGTTTTTGCTATATATGTCATTTGTCCCTTGGCCAGGTTTTGGACTCTCAGTCCCTCATAAGACTGAAATTAAATTTGATTCAACACTAACTTCACTGACAAATGGCACAGAAATGCCTTATTTTAATGAAAAATGTCATGTATTTAAAAGATATATTAATATTTTATGTATTTTTGATCAAGAGAACACCTGTCCCGAGGGATCACTGTCATTTCCACCACAAAATGTAACTTTTAACTTATTTTTAAACCTTTGTCTACTTGAACCACATCAGTTGTGATGTGACAGGAGCTCATGTTAGCATAGCAGCGTTAGCTCCATGGAAGGAAGAGAAACAAGAACAAAATCAAGGTCAAGTTTTACAAAACCAAGAGTAGGTTTATTGGTCGTCATTTCCAAACACCTCATATTTCCTTTGAATGTACAATTTTATATTGTGTATTTTGAGTATATTTTATGCTAACTCTAAAACAGAGATTAGCATGCTAAGATGTCATGAGATTTTAAAAGAAATGCTAAACATTGTCATTTCCACAACAGTCATTTCCATCACTTTATTTATTATTATTGTTTATTATTTCATATTTATGTAATTTCATCACAACCACTATCAGTTAATGATTCTACACATTGTGATGAAGTAGAACAAATCAAAATATTTCTAAAAATTTATGTGTTGGATTTTCTGAAAAACATCATGGCCAAATTTGACTGTAGTTGGAGAATTACCGTATTTTCCGCACTATAAGGCTGATAATAAGGTGCACCTTCAATGAATGGCCTATTTTAAAACTGTTTTCATATACTTATTACATTATATAAGGCACATAGAATAGAAGCTACAGTAGTGGCTGACTACGGTAGCTATGATTAACCAATATTGATCTATATATAAGGCGCATCGGATTATAAGGCGCACTGTCGGCTTTTGAGAAAATTGAAGGCTTTTAGGTGCGCCTTATAGTGCGGAAAATATGGTACCCATATATAGTTAAAGACCTGATATTTTTCCAAATGCTAGGCTCCAACATCCACCTGTATTACCACATGACATCACAAGGTGGAACAGAGTGTTTTCAGTTTAAGAGAAGAGCTCACCCTATTATGCAGGATTTGTGTGTTAAACAAAACACAACTGTTTGTGATCAGGAAAAAATATTATAACATAGTTTATAAAATAGTGTAATATGGGCTCTTTAAAGGGACAGTGTGTAAGATTTTTACCCGTTAATTACTGAAATTGAAGATACCCATTCAAAAATACATTGTTTTCCAAGCCTTTTCACTTCCATCATGAAATCAAAGTATTCTTTTGGACTTAGATATAGTCACATAAAAGGGGGATCTTCCCCATGCAGAGGCAGCCATTTTGAATACGAGAGCTGCAGAAGGGTGGTTTTGGGTAAACAACACGCGCATGCTGCCGGATCAGACGTCGTAATGGATCTAAGGCTACGTTCACAATGCAGCCTGAAACGACCCAAATCCGATTTTTTTGCCTCTATGCGACCTGTATCTGATCTTCTAATGACAGTGTGAACGACACAGATCCGATTTTTTCAAATGCGATCCAGGCCACTTGGATATGTGGTCCTAAATCCGATACATATCCGATCTTTTGGCATGCGACTTCAGTCTGAACGGCCAGGTCGCATTCATCCGACCTCAGTGTGTTTCCTCCAATGAGAGTGGTACAAGTAGGCGTTCACAAACGTTCTTCTCGTCATGCGAAAATAGTATATAAACTCGTATCAGTGAAGCGGCGAAGCACGTAGCAATCCCACCCCTCCTGGCTGTGACTCCGCACTCACATGTTCCTTTCTGCAGACGTTGCTGCCACTGCCCCACAAAACGCTGTGGCCAAAAACCTTCTCCTTCTCCTTCTCCTCCTTAAAACAAATAAGCTGTACATGTTTTGGCTCCGGTACGAAAGCAACTTTAGGCTACTTCCGTAAACATTGAGCGTGTTCTCTGCGTGTGACGTCATCGTGTCCTCCAAGGCGCATGCGGGACACTTTTGGGGAGTTTAGCGTTCACACTGGAGATCACGTACAATTCGCATTTAACTGGAAATGTGAACGGCCTTGCAAAAAAATCGGATTTCACAAAAAAATCGGAATTGAGCATTAAGCCCTGCAGTGTGAACGTAGCCTAACACGTGTTTTGGACTAAATTGTTTTACTGGATTTTATTCGCTGGATCCTTACGGACAAATTGAGAGCAAGTTTATGGTGAAATACAGAGTTTGACCTGTGCAAAGCATTCTAAGGTAAGCTAACCTCGTTTTGTGCTTTTCCGTATAAAAGCCCCATGTGCTCGGGGAGTGATTGTTTTGCAGGGAAATGAATTGCATAGTCAAAAAGAGGAGACTGTAAGGTTTCATTTGATGTGTACAGTAGAGCGTCATGGTACATGATCGGTGTGTTTTCATGAGAAAAGAAAAAAAAAAAAAAAAACAGGACCGCGTTTTATTTATACAGGAGCGGCGCGCGGCTCGTGCGCGGGTCCCACGAGGTCTGCCGTAGCTAAAACAGAAAGTGCAATAGCACCATCCACCTATGCGCCACGAATCCTACACACTGGGGCTTTAAAGTTCTGCTGTGTAACTTTTCTGGTAGAGGATGCATCACTCTGTTTGTCTCTATGCTGTTGTTATTGCAGTGCCTGGAATGTTCCACAGTAAATGTTCTGTTAATTAGTATAAAAATACTATAAAGGTTATGTCTGTAACTGTGGTTCTGTGAAGATTTTCAGGCACTTGATGATTAATGATCCTCTGGCGGTTGGACAGGATGGAATAGAACATATAGTTACATTCAGAGCTTGTTTCCATAGAGATAGTTTAATGACATAGTGTGGAACATTCCAAACTAAGGTAGGTAGGTAGAAGTTACATAGTGCACTTTTAATATATCTGTAATTACTGAAACAAACAAACAAACAAAAACCTGGCACAAAATCGCCTTTTTTGTCCTCTGCAGATCCTCCTCTGCAGATGTGTCCTGCTCTACAGATGTGTCCTCTGTAGATGTGTCCTTCTCTGTAGATGTGTCCTCCTCTGCAGATGTGTCCTCCTCTGTAGATGTGTCCTCCTCTGCAGATGTGTCCTCCTCTGTAGATGTGTCCTCCTCTGCAGATGTGTCCTCCTCTGTAGATGTGTCCTCCTCTGCAGATGTGTCCTCCTCTGTAGATGTGTCCTCCTCTGCAGATGTGTCCTCTGCAGACGTGTCCTGCTCTACAGATGTGTCCTCTGTAGATGTGTCCTCCTCTGTAGATGTGTCCTCCTCTGCAGATGTGTCCTCCTCTGCAGATGTGTCCTGCTCTGCAGATGTGTCCTCCTCTGCACATGTGTCCTCCTCTGTAGATGTGTCCTCCTCTGTAGATGTGTCCTCCTCTGCAGATGTGTCCTCCTCTGTAGATGTGTCCTCCTCTGCAGATGTGTCCTCCTCTGTAGATGTGTCCTCCTCTGTAGATGTGTCCTCTGCACATGTGTCCTCCTCTGTAGATGTGTCCTCTGCAGACGTGTCCTGCTCTACAGATGTGTCCTCTGTAGATGTGTCCTTCTCTGTAGATGTGTCCTCTGTAGACGTGTCCTGCTCTACAGATGTGTCCTCTGCACATGTGTCCTCCTCTGTAGATGTGTCCTCCTCTGTAAATGTGTCCTCCTCTGTAGATGTGTCTCCTCTGTAGATGTGTCCTCCTCTGTAGATGTGTCCTCTGCAGACGTGTCCTGCTCTACAGATGTGTCCTCTGTAGATGTGTCCTCCTCTGTAGATGCGTCCTCCTCTGTAGATGTGTCCTCCTCTGCAGATGTGTCCTCCTCTGTAGATGTGTCCTCCTCTGTAGATGTGTCCTCCTCTGCAGATGTGTCCTCCTCTGTAGATGTGTCCTCCTCTGCAGATGTGTCCTCCTCTGTAGATGTGTCCTCCTCTGTAGATGTGTCCTCCTCTGCAGATGTGTCCTCCTCTGTAGATGTGTCCTCCTCTGTAGATGTGTCCTCCTCTGCAGATGTGTCCTCCTCTGTAGATGTGTCCTCTGCAGACGTGTCCTGCTCTACAGATGTGTCCTCTGTAGATGTGTCCTCCTCTGTAGATGTGTCCTCCTCTGTAGATGTGTCCTCTGCAGACGTGTCCTGCTCTACAGATGTGTCCTCTGTAGATGTGTCCTCCTCTGTAGATGTGTCCTCCTCTGTAGATGTGTCCTCCTCTGTAGATGTGTCCTCTACAGACAATGCCGTGCTCTACAGATGTGTCCTCTCCAGATTGTCCTCTGTCCTTCTCTGGAGACGTGTCCTGCTCTACAGATGTGTCCTCTGCAGACCTGTCCTCTGTCCCCCTCTGCAGACTTGTCCTCTGTCCTCCTCTGCAGACTTGTCCTCTGTCCCCCTCTGCAGACTTGTCCTCTGTCCTCCTCTGCAGACGTGTCCTGCTCTATAGACGTGTTAAGTGAACCTGGGGGTCACAGCTCCAGGAGCAGGAGTTCTGTGTTTTCTAAGAGCGTTCATGCTGTTAGCAGATACTGGGGGAGTTGCAGCATATTTGCTTTGAACAGTGAGTCTGCCAATTAGTGTCACTGCATGAGCTGCTCTTCAAATAAAGAGTACAGCTCAGACTTAACCAGCCAGTGCTCCAGTTTGTGTTGGCTCATCTAAGGAACTATTAAAACTATTGCACGTTTGAAACTGAAGCCAGGGTTGGTGAGAAAATGAATGCATCAGACTTTAACACTAGCATTAGATCAGTGCACTATTCTAACTGATTTATTTAAGGCTGCAGTGTGTAACTAGGTTTTGGCACCTGCTGGCCTACGTTCGACAATATTAAGCCTTCTTGCATTCTCCATGGACAAAAAAGTTGTTTATAGTGGCTCCGTATTTTAGCTGTGGTTCAGTGGTAGAGTAACCTGACTCATGCCGTATTGATATGTGGCACTCTGAAGTGAGTTCTACACAGTATCAGTCTGGGTCTAGAAAACCCAGGACGTCATGACCATATTTGAATCTGATTGGTCGAAGCATCACAACAGCAGACTGAAAAAAACAAAAAACAAACTTTAGTTACACCCAGAGAAGAGAAAAGCACATACTGTACATCGTCCCTGTCCGCAAGTGCACAAAGCACTTCCCTTTGCATGTTTTTCACAAACATAATGAAGCTGTATTGATGCTAAAATAGACTGAAGTACGTCTGCTGGCGCTGCTCCGCTTGGCCACTTAACCTCACAGTGGGTGCATGCCAAGATGGATTGCTGTGCAAGGTTAGTGGCAGAGTGCCAACAAAAGTAAGACTAAGGTCGTTGGTTTGATCCCCTCTCCGTAAAGGTCCCATGGCATGAAATTTTCACTTTCTGAGGTTTTTGAACGTTAATGTGAGCTCCCCTACCCTGTTTAGGCCCCCCCCCCATGGTTAAAAGTTGCGAAATGTCTAAACTGAGCATTTGCGATCCTTTTCTGCGTTACAAAAAATCGGAGCTCAAACGGGCGATTTTGAACAAGGCACCTTATTGACGTCAGATCGAAAAAAGAAATGCAAATGCAGTTCCACCCCCGTCTGTCTGTACTCAGCGTCTCTGTAAATCACGCCCAGAGAGTTTGGACTGCGAATGCACTAGGCAATGCGAAATGCGTTTTTTTATTTGCCTGGAGGCACGTCCGAGTGTTTCTAGGCTCGGAAGTCCTTTATCTGAGCCTCTGGACCTTTGAACAGCAGTGGTTTAATTTTATTTTATGTGGAAATGTGTTTATTTTTCAATGGAACGCTTCCCATCTCTCCCCCCGTACAAAAACACGGAAATGGATCAGCTGAGAGCTTAGAGCGGAGAGTTTGGCCACGCCCCCACCCTCTACTATAGGCCAGCTCTTTTCTCCTCATTTGCATTCAAACAACAACGCCCATTATGGAGTGTTCAGAGAGAGAAAAATTACTCTTTCTCATCTTATCTCTGTTTCTCATGCACTGAGTGTTGATTTTGAAGAAGGATTCATTTACAGTATTAGGGAACCATTAAGGAGCCATATAAAAGCATCAAGAAGTACCATGTCATGGGATCTTTAAAGAGTTGATGTTCCAAGTCATGCACAGGAAGGTAGGTTTTCAGACCATCTGGTTCAACAGCAATGTATCAGTACTAGCTTTGGATATTTTTTTTACATATGTAACATAAATGAATACTTCTTATCTCCAAATTTGTAATTGTAAATGTCTGAAATGGTCACAAAATGTCAAATTATCTGAGTGGGTCAGGTCTGTGAGAGGAACTATCTGGCTCGTAGTGCTTAAAGGAAAAGTAACGTTTTTTACAATCTGAGCCTTATTTTGGTAATAAAACAAGTTGTTTTACTCACCCATAGCACTTTGGTGTCATATGGAGCACTTCCAGAGATTTGCGATCTCCATAAGGTGAGTTCTCGGGGCACATGTTTGCGGTCTCCAAATAACACAAACTTTAGCACTTTTCAAATCATAGACGCTCGATGTCTTAGTCTACGATTTCGTTTGGTCAAAAGTGGCCTGTAATCCGAGATTTAGCCATAGTTTCGAGTAGATGAGGACGCCAGTGCGCATGTGTGGACTGTGCTCTCAGCTCCCGGGACCCAAACACGAAACGCAAAGCTGTAATCTATGGCTAAATCTCGGGTTACAGGCCACTTTTGACTCAAACGAAATTGTAGACTAAGACATCGAGCTTCTATGATTTGAAAAGTGCTAAAGTTTGTGTTATTTGGAGCCCGCACGGGGCATATTACATGCTCGGGGAATATATTATATGCGCCGAGCTATGGCTAGAAGTCGTGCTAGGCTAACCGCAAATCTAAAACATCTCTGGAAGTGCTCCATATGACACCAAAGTGCTATGGGTGAGTAAAACAACTTGTTTTATTACCGAAATAAGGCTCAAATAGTAAAAAAACGTTACTTCTCCTTTAAGACCCAAGCTGCTCCACAGAGCTAACAGTGTGGAGGTGACTGCCTTAGTGCGCTGGAATCTTGGCTGTGTCCTCCTCTGTGCCGATTGACCTCCACTCACCCAAAGCCTGTGCACTGTACCCAGAGCTGAGCAGTGTTAAGGCGGTGTTCCCTAAGAGAGCTGTCCTCCCCTGGGATGAGGACGGGGGGGTGGAGGTGGAGTGATAGGGGCTGGTGAGGAGCCAGGCTGTCAGGCAGGAGAGAGACTAGAATAACAATGTGATCAGTGTGAAGAGACAGGCGTTCACGGATGGGAGGCGGGATACAAACACTAGTCTGATTTAGAAACAATATCTGAGGCACATCTGTTGTGGCTTGAATTATTAATTATAAACCAAACGATCTTCCACTAGAAAAGCGCCTTCATCAGGGCATGAGAACGATCAAGAAAGCTTCACACTTTTTTTGTTTTTGCTTTTTAGTTTTTTTGTTTGTTTACCTTTTGAGGAAAAGCAGATTAGAGGTTAATTAAGGCTAGTGCTACATGCTAGTGAAAGCTCAGAAACTCCGAAATTTCCCCACTGAGTCATGATTGGCTGCAGGTACTGGGGTTTAGGCAAGGCTGGACTAGGACAAAAAAACAGCCCTGGCATTTTTGGCTTACACCGGCCCCTCATAATAAGCAGAGCACAACGGACTAATTTATGTTAGCGTTCCCCGAAGCAAAGTATTTTACTATTGTTACGTCTTGGCCGAGGGGAAACCAGGGTGCAACATTTAAAGGAAAAATCCCAGCTCCCAAAAACCACCAGCAAACTCACAGTAACTACACATTCAACGGTTTATTTAAAATGCATCTTGCACAGAAGGTCAGGAGCACTTTGGCTGGCCAAAAGGTGCCTGTTCATTACCTAAAAGTCCCGGTATTATCCTAACATTACTACCTGCTGTGCCTGTGCTACACTTCCCTGGTCACTCGTGTTCCCTCCTGTTCCCTCGGGTTCCCTCGGGCTCCCTCGGGTTCCCTCGGGTTCCCTCGGGTTCCCTCGGGTTCCCTCGGGTTCCCTGTCCACCTTCAGCCTGGGCTGCAGAGGACGTGGAGGCTCCAGCCCCTCCAGAGAATATGTCTGTTATTTTAGAACATTTTGCAGCATCTATAGTGAGATTTTTTAATTTTAGCCCACAATGTCTCCACACCTCCTTTCTGCCGCTTCTCCATGTTTCCACGCTCAACACTGAAACTGGCGGGGATCAGTGCAGAGAAAGGGGCGGGATCGCTCTCGTAAGCTTCTATATCCTGATTGGTTTAGTCCACTGTCTGTATTGAAGATGGACCAATGGGCCGCCTCCTCTAAATTGTAGGCCGCTTTCTAAGTAAAAAAAAAACAAACAAAAAAAACAACAGCATCGGCCCGTAGGACTGTCGGCCCACCAGGAAAATACCCAGTATGCCCGATTACCAGTCCAGGCCTAGGTTTAGGTAGTGACCATTCAGATCAATAGGGTTAAACACAGTGGATTGGAATTCCTTTCTTAATTACCATCTCGAGAACAAAAAAAACACTATCATAACTGAGAGCTGACGAAGCCTCTCGGATGAGCGGTGAAACGTTTTCGACCAACCAAACTTTGTCCAGTTGACAAATTGAATTTCTCCTTTTATCACTATCATAACCTCAACTTGGCCATCATGTCCAATGTTTTTGTAATGAAGCATAAAGATGCGTGAAAAGTCCCTCAGTCGTCCAGGTAGAATCCATGATAAAAGGAGAAATTCAATTTGTCAACTGGACAAAGTTTGTTTGGTCGAAAACGTTTCGCCGCTCATCCCAGAGGCTTCGACAGTTCTGGTTCGAGTGCTGGTTAGACAGTTGCTTATATCTAGCTGCAGGGAGGAGCTCACTCCCCTGAATTCTTCTTAGTTGTGATAGTTTCAGAAGAATTCAGGGTAGTGAGCTCCTCCCTGCAGCTAGATATAAGCAGTGTCTAACCAGCACTCAAACCAGAACTGACGAAGCCTCTCGGATGAGCGGCGAAACGTTTTCGACCTAACAAACTTTGTCCAGTTGACAAATTGAATTTCTCCTTTTATCAATGAAGCATAAATCAACATAACAACTGTTAACAATAAAAGATCAATTTGATTTGAATCTGGTACACAAAAATAATAAGGCAGAACAATAACCTTCCCATCTAATTCTGGCATATTTACAGAAATGTTCATGAACATGCACTGCCCATGAAATAAAAGTCAATCAATAAATAAATACATAAATCTGAAGTTACAATGTTGACGTACTCGTAACGACAGCGAGCAGAAAAAATGAAATGACCCGTCCAGGGAAACGAGACCTTCTCTGCTGAGGCCTGGTCAGAGCCGACTCTGGCTTTACCCTCATCCTGAGCGTGGCATCGTCACACTGTGCCCTCTGACGCACACCTCTAACAAGCAGCAGCACACCGAGCTGCCAGAGGAACATATTTTCACATCTGTACACAATGTCTGCTCATACTCCCACTGTCAGCACAACCGCCAAACAACTGCAATCAGGACACTACAATTTGTGTTTTTTTAAGCAGCACCATGTAACATTTCTGGTTGGTAGCACAAAAATGGATATAAAGATTTTATATTTTTACTTCTATATGGGGTATTAACTGCTAACACATGTGGATCATTCCAGAATTGGACATTTTGGCTTTAAAATTCTTGAAAAATGAAAATAAACCTTCACTTTTCTGATTTTCTCCTACATATTCATCAATAATAAGAAGAAGGCATGCGTTATTCATCTTCGTAGGGAAATTATTTCTCTGCATTTAACCCATCCATCAGGAGCAGTGGGCAGCTCGTCTTTCAGGCGCCCGGGGACCCATCTCCATGATCTTGTTGCTTCGGTTTGGTCAGGACCTCAGCTGGAGGATTTTACCTATGGTGCATGTTTTGGGTTGGTGGGGGAAGCCGGAGTGCCCGGAGGAAACCCATCCAGACACGGGGAGAACATGCAAACTCCACACAGAAAGGCTCGGGCGACCCGGGGATCAAACCCAGACCATGCATGCAAACTCCACACAGAACACACACAGAAAGGCCCGGGCGACCCGGGGATCGAACCCGCAACCTTCTTGCTGTGAGGCATGAGCGCTAGCCACTCAGCCACCGTGCCGCCAATAATAGGTAATAAACTATCAAATGCTTGATTAGCTCAGCTTACGGATCAATGGTACAATTTTTATTACATGATTTATTTGGTTTATTTCTTTATTTACTCTAATCACAGTAACAGGGTTGCAGGTAACAGGGTTGCAAATCCGCACTAATGTTCGCTTTATCTCAGGAGTAGAAGCTGTTTAGCTGTTACTGCTAATCAAGAGGAAAAACTTATTTATGCAAATAAGTAAAGGAAAAAAAAAAGTCTTATTCTGATCATTTGCATAACAGGGTTGCATGAGGCAGAGTGAGACATTCAATCAAGGCTAACGATGTTATAAAAATATAAAAAATAGAAGAGAAGACAAACCTTTGCTCTGCCCATTCTTTTGGAAAACTGTTTGATGATGTCAAGTCCAGGGCATCATGTGGTTTTCTGCTTTCTTCTTCTACCAGGCTAAAAATGTTCTGCTAACAGGGTTGCGTGCATGTTGTGGGACACATGAATAATAATTTATTATTTGAAATATTATGTCTATTAAAAAAAATGTTCCTACAGTTACAAGAAATGGCAAATAATACAAAAATAATAATAATAATTTAATTTTAACAGTTTTATTTGAGATTCATATCTTTATCGTATTTCATTGTGGATTGGTCCTTGTTAGTGAAGGAGGATTTGAGTAGAACCCGGGAGAGATCTCTGAAATCCTCAAACATCTAAAATCTCTTCAGACATGTTTTTGATGTAGGAACAATATTATAAAGTGGTAGAAAGCTCCAAAAAGCCAATTTTGCATAATAGCCCCTCTTTAAAGCTACACTTTTTCTAAGTACGTTTCATGCCAATTTGGAGCAACCCAGGCAAAGCAATAACACAAGTCGGGTCTGGCAGTTTCAAAGTCATTTGAAGCAATTGCATTTATTGTTGTTTAATTTTTAGCTGAAATGTTAAATGGCCTGTATGACAATATTTTCTGATCTCTGTTATAATGTTGTTTTCTCATCACAAACAGACCGAGAGACTTGTGTTTTGTTTCATTCACATGTTTAACAAACCCTGCACATTTAGTTCTCTCAAACGATATCATGTAGCTCCCAACCATGTCATGTGGTAATACAGGAAGTGCTCCGCTGTGTTTTTAAACTGCATACAACTTCACTAGAAACATTTGGATGATTTCAGCCCTAAAATCGTTCGGAAATTGCAGATCTCTATTGAACAATGAATAGAGCATTTTGACCTTTGGGGATGTACAGACTAATAATAAAGGATTACTCACGTGTGTGTATAAAAAAATGTTTTTGAGGAGGTAACAACATCACTCACAAGAGAGACTTGTATAATATAAAGTGGACATCTGCATTCTTGTCATGTCAAGTCATTTTATTTCAGAATCAGAATCAGAAAGATTTTTATTGCCATTGTCAAGTGAACAGAGTTCACAAAACTAGGAACTTGTCTCGGTGATAAGGTGCGAACATAAAACACTAAATAATAATAATACCTAAAATATAGCTATAGTAAAAGAAAAACACAATAAACAATCCAAATAACAAAAAGGTTCAGATGAGCAGCATCAGAACAGTAGTGCAAACATGACGTAATTAAAGTGACTGGTGATATAAGGTGATATAAAGTGATATAAAGTGATAAAAAGTGATATAAGTGAGATAAGTGATCCAGCTTTGTGCAAATGTTATGAATTGTTCATGAGTCCAACAGCAGAGGGAAAGAAACTGTTCTTGTGACGGGAGGTTCTGGTCCCGATGGACCGTAGCCTCCTGCCAGAGGGAAGTGGCTCAAATAGTTCGTGTCCAGGGTGAGAAGTGTCAGCTGCTATCCGGCCTGCTCGCCCCCGAGTCCTGGAGACGTACAGGTCCTGGATAGATGGAAGGCTGCAGCCAATCACCTTCTCGGCAGAGCGCACAATGCGCTGCAGTCTCTGTTTGTCCCTGACAGTGGCTCCAGCACCACACAGTGATGGAAGAGGAGAGGATGGACTCAATGATGGCCGTGTAGAACTGCACCATCATCTGGACTGGCAGCTTGGCTTTTCTTAGCTGCCGCAGGAAGTACAACCTCTGCTGGGCCTTCTTGATGAGGGAGTTGATGGTCGGCTCCCACCTGAGGTCCTGTGTGATGTAAGTGCCCAGGAACCGGAAGGAGTCCACTGTGGTGATGGGGGAGTCTGTCAGGGAGAGAGGAGGCAGGGGGGCTGTGACTTTCCTGAAGTCCATGATCATCTCCACTGTCTTCTGGTGGTTGAGGTCCAGGTTGTTGCTGCTGCACCAGGACACCAGCCGGTCCACCTCCCTCCTGTAGGCAGACTCATCGCCGTCAGAGATGAGCCCGATGAGGGTGGTGTCATCCGCAAACTTAACCAGTTTGACGGAGTCGTGGCCGGAAGTGCAGCAGTTTGTGTACAGGGATAAGAGCAGAGGAGAAAGTACACAGCCCTGTGGAGATCCTGTACTGATGGTCCGGGAGTCCGAGACATTCTTGCCCAGCCGCACGCACTGCCTCCGATCCGTCAGGAAGTCAGTGATCCACCTGCAGGTGGAGTCAGGCACGTTTAGCTGAGCAAGCTTGTCCTGGAGCAGAGCAGGGAGGATGGTGTTGAAAGCAGAGCTGAAGTCCACAAACAGGATCCTGGCGTAGGTTCCTGGGGAGTCCAGATGCTGAAGGATGAAGTGGAGAGCCAGGTTAATGGCATCGTCCACAGACCGGTTAGATCTGTAGGCGAACTGCAGGGGGTCCAGGAGGGGGGAGATGAAGGACTTGAGGTGGGTCAAGACCAGGCGCTCAAATGACTTCATGACTGCAGACGTCAGCGCCACAGGTCTGTAGTCATTAAGTCCAGTGATCCTTGTCTTCTTGGGGACGGGGACGATGGTGGACTGCTTGAAGCAGGCAGGGACATGGCATGACTCCAGGGAGGTGTTGAAGATGTCCGTGAACACAGGAGCCAGTTCTTTAGCGCATTGTCTCAGGGTGGAGGGAGAGACACCGTCCGGGCCTGGGGCCTTACGGGGGTTCTGTTGAGTTTAGCCACGTCCTGCTCCAAGACAGTGAGAGCAGTGGGGGAGGAGGAGGGGTCCGGGTTGGGCATGATTGGAATGTCTATGGTGGTGCGGGGGGTGGGGGTGGGGGGGGTGTCAAACCTGGCATAAAAGTCGTTCAACTCTTCTGCCAGTCGTTTGTTGTCCACAGCAGGAGGGGCTCTGGGCTTGTAGTTGGTAATTTGCCTAAGCCCTCTCCAGACAGAACTAGAGTCATTTGACGAGAAATGTCAGATTTGTATTGTAACTCGACTTAGCTTTCTCCACCTCCCTTCTAAGTACCTGCTGCGTCTGAAGCTTTCTCGATCTCCGGATCTGTGTGCTGCGTCAACTTCCCTCCTAAGCTGCCTCAGTCTGGGTGTGAACCAGGGTTTGTCATTATTGAAAGTGACTCTGGTACATGACGGAATGATGCTATCCTTGCAGAACTGAATATATGACGTCACAGTGTCTGTGTACTCATCCAAGCTGTTCGCTGCAGATTTAAACATATTCCAGGCAGTAAAATCCAAACACGTCTGAAGCTCCTCCACAGCCTCACTGGTCCACTTCTTAGAAGTCCTCACTGTCGGCTTGGAGAGCTTCAGCCGTTGTTTGTAGGCAGGGATGAGATGAATCATTGCGTGTTCTGAGAAGCCAAGAGCTGCTCTGGCCACCGCACGGTACGCGCCGCTGACTGTTGTGTAACAGTGATCCAGCGTATTCTGCTCTCTCGTGGGGCAATTTATAAATTGTTTGTATTTTGGCAGTTCGTGGCTCAGATTCCCTTTATTAAAATCCCCCAGGATAATATAGCACATTTAAAACAACTGTAACAAGTCGCACCAAAGTGTCATGAACCATGACACTTTGGTGCGACTTGTTACAGTTGTTTTATAGTCATTGTTGTTGCATGTTTTGGTGTGTCTTATTCCTTTAGTATACCCCGTGTTCTCCTCTGCCCTTTGTTGGTCTATTGTCGTTATCAGTGTCTCGTCATGTCATGTCAGTTTTTTGGATTTTGGTCATTCTTTGTAGTGATGGGCAGATGAAGCTTCATAAAACATTGAAGCCTTTCATCCAATTGGTTCACTTCAGCGGAAAGCTTCTTGAAGCTTAATTTGCTCTAGTAGGACATCTACTGGATGCAAAAATATCAGTTAGCATAAATTTGAAGTGTGTGGCATTTTGCAGAAAGCCCGTGACTAAAACTGTCAGCAAAACAAAGAAGTATGCAAAACATGTATATGGTAGTGATGGCAGTATATTGTGTATATACTGGTAGTATGGAAGATGATTTTTTGGAAATGATGAAAATGGAAATGATCATTTACAGTGAGGTGAGGGGGGTTGGGGTATGGACAATGACTGTGCTTTTGTAACATTGAGGTTTGGCCAGTGATTATGGTTTAGGGCAGGGGTCTTCAACGTTTTTCAGGCCGGGGACCCCCAAACAGATGGCGAACTGGGCCAGGGACCCCCTACTATATATACGGCATAGAATTGTGTTTTATATTAAATTGAGCTTAGTGTCATGTATAAACATTGCTACTCTGTTATGGTACATCCAATACAAGGAAATAATACACAGGTTAATACTGTATTTTACACTATAAA
This sequence comes from Paratrypauchen microcephalus, assembly GCA_036785185.1. Lineage (NCBI taxonomy): Eukaryota > Metazoa > Chordata > Actinopteri > Gobiiformes > Gobiidae > Paratrypauchen > Paratrypauchen microcephalus. The sequence continues at coordinate 682,225 of JAVJIX010000169.1, read as the reverse complement.
ATATAAAATTATATTATTTTAAAGTGAAATCAAAAGATTTCGTGACCCCCCTGCAGTACCTCCGCGACCCCCCTAGGGGTCGCGACCCCCCTGTTGAAGGTTTAGGGGACACATCATTGTTAATGTTTTTTTTTTTTTTTTGTATTTAAAAACAACAGTTTCTCCACTGTGGCAGGTCTTAGGCGATTTCTTTTTTGTTTTTTTTTGACAATATTTCTCCTGCTTTGGAAGACACCCGGACATCCTCCTCTTCTTAGCTGGCTCTATTCTCTCCTGACTCACTCTCCTAAATCTCCAAACTCTCTCCAAATGATCTCTAACTCTATCCAAATTATCTGTAACTCTATCCAAACTGCCTCCACACTCTCACTGGCTGCAGCTCTCCATCAAACACCCACATTTTGAGGGGTTTATATCGCTGTCAAAACTCGCGGCAAAATCCGAACCACTTCCTGAATCAGTCACATGGTACAGCCGGGCAGTGAGGCTTCAGACGTCATCGTTTTGAGCTCCTCCCTTAAATGAAGTAAGCCTCGATACATGCATCGCGGACACGCCCCCTCCCCTACTCGACACACGCTTCAAAGCCTCGATACGGAACATCACATCACTAATTCTTTGTTTGTTATTAAAGGTCCCATGGCATGAAATTTTCACTTTCTGAGGTTTTTGAACGTTAATGTGAGCTCCCCTACCCTGTTTAGGCCCCCCAATGGCTAAAATTTGCGAAATGTCTAAACTGAGCATTTGCGATCCTTTTCTGCGTTTGAAAAAAACACAGCTCAAACGGGCGATTCTGGACAAGGCACCTTTGTTACGTAACATCGAAAAAAGAAATGCAAATGCAGTTCCACCACCGTCTGGATGTCCACCCCCTGTCTCTGTAAATCACGCCCAGAGAGTTTGGACTGCGGAGGAGCTACGCAATGCGAAATGCGTTTTTTTATTTGCCTGGAGGCACATGCGAGTGTTTCTAGGCTCGGAAGTCCTTTACACGACCCTCTGGACCTCTGAAACAGAAGTGGTTTAATTGTATTTTCTGTGAAAATGTGTTTTTTTTTCACTGAAATGCCTCTCCTTTCTGTCTTCGTGCTTCAAACGCGGAAATGGGAGACAGCGCAGAGCAGCGCTCCAGCGGCGCAGAGGCCCCCCCCCCCCCACCCGCTCCTCTAAGCCAATCTATGTCCTTCTCATTTGCATTCAAGCAAGAAGGCCCAGAAGGAGTCGTACAGAGAGTGAATTTTTGACCATGTCTGGGTCTTTCTCATGCACTGAGTGTTGATTTTGAAGAAGGATTCATTTACAGTATTAGGGAACCATTAAGGCACTTACCTGGCCAGCCAAATTATATCTCTCTGTATTTGCTATACAGCGTGATACCATTTGGACACCCTCGCTCCACCCTCGCTCCACCCTCGCTCCACCCTCGCTCCACCCTCGCTCCACCCTCGCTCCACCCTCGCTCCTCCGGTTAACAACAAACTCCGCGATTCTGATTCGTTCAAAGATGGTGACGTCAGTGCACCCGCCTTTGCCTGCAACGTCCCTTCCATTCAGCTGTAAAAATGGTCTTAAATGACCTAAAACACATCGATTCCTTAAAACCACAGCAGCTGACAGCTCTAGAGGCCTTTCTTTTCAAAAAATATGTTTTTGCATTGCTTCCTACCGGCTTGGTTCACGTCGCTGTCCGTTAACTGTTCTCTGATTGGTTCACTTAGCTGTCTGTCTAAGCGCAACGGCAACACATTCTGGACCAAGCATTACCAGACTCGCCGCTGGTACAGCGATGAGTCATGGATTCTTCCAGGCAATTAAGGCACCATACAAAAGCATCAAGAAGTACCATGTCATGGGACCTTTAAAGAACTTTAACATCAGTCCTGCATTTTGGGTCCTCCCTGTTTCTACATGACACAAAGTGCTTTATAGCATTAAACACATCATAGTGAAACAATAAAACAAATGTAAAATATACAAAATATTACATACATGAGTGGCTTAATACACAAAGATAAAATTCTAAAGTTGACAGTTTCAGAGTAGAGCTCATGGGCTGTTGGGAGGGTTTTAAAGTGAGGCAGGGAGGCGCGTTCTTGTGTGTTAATTGGCTTTGAAAAATGTTTTTAGTCTCCGTCTCTGGGTGGTATTTAGAAACCGCTGCCACTATTTGAAATAAACAATGACAAATAACTAAATGAAGCCATTAGCAAACATACATGTTATGCACAAATGTCCTCTAAATGAGATCTGAGCATTCAGAGGAAACAACCTTGTAAAAGATTCATGAAACAAACACAAGTGAAGCAAAATACAACTCCACGCCTGTTTGTGATGAGGGGACTTAGTGAACTGTTAAAGACGAATATTATACAAAATCAGATTTTTGAGCTTTCTAACATGTTTCCTCATTAAAAAAAAAAAAAAAACTCCTTACGGTTAGCAGTACAAGCCTGTACAAGACAACATGGTGATATAAATATGTTATTGTTAGCAGTTAATAGAAATAAAATCACCAGAGATAGTTGTTGACTAAGGGGCCCTTTAGTCAACAACTACAGAAAAACACTGTTTACTGACTGCGAACTATCATGATGATGGATATCTATAGATACTAACCCCCCAACAATTTGTATAAGTATAATTTGTGCATCTGTTAGTGTGTTTCATTCTCCCAGCTGGAGACAAGAGCCAGATTTCCATATTGTTTAGCCTCCATATTTTTATATAAGAAATATCCTTAAAAAAAAATCCACAAACGTTGTGCCTCATCATATGGCTAGGTTTATAAACTTACTACATTAAAGGTCCCATGACATGGTACTTCTTGATGCTTTTATATGGCTCCTTAATGGTTCCCTAATACTGTAAATGAATCCTTCTTCAAAATCAACACTCAGTGCATGAGGAAGACACATGTACAGAGTCAGAGTCAGAAAATCTCTCTCTGAACGACTCATTCTGGGCCTTGTTGCTTGAATGCAAATGAAAAGGACAGAGATAGGTTAGAGGAGCGGGTGGGGGGGGGGGCGCAAATGCGCCGCTGGTTCCTTGTTTTAGCGGTGCTGGCCCCACTTCCGTGTTTTAAGAGCGGAGGAGGAAAGGAGAGGCATTTCAATGAAGAAAACACATTTTCACAGAAAATAAACTTAAACCACTGCTGTTTCAGAGGTCCAGAGGCTCAGATAAAGGACTTCCGAGCCTAGAAACACTCGCACGTGCCTCCAGGCAAATAAAAAAAACGCATTTCGCATTGTGTAGCTCATTCACGGTCCAAACTCTCTGGGCGTGATTTACAGAGACGGCGGGTAGACATCCAGACGGGGGGTGGAGCTGCATTTTTCGATGTGACGTAACATAGTTGCCTTGTTCAGAATCGCCCGTTTGAGCTGTGTTTTTTTCTAACGCAGAAAAGGACCGCAAATGCTCAGTTTAGACATTTTGCAACTTTTAGCCATTGGGGGGGGCCTAAACAGGGTAGGGGAGCTCACATTAACGTTAAAAAACCTCACAAAGTGAAAATTTCATGCCATGGGACCTTTAAAATAATCCTTCTGAAAGTCCATCCAGTAACTCCTCCATTTATATTAAAGGACCACATTATACTTTTTTTATGTTATAATATTGTTTCTTCATTAAAAACACACCTGGGGTTGTGTGACCTTCACACAAACCTGCAGATTTAGTTTTCTTGTGATGTCATGTGGTAATACAGAAAGTGCTCCACTGTGTTTTTAAACTTCATACACCTTCATTAGAATCATTTGGATGATAGTCAGTCCTGGAATTGCCAAACTTTGTAGTTACAAAAGTTGTTTTTACGTCTTCACCTCCCAATGCACCTGCAGATATTGCAGACTTTCTGTGGCAATCTCAGCTGAACACAAGGTAAAATAAGTAAAGCAGTTCACTTGAGACTAAAAATAAATAACTTGATGTCATTACAAGGTGGAACGGAGCATTTTGGGCTTTAGTGATGCAGACAGCCTCATGTGCAGGTAGGCTCAAACATGTGAATGAAACAAAACACAACTCCAGTTATGTTTTTGAGGAGGTAACAACATTCTAACATGGCTTAAAGGGACAGTGTATAAGATTTTTACCCGTTAATTACTGAAATTGAAGATACCCATTCAAAAATACATTGTTTTCCAAGCCTTTTCACTTCCATCATGAAATCAAAGTATTCTTTTGGACTTAGATATAGTCACATAAAAGGGGGATCTTCCCCATGCAGAGGCAGCCATTTTGAATACGAGAGCCGCAGAAGGACATTTGGGCTCCGCCTTCGCCTTCGGCAAGGCTCGTGGTTTTGGGTAAACAACACAAGCATGCTGCCGGATCAGACGTCGTAATGGATCTAACACGTGTTTTGGACTAAATTGTTTTACTGGATTTTATTCGCTGGATCCTTACGGACAGATTGAGACCAAGCTTATGGTGAAATACTGAGTTTGACCTGTGCAAAGCATTCTAAGGTAAGCTAACCTCGTTTTGTGCTTTTCCGTATAAAAGCCCCATGTGCTCGGGGAGTGATTGTTGTGCAGGGAAATGAATTGCATAGTCAAAAAGAGGAGACTGTAAGGTTTCATTTGATGTGTAGAGTGTCATGGTACATGATCGGGAATGTGTGTTTTCATGAGAAAAAGAAAGAAAGAAAAAAAACGGGACCGCCGCGCGGGTCCCTCGAGGTCTGCCGTAGCTAAAACAGAAAGTGCAATAACGACAATCCACCTATGCGCCACGAATCCTACACACTGGGGCTTTAAAGCTACAAGAGTCCATTTTGTGTTTTATAGGACCTTTAAAAGATTGCACTCCTTTAGAATGTTGCGAGAAATTTTGTTAAACCCACTGATAATACAGTACAAACATATCTTGTCAGGTACTCAGAGGACAGAAGAGGTGAATTATGGGTAAAGTGAGTGAGTGGGGAGGCCGTCGTGTGCACTTTAGATAAGCTACAAGAGAAAGATAGATACATGTGTAGGACTGTGTTTGTGATGCCTGCTCTGGTCCAGACTATAGAGCACTAAAGTGGGTTTAACCTGGATCTGGGGGAAAAAATCATATCTATTCTCCAAACAACTGAATAAATATATAAGATGGAAATTTGAAGGATGATGGTCTTTTATTTATTAATAAAGATCCCATGACATGGTACTTCTTGATGCTTTTATATGGCGCCTTAATGGTTCCCTAATACTGTAAATGAATCCTTCTTCAAAATCAAGACTCAGTGCATGAGAAAGACCCATGAACACAGGTAGGGTCAAAAAATCTCTCTCTGAACACCTCATTCTGGGCGTTGTTGCTTGAATGCTAATGAGAAGGACATTCAACAATCCAAAATCATATCCAAAATAACCAATGTACTACCGGCTCTATTCACAACTTAAAGGTCCCATGGCATGAAATTTTCACTTTCTGAGGTTTTTGAACGTTAATGTGAGCTCCCCTACCCTGTTTAGGCCCCCTCCATGGTTAAAAGTTGCGAAATGTCTAAACTGAGCATTTGCGATCATTTTCTGCGTTAGAAAAAATCGGAGCTCAAACGGGCGATTTTGAACAAGGCACCTTATTGACGTCAGCTCGAAAAAAGAAATGCAAATGCAGTTCCACCCCCGTCTGTCTGTACTCAGCGTCTCTGTAAATCACGCCCAGAGAGTTTGGACTGCGGAGGAGCTACGCAATGCGAAATGCGTTTTTTTATTTGCCTGGAGGAACTTGCGAGTGTTTCTAGGCTCGGAAGTCCTTTATCTGAGCCTGTGGATATCTGAAACAGCAGTGGTTTAATTTTATTTTCTGTGGAAATGTGCTTATTTTTCAATGGAACGCTTCTCATCTCTCCTTCCGCGCAAAAACACGGAAGTGGGTCAGATCGCACAGGGCACAGCTAAAAAGGAAAGAGTGGAGAGTTTGGCTACGCCCCCACCCGCTACTATAGGCCATCTCTGTCCTCCTCATTTGCATTCAAGCAACAACACCCATAATGGAGTGTTCCAGAGTGACATTTATGACTCTTTCTCATCTTATCTCTGTTTCTCATGCACTGAGTGTTGATTTTGAAGAAGGATTCATTTACAGTATTAGGGAACCATTAAGGAGCCATATAAAAGCATCAAGAAGTACCATGTCATGGGATCTTTAAAGTGAGTTGGCATTGTCTCTCTCTTATCAGCTGAAATGATGCGTAAAACTTTACATAAACAATGCGTAACCTTGCAAATGGATCTCTTCTGAGTCGTTGGATTAATACATGCAGAACATCATTCAAATTCTCTAATCCTCTGCTATCTGGTGCAGCCTCCTATCTGCGGCTCATTCACAGGCCCCTCCTGTGTACGCGCTAATATCTGCCGTTACATTCACGGCCGTACACTCTGGCTCTTTACATGCAGGACCGGTAGAGCGGTTTTGTGAAGCGGTTTGTGTTTGTATTCTTAGACTGTGTAGTGCTCCGTCTTCTCAGGCTTAACTCACTGCTTCTATTCCATTGGCTGTGTCTTCTGTGAGCATACGTTTCCATCTGGACTAGACAAATGAAGTGCTATCAGGTCCGGACACGCTCCAAGCAGCACAGAGAGGTGTGTGGACTCTTTAACCAGATCTATTATGCAAAATAAACTTTAAATAGTTGTTTCCTCTCACCATTCACTCACACAAATATTGGGAGTGATTCATGTCTGAGCAGTCTTTAATCATTTATTTTATATTTGCCAATTTTATGTTCTTAAAGTCCAAAATCATAACACATTTTATTTTCTTAAAATAAAATTTGTTGGCTATGAACTGGAAGTTAACTTGTTCAATAAGGCAAAAGGAGAAATTCAATTTGTCAACTGGACAAAAGTTTATTTGGTCAGATACGTTTCGCAGCTCATCCAAGCTGCTTCTTCAGTTCTGGCTAGAGGCTGGTGGACACTGCTTAAAAACTGCCTGCAGAGAAGAGCTAACTACAGTGAAATTACTATGAAACTATCACACCTACTTGTTTACAGTTTTAGTTAAGCCAATTCAGTATGGAGTGGGAGTGGAGTGTGGGGGTCTTGTTAGCAGAACCATTCAGTACCATAATGGGTGTTTTCACACCTCTGGACCTGACCTGCTGCCCTATTGTTTTCTTTTTTTGTTTTGATTTAGGTTTGAGGATAGAGTTATGGATGGGAGACAAATTATGTCTGAGACCTCCATTTTTGTTCAAGGAAGGATTCTCTTTCTTGACAAAAATAGCCTCTTTAACTCCCCTCTCAAACCAGTTCTTTTCTCTGGCCAAGATCTGTACCTCACTGTCCTCAAAGGAGTGGCTCGTGGTTTCTAGGTGAAGATATACGGCAGATGAAGGTCCACTCTGGCTCGCCCGTCTGTGTTGGTACATCCTCTTGTGAAGTGGCTGTTTTGTTTCTCCAGTGTAGCGCTCACTGCAGTCTTCACTACACTGAATGGAGTAGACCACATTGCTTTGTTTGTGTCTCGGTGTTTTGTCCTTTGAGTGAACCAGTTTCTGTCTTAAAAGTGTTTGTGGGTTTGAAATAGACTAAAATCTAAAAATAGTCTAAAAATCCTCCTGTAGTTTTTCAGAAACGCCAGCCAGGTAAGGAATAGTTCCACCCTTTCTCCTGGGTTCTGATTCTCTGTTGTCTTGTTTCTTGTCCTTGTCTCTCTTGGTTTTGTAGAAAGCTCATTTAGGATCTCGACAAACAGAGAGGGCTTTCTGCACATGTTGTTCTTGTTCAATAAGATAAATTGTAGGTCTATGGAAGGTTTGAAATGTCCACACATGTTGAACTTCATCTCTTTGCTCTCGGTGTTAACTCACTCTCGCTTTCCCCATCACAACACAATCATGCATACCCACCGCACATCGCATCAGGTTTGTCAAGTTGTAGTGTACTGTTTTGTATCCTGCTTTTGCTACATGTGGGGGCACGAGTTACGTTGGCTTGCAGGATGAGCATTGTACAAGAGGCGTGGGCTCGTACTGCTAATTGTAAAGAGCGTTTGAATAGCGCCCAGGAGAGATGGCAAGATTACTCAAACATGCATGAATGACAAATGAAACCACATCATGGTTTTGATTAGAGACCATCTTTATAACTTTAACGATTTAGCATAATAATACCCCATCTTTAATACTGTCAAATATCCAGTTTCGTTCCAAATGTACCATAATGAACCGTCCAGACAGAGGGAGACCAACAGTGGGTGCACGATCTGAATTCACACTTCCTGACGTTTGATCGATCACACACCCCTCCCCCCGCACCGCTGCATGGGCTCACCTTGTCCCCTGCACAATGGCCCAGTCTGTCACCTCTTTACACCTCTACCTCAGCCCCCCAGCCCCCAAATCCACATCAAGTACTCAGCCAGACCCCCAGCACATGCTTTCGCTCTTTGTCCTTCACAACAGCTCAGGTTAGGAGAGAACTGAGCCGGATAAGGAGTAGAAAAGCTGCTGGACCAGACGGGATCAGCCCCAGGCTCCTTAAGTCCTGTGCAGATGAGCTGTGTGGAGTTATGGAGCATGTCTTCAACCTGAGCCTGAAGCTGAAGGTGGTGCCACAGCTCTGGAAGACATCCTGTGTGGTACCTGTGCCCAAGACACCGCACGCCAAAGACCTCACCAGCTTCAAGCCAGTGGCTCTCACGTCTCATCTGATGAAGACTCTGAAGAGGCTCGTCCTGGGTCACCTCCGCTCCACGGTGAGCTCGGCGATGGACCCGCTGCAGTTCGCGTATCGGCCCGGCATCGGAGTCGAGGACGCCATCATCTCTCTGATGCATCACTCGCTGTCCCACTTGGAGAGGCCTGGCAGCACTGTGAGAATCTTGTTCTTCAACTTCTCCAGTGCTTTCAACACCATCCAGCCGCTGCTCCTGAGGGACAAGCTGGAGTGGGCAGGAGTGGACTGTGACCTGGCTGAGTGGATCCTGGACTACCTCACAAACCGGCCCCAGTTTGTGAGAGCCCGGGATTGTGTGTCTGACCTCATGACCTGCAGTGTGGGGGCACCCCAGGGCACTGTCCTCGCGCCCTTCCTCTTCACCCTCTACACTGCAGACTTCAGACACAACACGGACAGCTGTGTCCTGCAGAAGTTCTCTGATGACTCCGCCATCATTGGTCTCATCACAGACGATGATGACACGGAGTACAGAGGACTAACACAGGACTTTGTGGACTGGTGTCAGCGGAACCACCTTCTCATCAACGCGGGTAAGACCAAGGAGATGGTGGTGGACTTCTGCAGACGCCATTCTACTGCCCCCCCACCAGTGAACATCCAGGGAAGAGACATTGAGAGAGTGGACTCTTACAAGTACCTGGGTGTTCATCTGAACAATAAACTGGACTGGACTCATAACACAGATGCACTGTACAGGAAGGGCCAGAGTCGGCTCTATCTCCTGAGGAGACTGCGGTCCTTTGGAGTGAGAGGGCCACTCCTGAAGACCTTCTATGACTCTGTGGTGGCATCAGCCATCCTGTACGGTGTGGTCTGCTGGAGCAGCAGCATCACAGAGAGGGAGAAGAAGAAACTGGACAAGGTCATCAGGAAGTCCAGCTCAGTCCTGGGCTGTCCTCTGGACTCGGTGCAGGAGGTGGGGGACAAGAGGGTCCTGGCTAAACTCATGTCTATGCTGGACCATGAGTGTCGCCCCCTGCAGGACGCTCTGTCGGCTCTGGAGAGCAGCATCAGTGCCAGACAGATTCACCCTCGCTGTGTTAAAGAGAGATTTCGCAGGTCTTTCCTTCCTGCTGCTGTCAGACTGTACAATGATCAATGCTAGTCAGGTTAATCTCCATAGCAACCATGTGTCATCTCCATAGTAATAATTACATGTGCAATATTATTTAAAGTCACTTTACCTGCTACTTATTTATTTAACAACCACTGTCCATCCCTGCACTGTACACAATCATCTGAGTCACTTTATTGTAGTGATATTATATATTACTGAACTGGAGTCACTTTAACTGCTGTTTGTTCACTGCTCAGAATCAAAGACATTTATTGTGCAGCGTTCCTGTGCCTTTTAACTTTACAGTGTTGTGTTTTTTTAGTTGATTGTACATACTTATTATTATTATTATTATTTACAGTGGTACCTCACCTTACGAATGACCCAACAAACGAAAATTTCAAGTTACGAAACGACTTCACGGTAAATTTTTGTCTCTAGATACGAATGAAATTTCAAGTTACGAAACGCGAAATCTCAAAAATTCAAATAATGCGCGCTCAGTCACACACATTATACACTTTTCTCAGACTGGATTTAAACTTTTCTCACATTTGTCTCTGTTTAAACACTCAAACTTTCATAGATTTTCAACAAAACGTATCAATATTGAAGTGTGGGGGGAAGCGGGAGGGGGGAGAAGACTGCGCGGACACGTGTGCGCAGCATGACCCGGCGCGGAGCTGACAGCAGGTCTAGACCTGGACTAAACCAGGACTGGACCAGGACTAAACCTGGACTAAACCAGGACTAGAGCAGGTGGATTAAAGCGCCGCATGCGGGTCTATTTCCTGGTTTCTCACGAGTCACAGCTGAGGCGAGCAGAGAGGAGGCGACCGCAGGCAGTCTGAGCGCATGTGAGCGAGAGCCATGCCAGACCTCCTCTAGACCTGACCAGGTCTAGAGGAGCCGCGGTGGTCTGGACTAAACCAGGACTAAACCTGGACTAAACCAGGAGGAGCCGCGCTCACATGCGCTCAGACTGCGTGTCCCCTCCTGCCTGCGGTCTCCTCGCTGCTCGCCTCAGCTGTGACTCGTGAGAAACCAGGAAATAGATTCGCACGCAGCACTTTAATCCACCTGCTCTAGTCCAGGTTTAATCCAGGTTTAGTCCTGGTTTAGTCCTGGTCCAGTCCAGGTTTAGAGCTTGGTCTAGTCCTGCTGTCAGCTCTGCGCCGGGTCATGCTGCGCACACGTGACCGCGCAGTTTTCTCCCCCCTCCCGCTTCCCCACACACTTCAATATTGATACTTTTTTTTGAAAATCTATGAAAGTTTGAGTGTTTAAAAGAGAGACAAACGTGAGAAAAGTTTAAATCCAGTCTGAGAAACCAATCAGGACAGAACACATTGTTACACTATAAAAAAAAGGTACACTATAAAAAAAAAAAAAACTTGGATCGGGGCCTTGGAACGAATCAGGCTTTTTCCATTGAAATAGCTACTCAACTTACGAATTTTTCACGTTACGAAACCACTTCTGGAACGAATTAATTTCGTAAGGTGAGGTACCACTGTATCTTCATTTTGATGCATGCTCATATTTTCCAACTGTTTCTGAAACTTGCATTGTGACAGCGCAATTTCCCCATTGTGGGACAAATAAAGGATTATCTTATCTTATCTTATCTTATATACAACTCTGGAAAAAAATAAGAGACTGCTGCATTTTTTTTTCTGAAATCAGCATCTCTACATGTATTACAGCCATTCCATTCCAGCCTCTGTTGAATTCCAACACAAACACAAAGCTGAGCTACTTCAGTTCTTGCACCGGGAGTGGAATAAAGTCGCCCAAGAACAATGTGAAAGACTTGTGGAGAGCATGCCAAGACGCATGAAAGCTGTGATTCAAAATAAGGGTTATTGCACCAAATATTGATTTCTGAACTCTTCTTAAGTGCCAACATTATTATTATTATTATGTTGTTTTAAAATGAATTTGATCTTGTTTGAGGTCTGAAAACATCCATCCATCCATTTTCTTCCGCTTATCCGGGGCTGGGTCGTGGGGGCAACAGTCTAAGCAGGGACGCCCAGACCTCCTTCACCCCGGACACTTCCTCCAGCTCCTCCGGGGGGACCCCAAGGTGTTCCCAGGCCAGCCGGGAGACATAGTCCCGCCAGCGTGTCCTGGGTCTTCCCCGGGGCCTCCTCCCGATGGAACATGCCCGGAACACCTCCCGAGGGAGGCGTCCAGGAGGCATCCGAAACAGATGCCCGAGCCACCTCAGCTGCTCCTCTCGACGTGGAGAAGCAGCGGCTCTACTCCGAGCTCCTCCCGCGTGACTGAGCTCCTCACCCTATCTCTAAGCGAGCGCCCAGCCACTCTACGGAGGAAACTCATTTCGGCCGCTTGTATCCACAACCTCGTCCTTTCGGTCATTACCCAAAGCTCATGACCATAGGTGAGAGTAGGAACGTAGATTGACCGGTAAATTGAGAACATGTATCTTTTTTTGTTATTTTGACCCTTTGTCATTTTCTGCAAATAAATGCTCTAAATGATAATATTTTTATTTGGAATTTGGAGGAAATGTTGTCAGTAGTTTAAAGACTCAAACAAACATGTTCCTTTTGCCCAAACACATACCTATAAGTAGTGAAATCAGAACTGATCATTTTGCAGTGGTCTCTTTTTTTTTTTTCCATGGCTGTATATTTAAAAGATAAAGTGCACGCCCCAAAATACTCTTTCACTTGTACCTTCTCTTCTAGCCTGTGCCTTGAGCGAGCATATGTTCCCACTCGGACACTGGACAAATGAAGCCGTATCAGGCCCGGCCACGCTGCCTGGAGCCTGGAGAGTTGTGTGGACTGTAAAAGAGAAGCAGAGGAGGCATAAAGCACAGGCTGAAGTTTGGTCAAACAGCGTTTCCACACACACACTTAAAGAAGGGAGGAACAGTCTGTGGGAGGGAACTAAATGCGTGTTTGAGATGTGCTGAGATGTGCAGCGGTTTATGTGACAGGCTCAGAGCTGAGGGGCAGCAGATCGGGACCAGCGCATGTGGAAGCGGAAGTGCTTTATTACTGTGCACACTCCCTCACTGCCTGAGAACCGGAGAGGGTGTTTAATGTGCTGTTCAGTGCACAATACTCCCTGCAACAACTTAATTCAGTCACAAACCACGGTTTTCTTTCTAAAGCCCTATTCGGACAGGATTAGTTTTACAGGGGGATGTAGAGTAATGTGGCTTTACCACAGGACCTCTGTAATATAAATGACGCCATTCACACAGGACAAGAAATGTTCATAATACAGTGGTACCTCACCTTACGAAAGACCCAACAAACGAAAATTTCAAGTTACGAAACGCCTTCACGTTAAATTTTGGTCTCTAGATACGAAAGAAAATTCAAGTTACGAAACACGAAATCTCAAAAATTCAAATGCGCGCTCAGCCACACACATTATACGCTTTTCTCAGACTGGATTAAAACTTTTCTCACATTTGTCTCTCGTTTAAACACTCAAACTTTCATAGATTTTCAACAAAATTATTAATAGTGAAGTGTGGGGGGAAGGGGGAGGGGGGAGAAAACTGCGCGTGGACACGTGTGATAGCGCACAAATGCAGTTTCACCCCCGTCTGTCTGTACTCAGCGTCTCTGTAAATCACGCCCAGAGAGTTTGGACTGCGGAGGAGCTACGCAATGCGAAATACGTTTTTTTATTTGCCTGGAGGAACTTGCGAGTGTTTCTAGGCTCGGAAGTCCTTTATCTGAGCCTGTGGATATCTGAAACAGCAGTGGTTTAATTTTATTTTCTGTGGAAATGTGTTTATTTTTCAATGGAACGCTTCTCATCTCCCCCCCGTGCAAAAACACGGAAGTGGGTCACAGAGCGGAGCGGAGAGCTTGGCCACACCCCCACCCCCTACTATAGGCCAGCTCTGTCCTCCTCATTTGCAACAACGCCCACAATGGAGTGTTCCAGAGTGACATTTATGACTCTTTCTCATCTTATCTCTGTTTCTAATGCACTGAGTGTTGATTTTGAAGAAGGATTCATTTACAGTATTAGGGAACCATTAAGGAGCCATATAAAAGCATCAAGAAGTACCATGTCATGGGATCTTTAAAGGGATCGTGCGTTTTTTGTTTGTTTGTTTTGACTTGTAAACATCCACTTACAAGTGAACAGGCTAATAATACTAATAGGCGCAGTGATACGACTCGAGAGGAAATAGCACCATGAGAATTAGGCTGCTGAATTTTTTTGCGGACAACAGTTTGTGGCACAAATATATCTTTCATGAGCTCCAGAACAGGACACTGTCAGGGGTAAGCCAGTGTTAATGCACGACACTGCTGAAGGGGACGTCATACAGATTCACATAAAAAAAGAAAAAGAAAATCGCACTATCCCTTTAATAGAATTTTGTCTGAATGTGGAATTCCAAGTATAATATCTTTAGTTTTAATTGATTCTGGGGGTTTAATTCCATATTTGTTTAACCATTGTTCAATGTCTATCCAGGTTGGTGTTATTTTTTCACATTCCACAAATAGATGACTGATTGTTTCTATTTCTGTATTGCAGAATGTACATTTGTCAGTCTCTTGTATTTTGATGTTTTCAAGAATTTAATTGTAGTAATTATTCTGTGAAGAATTCTTCTGAAAATATCTCATATTAGGATCTAATGTTACAAGGAATGGAATTTTGTAAAGATTTGTCCATAGCGATGTATTACTGGGTTCTATTTCAAGTTCATTTTGCCATTTTAGTTGAACATAAGATTACTCTTCTTTCTGCTCCTTTCATTCATTTTTTGTAATATTATCACACTGTTGATGTCTTTTTATACTTTATGAATGAAATAAAGAAACAAACAAACAAAAAATTACATATACATACTAATACTGATTGTTTAGAATCCAGAGAAAACAATGGTCAATAATTTCTGTTCATATTTTTGGGACAATATGTGACCGACCGCAACAAAACAGAACTCAAGTCGTCCCGGAAGCATTTTGAGTTATTCACAGATTACGAAAGTGTAGAAAATCTGACCACATTTGAAAAAGTTGTGGCCATCTGAAAAAACTCCTAAAGAGTCTCGAAGTTCAGGCCTTCAGAGCACGACATTAAGCTAAGCCCTCCCCCATCACTGACATGACTGTGGAGTGGTGTTTCCATTCAGGGCAGGTCAGAGTTAGAAGGTACTTTGTTAAAATGGAAATTATTTTATAAAAAAAAAGCCCATATAATCATTCAATAATTCAATAATACACAGGATATATGTTATGTTAAAAATCACCTGTATTGTCAATTTAATACAATACAAAATAGTATAGAAGACTACACTACACACACACACACACACACACACACACACACACTACACACACACACACAGACTTTAGCCCTGGTTTTAGTCCTGGTTTAGTCCTGGTTTAGTCCTGGTTTAGTCCTATTTTCATCCTGGTTTATTCCTGCTTTAGTCCTATTTTAGTCCTGGTTTAGTCCTGGTTTTAGCCCTGGTTTAGTTCTGGTTTAGTCCTGGTTTAGTCCTGTTTTAGTTCTGGTTTAGTCCTGGTTTAGTCCTGGTTTAGTCCTGGTTTTAGCCCTGGTTTAGTCCTGGTTTAGTCCTATTTTAGTCCTGGTTTAGTCCTGGTTTAGTCCTGGTTTTAGCCCTGGTTTAGTTCTGGCTTAGTCCTATTTTAGCCCTGGTTTAGTTCTGGTTTTAGCCCTGGTTTAGTTCTGGTTTAGTCCTGTTTTAGTCCTGTTTTAGTCCTATTTTAGCCCTGGTTTAGTCCTGGTTTTAGACCTGGTTTAGTCCTGGTTTAGTCCTGGTTTAGTCCTGTTTTAGTCCTGGTTTAGTCCTGGTTTAGTCCTGTTTTAGTCCTGGTTTAGTCCTGGTTTAGTCCTGGTTTAGTCCTGGCTCTTTTTACGGTGGTCGGACACATATGTAGGGATGATTTTGATTATTTTCCACTAATTCTATTATTTAGGCCGATAAAAAGTCACTTTCTTTCATTGAAAATGCAAGACAGGCTGCTCAGTGCGGTCACGGAGCAGAGTTTTATCTTTGATGAGCTCTTCTCTTGTGTGAACCACTGAAAAGAGAAAAGGGTTTAGCACAGGGCAGCCCGGTGTTTAACGCCGCCCCCACACTCTTAGGATTAGTTTGTTTTATCTTATTCATAAAATGGATTTCCCCTAATGGCCCATGGGTGAAATAAGATCACTATTCATCAGTATAATGTAGACGTAACATCACATTGTGTTTAATCTTTTTTCCATTTACAGTCCACAACAGAGGTCTGCTGTACTACTTTAACTTAACTGAACAAAATGATAGATACATTTTGTGACGGAGCGCCTGTAGCTGTCCGTCATTCCCCGACCCGCGCCCCTTTCTCTCACTGGCCCCAGCGCGCGCCTAGACGGCAGAGCACGGAGCACTTTCCCTGGGTTTGCGTAATCAGACTCTGATTCAACTGTTCCCTGCCTATAAACTGTTCCCCGTGATCTGGACTCTGTTTCCCTCCCTGGGGCGTACGAGGGTGCACACTTGGACGCCTAGGGAGCCACATGCTCTCCTCCTACCTTCCGTGTCTCTGTGCTGTGCGCCGGCTCAGGGGGCCAAACCGGGGCGCTTCCTGGTCCTCCGCTAAATAGTGCATAGTGGCGCGCTAAGGGGGGGCCACATGACCTGGACTGAACCATTTATGTTAATTTGTGGGTTTATTTTGTTTTCCTACGTTTCTTAGTTAATAAATCATGCCATATGGGGGGTTATTGAGGGGTTTTCTTTATTGTGTGGAACTTTAGGGGTTTTATCATTGTGGGTATTGTTTTACCTTTTGTTCCACCCTTAAATCTTTATTGTGTTAATTGGTTAGCCCAAGGGGAGGGGCTAAGGGGGTATATAAGGGGGGAGCTTTGCTCAGTTGGTTGTTGGTCCTTGGCCTGACTATGTGGATGCTAGCTGCTGTGAGAACGTCTGTAGAAACGTCTGTAAATACCTTTTGTAAATACTTTTGTAAATACTGTTTTTGGGACTTGTTTTTCACTGTAAATATTTGCACTGTTTACACTGGATTGTGGTGCAAATAAAAAGGGAATACACGTAAGCACGTATTCGACTGTGCCATCATTTTTTTTTCCCCCTCTCGTATCTTGTCCAAACGAACCCGTGACATTTGGTGTCAGAAGTGGGATGGCCAGTCGACAGAGGCGCACTATGTTCCCTGGGAAACGGGCAGGATTGAGGTCCCAAAAGCAGGAGACGGCGCAGGATGATGGAGCCTGGGCTACGGAGGAAGAGGACGAAGCGGGTGCTGCTGCTCCAGTCCCACAGGCACCGTTAAGAGCAGGAGAGGAGCTGTTGGCATTTATGCGGACCTTCCTGGAGGGACAGCAGAGGAGAGAGGAGGGGTTGCTGGCAGAGCTGAGAGGTCTCCGGGCCTCACTGCCACCTCCACAACTTGTGCAGCTGGAGACAGAGCGGGGCCCAGCTGTACCTAGCTCTCCACCGGCCAGCTTTGTGTCACCATCTGAGGGCTCGATGGTGAGCCTTAGACTGGACCTGCCTACACCAGCTCCCCGGCAGCGCCGCAATTCGCCCATGGTTGGGCCAAGGACAAAAATAAGCAATGACATAGAACATCCCAGAACTGATGGACTATATGGTGACCCCAAGATCCCACAGTATCTGGCAGGGGAAGACATTGAAAATTACCTGCTGCGCTTTGAGCGTATTGCCAGAACTTGGGGTTGGCCGGAGGGTGAGTGGGCATGTCGCTTAGTGCCTCTACTCACTGGGAAGGCCCTAGAGGCGTACACAGCAATGGATGAGGAGTTGGCACACTCCTACCCGGACCTGAAGGAGGCGCTCTTGATAAAGTTTGACGTCTCACCAGAGACTTATCGGCGGCAGTTCCGAGCCACAGCAATCCCACCTGGAGAGAACCCAACGGAGACCTACCATCGTTTAAAGGGTCTCTACCGGCGATGGATCCGTCCGGAGCAGCACACCAAGGAGCAGATCGGGGAGCAGATCATCCTGGAACAACTTTTACGCGTCTTCCCGGCAGATATCTGCACCTGGGTGAAGGAGCACGAGCCAAAGGAGGGGTTAGCTGCAGCTAAGCTGGCACTGCAGTATCTCAATGCGCGGAGGGGAGGCCCAGCTGCTTACCAAGGTGTCCCTGGTCGGCAGCATTCCTCACAGCCCAGACCAGCAACCAGAGCCAACCCCCATCCGCCCGGAGATCCCAGCCCTGTCCTCAACCAGCGTGGTCCCGGTAAGGAGCTAATTTGTTTTTACTGTCAGCAGGCAGGTCACAAAGCTTCCCTATGCCCCATCAAAAAAGCCAAACTTACCGGTGCATGCTACACTCCACGTGCTGAGGATGTAAATACTGTGGGGAGGCGGCAGTGTTATAAAGAGGTGGCTATTAATGGTGAGCCTGTGACTGCCCTCATTGACTCGGGTACCCCTGTGACTCTGGTCCGACGGGACATTGTGCCAACGGGCATTTTGGATTATAACAAGCAGGAAACCATTATGTGTGTACATGGTGACAGACATTCCTACCCTACTGCTGATCTGACTGTGACTGTGGATGAGCAAAGCTATTTGTTGTCTGTGGGGGTGGTAGAAAAGTTACCGGTAGCTGCCGTCCTGGGGTGGGATCTACCGGTGCTCCTCGATGTACTGCAGGCAGAGGGGGGTAAAGACAGTGACTATGGGGAGGGATTTTCAGGCCCTGTGATCACCCGCGCCCAGGCCAGGGCGGGGGTGACATCGCGGCAGGAGCAGGGTCCCGGTCCTGAACCCTTTGCTACCCTGGACAAGGCGTTGTTTGAAGGGGGCACAAAGGGTCCCAGGAAGTCACGCCGCCAGCGGCGTTTTGAAAAGGGGCTGAAGTCAAGGGAGCCAGACTGTAGGGTGGGGCTGATGTGGGAGGTGCCTGAGGACATTGGGGCTCTGCAAAGGCAGGACGAGACATTGAGGCCAGCATTTGCTCGAGTGGATGAGGGGCTGGATATGGCAAAACGAGTGGGGGAGTGCTATTTCATGGAAAATGAAATATTGTATGCAGTGGCTGACGGTGCTAAACGCCTCGTGGTTCCCATGTCGTGTCGACCACTGATTATGCACCTGGCACACACATTGCCTTGGGCTGGTCATCTGGGTCGCCAAAAGACTTATTCCCGTATAGCCTCTAGGTTTCATTGGCCCTCCATGTACACAGACGTTCAGAACTTTTGTAAAACCTGTCCCACCTGCCAGAAAACATCCTATGTCCGCAAATCAGACCGTGCCTATCTCCAACCGCTGCCCATAATCTCCACCCCATTCCGACGTATAGCCATGGACATTGTTGGCCCATTGGTACGGAGTAGTGGTGGGCACCAGTACATCCTGTTGCTGTGTGACTATGCCACCCGGTTCCCCGAGGCGTTTCCCTTGCGCACCGTCACTGCCCCTGCGGTGCTGCGTTGTTTGGTGCAGTTGTTTTCCAGGGTTGGTGTTCCGGACGAGATCGTTACGGACCAGGGGACCAACTTCACCTCCCGGCTTCTGCAGCTCTTCCACCGACAGCTGGGAATCTCTGCCATCAAGACCACTCCCTACCACCCCCAGACGGATGGCTTGGTCGAGCGGTTCAACCAGACCCTAAAGAGGATGCTGCAGAAGTTCGTGGCTGACACCGGACGAGATTGGGACCAGTGGCTGCCCTTCCTGCTCTTTGCCTACCGGGAGGTTCCTCAGGCGTCCACTGGCTTCTCCCCGTTCGAGTTGCTGTATGGCTGGGACGTTCAGGGGCCATTGGACCTGCTGCTGAAGGCCTGGGAGGCTCCCACAACCACCGCCAGTGATCGCAGTGTGGTCCAGTTCGTGCTGGAGATGAGGGATCGCCTGACCAAATACCGGGAGGAAGCCGAGGTCAACCTACGTGACGCCCAGCAGTCC
This sequence comes from Paratrypauchen microcephalus, assembly GCA_036785185.1. Classification (NCBI taxonomy): domain Eukaryota; kingdom Metazoa; phylum Chordata; class Actinopteri; order Gobiiformes; family Gobiidae; genus Paratrypauchen; species Paratrypauchen microcephalus. The sequence goes on along the minus strand of JAVJIX010000169.1, from coordinate 662,544 downwards.
CAGAAGGCGTGGTACGACCAACAGGCCAGATCCAGAGAGCTTCAACCTGGCCAGAAGGTCCTGCTCCTCCTGCCGTCCTCCACCAGCAAGCTGCTTGCCAAGTGGCAGGGCCCCTACACAGTTCTCCGTAAGATGGGCCCTGTAACTTATGAGATTCACCACCCAGACAAGAAGAAGGCAAAGCAGACCTACCACCTCAATCTGCTGAAGGAGTGGAAGGAGGCTCCGGATCCAGTACCTGTGGCGTCCCTGCTGGTGACAGAGGTAGACAGCGAAGGAGAGGAGGCGTCAACTCTACCCGACCCCTGCCGGCCTGATGAACCAGCCCTTGACCACCTCTCCGCCATCCAGTCCAGCCAGCTGAGCCAGGTTTTCCAGAAGGTCTCCAAGCTGTTCGCTGCCAACCCGGGAAGGACTGTCCTTGTCGAGCACGTCATCCGTTTAAAGGACAAGGGCCCCATACGTCAGAGGTCCTATCGGGTTCCACAACATCTGGTGGCACAGCTCCTGAAGGAGGTGGAGGAGATGCAGCGCTTGGGGGTGATCGAGCCGTCTCAGTCGGAGTGGTGCAGCCCGGTGGTCATCGTGGTGAAGAAGGATGGCTCGCTCCGCATCTGCATCGACTTTAGGAAGCTCAACGCCATGTCGGAGTTTGATGCCTACCCGATGCCCCGGATGGACGACCTACTGGAGAAGATCGGTCAGGCCAGGTTCATCACCACCCTTGACCTCTGCAAGGGCTACTGGCAGGTACCTCTGGAGGAGTCCAGTCGCCCTTACACAGCCTTCCAGACCCCTGCCGGCCTCTTCCAGTTTACAGTGATGCCCTTTGGTCTCCATGGAGCACCCGCGACTTTCCAGAGACTAATGGACCGTGTTTTACAGGGGTGTGGAGACTGCAGTGCTGCCTACCTGGATGATGTGGTCATCTTTAGCAACACCTGGGAGCAGCACCTGCATCATCTTGAGCGAGTCCTTGGCCAGATCCAGCAGGCAGGACTGACATTAAACCCTGCGAAATGTCAGTGGGCCAAGGAGGAGGTGAAGTACCTGGGCTATCGTCTGGGAGGAGGTGAGGTCCGGCCACAGGTGGACAAGGTCGAGGCCATCCGAAGCTGCCCACGCCCTTGCACAAAGAAGGAGGTGAGGTCCTTCTTGGGCTTGGCCGGCTGGTACCGGAGGTTCGTCCCGCAGTTTGCCACCATTGCTGCCCCGCTTACAGCCCTGACGGCAAAGGACCGGCGAAATCCCATCTCCTGGGATGAGGACTGCCAGACGGCCTTCCAGACCCTCAAGGAGCGCTTGTGCTCGTCGCCGGTGCTGAGGAGTCCTGACTTCAGCCAGCCGTTTTTGGTCCAGACGGATGCCTCCGCAGTGGGACTGGGGGCAGTCCTGGCCCAAGGCGAACCTGGGGAGGAACTACCGGTGCTGTACCTGAGCCGCAAGCTGTTGCCACGGGAGACCAGGTACTCCACTGTGGAGAAGGAGGGCCTGGCCATCAAGTGGGCCCCGGAGAGCCTGCGGTACTACTTGCTGGGGCGGGAGTTCATCTTAGAGACTGACCATCGCGCGCTGGTCTGGATGAACTCTATGAAAGACCACAACAGTCGTCTCACCCGCTGGTACCTCTCCCTTCAGCCATTCCACTTCCAGATCCGCCATCGAGCTGGCAACACCAACGTGGTGGCAGACTATCTCTCCAGGTTGCCGCACATCGTCAACCTCGGGGAGGAGGGGGATAATGTGACGGAGCGCCTGTAGCTGTCCGTCATTCCCCGACCCGCGCCCCTTTCTCTCACTGGCCCCAGCGCGCGCCTAGACGGCAGAGCACGGAGCACTTTCCCTGGGTTTGCGTAATCAGACTCTGATTCAACTGTTCCCTGCCTATAAACTGTTCCCCGTGATCTGGACTCTGTTTCCCTCCCTGGGGCGTACGAGGGTGCACACTTGGACGCCTAGGGAGCCACATGCTCTCCTCCTACCTTCCGTGTCTCTGTGCTGTGCGCCGGCTCAGGGGGCCAAACCGGGGCGCTTCCTGGTCCTCCGCTAAATAGTGCATAGTGGCGCGCTAAGGGGGGGCCACATGACCTGGACTGAACCATTTATGTTAATTTGTGGGTTTATTTTGTTTTCCTACGTTTCTTAGTTAATAAATCATGCCATATGGGGGGTTATTGAGGGGTTTTCTTTATTGTGTGGAACTTTAGGGGTTTTATCATTGTGGGTATTGTTTTACCTTTTGTTCCACCCTTAAATCTTTATTGTGTTAATTGGTTAGCCCAAGGGGAGGGGCTAAGGGGGTATATAAGGGGGGAGCTTTGCTCAGTTGGTTGTTGGTCCTTGGCCTGACTATGTGGATGCTAGCTGCTGTGAGAACGTCTGTAGAAACGTCTGTAAATACCTTTTGTAAATACTTTTGTAAATACTGTTTTTGGGACTTGTTTTTCACTGTAAATATTTGCACTGTTTACACTGGATTGTGGTGCAAATAAAAAGGGAATACACGTAAGCACGTATTCGACTGTGCCATCATTTTTTTTTCCCCCTCTCGTATCTTGTCCAAACGAACCCGTGACACATTTTATTTTACTTTTTACTTTGACTTTTCTGTAGTTTGCAGAAAATATTTGTGGGAAACAGGAGAACATGTAAAAGAGCAGTAAATGTCTCGTTGTTTTACAGTTTACAGTAGTCCAAAGTTATTATTTTTTTTGTTTATCATGCATTCTGACCATCATAATTATTGAACAGTGACTTTTTAAGTGCTTGTCACAACTTTCGAAGGCCAGAGAGGAGTTTTTGGTCCGTCACGGTATTGCTAACAGCATTCTCTGACAGTAAAACGTATAATCATAAGCAGACAGTACACAGTGGACTTATGTTGACCTCATGAGCTGCTTATACAACATATCTGTGCTTGGGCAAAACACGAATTGGGTACAGACACTTGTAATAAAGACATAAGTCACCATTGTGGCTTTAATCATGCTTATGAGCAGGTCCAAGACGTTAAAGGAAAAGTAAAGTTTTTTACAATTTGAGCCTTATTTCGGTAATAAAACAAGTTGTTTTACTCACCCATATCACTTTGGTGTCATATGGAGCATTTCCGGAGATGTTTTAGATTAGCGTTAGGCTAACGCCGTTAGCCTAGCACGACTTATAGCCATAGCTCGGGGCATTCCCCGAGCATGTAATATGCCCCGTGCGGTCTCCAAATAACACAAACTGTAGCACTTCAAATCATAGAAGCTCGATGTCTTAGTCTACGATTTTGTTTGGTCAAAATTGGCCTGTAATCCGAGATTTAGCCATAGTTTCGAGTAGATGAGGACGCCAGTGCGCATGCGCGGAGTGTGCTCTCAGCTCCCGGGACCCAAACATGGAACGCAAAGCTGTAAACTATGGATAAATCTCGGATTACAGGCCACTTTTGACTCAAACGAAATCGTAGACTAAAGACATCGAGCTTCTATGATTTGAAAAGTGCTAAAGTTTGTGTTATTTGGAGCCCGCACGGGGCATATTACATGCTCAGGGAATGCCCCGAGCTATGGCTATAAGTCGTGCTAGGCTAACGGCGTTAGCCTAACGCTAATCTAAAACATCTCCAGAAATGCTCCATATGACACCAAAGTGCTATGGGTGAGTAAAACAACTTGTTTTATTACCGAAATAAGGCTCAAAATGTAAAAAACGTTACTTTTGCTTTAATAGCGACAGTTTCAAGACTTCAAGACTTGGGCTGCATCCCATTTCTCTGTCTTACCCCTTCCCCTACGCCTTTATCTACGTCTTTGTCTTGCCCCTGATACCGAGTTAAGAGGGCTCGGGGTACGAATGTTCCCCTAAGAAATGGGACACCACTCGATTACCTCAGCTCGACAAAAAAACTAGCTCGTTTACACATAAAAGTTCGATGAAAACGATAACGCCGGCTAAACAGACATCACTACAATTAAAACCGCGACAACAGTTCACTAAAAGTAACGTAGAACATGAGCGTCATAATTGTAATCCTGCTAAACTGTTAATCGATAATTACAGCTGCTGAAAATACATTTATGAGACTCCTCGGCTGGTTGATGTGACGCTGCCATCCTGATCCCAAAACCTGCCTGAGCTTGTAGGCGTACCCCTTCGTTTCAAGTCTGTTCGAGAGCTTAATTCGTTTCAAGGGGTATGTAGCCCTCGGTCCTGGCCCTCCTTGATCAAAATTAGAATCGGGACACCCCTTGCCCTCACATGAACGCTCAAAACCAAGGGGTAGGGGTAAGATGAAGGGGTAAGACAGAGTAATGGGACTTCAGTTCACAAACTCACTAGAATCCATCTTGGGGTGATAAGGTTCATTGGTGAACCGAAGCCATCAGACCAAATAATGTGTGCAGGGTGTTTTCAGCAGTGTGATTCAGGTGAAATCATGTGAGGAGAACTCACTCGAACAAACAGGGCCATGCCGAGGACGTACAAAGATGACCTGATTTCAGCACGAATGCAGAAGAGTAGAGGAAGCAAGAGTGTGTCTGTGCTTTTGTCTTTACTGAAACTAGCAAGCAAGGTTATTATAGTTAACGAAAGCAAATGAAAAAACTAAAACTAAAATTGAAATTGAAAAAAAAAATCATTAACTGAAATCAATAAAAAACGACTAAAGAAAAAATGATAACTGAAACTGTATTGTGTGTTTACAAAACTAACAAAAACTAACTGAAATTATAGATAAATTGCTCTTCGTTTTCATCTTTGTCAATTTATTTATCGAGTTGGAAATGTGGAAGTTTTGGTGTGTATTTGCATTTGTTTTTGCACTTAAAGGGACAGTGTGTAAGATTTACCGTTAATTACCGAAATGGAAGATACCCATTCAATACATTGTTTCCCAAGCCTTTTCACTTCCATCATGAAATCAAAGTATTCTTTTGGACTTAGATATAGTCACATAAAAGGGGGATCTTCCCCATGCAGAGGCAGCCATTTTGAATACGAGAGCCGCAGAAGGACATTTGGGCTCCGCCTTCGGCAAGGCTCGTGGTTTTGGGTAAACAACACAAGCATGCTGCCGGATCAGACGTCGTAATGGATCTAACACATGTTTTGGACTAAATTGTTTTACTGGATTTTATTCGCTGGATCCTTACGGACAAATTGAGAGCAAGTTTATGGTGAAATACAGAGTTTGACCTGTGCAAAGCATTCTAAGGTAAGCTAACCTCGTTTTGTGCTTTTCCGTATAAAAGCCCCATGTGCTCGGGGAGTGATTGTTGTGCAGGGAAATGAATTGCATAGTCAAAAAGAGGGGACTGTAAGGTTTCATTTGATGTGTAGAGTGTCATGGTACATGATCGGGAATGTGTTTTCATGAGAAAAAAAAACAAAAAACGGGACCGCGTTTTATTTATACAGTAGTGGCTCGTGCGTGCGCCCGGGTGACCCTCGAGGTCTGCCGTAGCTAAAACAGGAAGTGCAATAGCGACTATCCACCTATGCGCCACGAATCCTACACACTGGGGCTTTAAAGCTACAGCTTGTGGACGGCTTTGGTTGTTGTGGGGGTAAACCTGAATAAATGTTTTAAAATTGTATTTGTTTGATAACACAGTACTTTCTTTTTGAATCCTGCACTTGACCCAAAAACTATAACCCAAAAACTATAACTAAAACTAACAAAAACTAAACTAAAACTGAGCAGTTAGTTTTTGTTTTTTTTCTATCAGAGCCGCTCTAAAAACTAATTAAAATTAACTGAATTAGAGGGGGAAAAAAGTCCAAACTAAAACTAAACTATAATAAAAAATCCAAAACTATTATAACCTTGCCAGCAACAGTTTAAATTCTGGGCTCACTCTGCTGTTGTGATGTCCTGATGTCAGCTTAAAGGATTCAGCGTTATGTTCTGCCTTTTCTTGATCGTTGATTGACAGTGACACTGAATAACTCCACACAGCCCTGGAGAGGTCAGGAAAACACCGCACAGGTTCACCTGCTTAAAAGAAGCTAAACAGGCCCAGGTAAGGAATTGTTATGGGACAAAAAAAAAAAAAAATTGACATTATATATAAATAGACATATCTAACCTGCTAGTTCCAAATTGGAGTGCGTTTGGTCTCCATTGACTCTGGCTCCAATTCACTTTCTATTGAAAAAAACGCGGTCAATCTGTAACTGTTGGCACGCTGCTCATTTTGACCTTAAAATATCCATATTAAAGGAGAAGTAACGTTTTTTACAATCTGAGCCTTATTTCGGTAATAAAACAAGTTGTTTTACTCACCCATAGCACTTTGGTGTCATATGGAGCACTTCCAGAGATGTTTTAGATTTGCGTTAGCCTAATCCAATCCAATCCAATCCAACTTTATTTCTATAGCACATTTTATAAACAGAGACAGTTTCCAAAGTGCTGCACATAAAATCAATAGAACTTAATAATAACATTACTAAAATAGCAATAAATAAAGTGCTAATAATACAATCACTAAAAACAAAAGCAATTATAAAAACATTACTAAAAAAAGCAATAAATAAAGCCTAGCGCGACTTCTAGGCATAGCTCGGGGCATATAATATATTCCCCGAGCATGTAATATGCCCCGTGCGGGCTCCAAATAAGACTTTAGCACTTTTCAAATCATAGAAGCTCGATGTCTTAGTCTACGATTTCGTTTGAGTCAAAAGTGGCCTGTAATCCGAGATTTAGCCATAGTTTACAGCTTTGCGTTTCATGTTTGGGTCCCGGGAGCTGAGAGCACACTCCGCACATGCGCACTGGCGTCCTCATCTACTCGAAACTATGGCTAAATCTCGGATTACAGGCCACTTTTGACCAAACGAAAGCGTAGACTAAGACATCGAGCTTCTATGATTTGAAAAGTGCTAAAGTTTGTGTTATTTGGAGACCGCAAACATGTGCCCCGAGAACTCACATTATGGAGATCGCAAATCTAAAACATCTCTAGAAGTGCTCCATATGACACCAAAGTGCTATGGGTGAGTAAAACAACTTGTTTTATTACCGAAATAAGGCTCAGATTGTAAAAAAATGTTACTTTTCCTTTAAGATCTTGTGATTTTGATTTCACTATTTTATAAATGAAACTATGAATGTTCTTTAATCAAGATCTATCCATCCATTTTCTTCCGCTTTTCCGTATTCTGGGTCGCAGGAGGAACAGTCCAGACAGGTCTGCTGCCCAGATCACATCGCACCGGCCCCCAAGGATCCTTCTGTGGGTGGTGGGTCCACGGGAGGATGGCCCCATGTCGCTTGCCGCATCTGGCCTTGATGTACTTCTGTCATGGGGGCTCTCTTCCAATGTGCACAGACACTGGGAGCGAGGTGGGGTCAAGTGTTTTGCCCAAGGACACAACGGCAGCACTCATCTGTGGGAGCTCGGATCGCACCATCAACCCGCGGGTCAGTGGATCTGACCGCTCAACCAACGACAACTCAAGATATGAACATTAATAACAGATAAATTAGGCGCCTTTTTTCCCTGAGGTCGATCTCGTTAGCGTTAGCAACAAGTTTGTTTGACAGCTTTGCTAAGCACCTACCCAGACGTGGAATGGAATGGAAGAATGGAAGCTTTATTTGTCATTGTTATACAACGAGACAAGGTTGGAAATGTACGGGTCACATCTTCCCCCTGACAGGACAAAGACAGACCTTAAAGCAGCCGACATGGTGCGCTAATATACCACCTGTCATAACACAGGCATGGTTTACAAGAGGCGCCTTTTTGTTTGGTTAACAATACGGGAGGGGCAAAGTAAGAGTGAAATACAGAGAAAATTGACGGAACTGAGCTGAGGCAGAATGCTATGTAATAATAATAATACATTTTATTTGTTAGGCGCCTTTCAAGGCTCTCAAGGTCGCCGTACATCAAGCTATTAAATACATTAATTAAATAATACAGTACATAAAAACAAGATAAAACAAAATAAAAACAGTGTAGAAATACATTTTAAAAACAGATACATGTAGATGTAAGGTGAGGGGAAACTGTTTACATGGACATGCTTGATGCCATAATCACATCTTCTCATAGTCAAACCGTTGGCAGATCCTCTACCAGAAAATGAGCATAATGTACCTTCGATAAATGAATGTAACATGAATGATTACACAGATACACATGGTAATATAAAAGTACAACCGTTCAATGTTGAAAATCACATTCTATTGTCTACATCAGGGCAATTATTTTTCCCCAGGGGCCAAATGAAAAGCATAAAATATTGATATTGTGGAGGGCCAAAAGTTTGAAGTCTACTCTGGTTATTTATTTTATTTCTATGTTGAAATCAGTAAATGGAATTGTTTACAGAAGCTGGTAAGTTCTGTGTTATTATTAAGTAATGAGAGAGTGAGGTTTTACAAAAACTGAATTTATTCAGTAAAATAATTCAAAACAATGGTAAACGTGAAACATGTATAACTCTTTTTCAGTCCCATTAACCCCACAATGCTTTCTGAGTTTAACTTTCTTAACTTTGTATTAAGACACCACAGTGTCTTTTTTGTCCAACTGCCAAACTGTGTAGAAAAAAAGTCAAAGTTAGCATATTTAGTGTTTTTTTTTCTTGATCAGTGAGAGAAATCTCGCCTCTGTTGAGCTTTAACAAGTGCGTGCCCTATTCGAACAGGATTAGTTTTACAGGGGGATGTAGAGTAATGTCGGTTTATCACAGGACCTCTGTAATATAAATGACCCCATTCACACAGGGCAAGAAATGTCCGTAATATTTATTTGACATGGGAGGAGTTTGTTTATGCTCTGCTGTCACGTATTCGTTGCCGTGCACGTCATGATTAGCCTATGTGAAATATTAGCGAACTATGCAAATTATTGCCCATAATCAGGACTAATAGAGCAAACATGACCTAAAACAAGCAGAAGTTTCATGCCTCTGACGACTGATTTATACCTCTTGGTCTTTTTCATTGTTCGATGTGTGCGTTTGTTTGAGAGTACCGGTAGATCATTTTGTTTGCCGGCAAAACAAAGCGCTTCAAGCTCCTCCGTGTTTGAAAATTGCGGTAAATTATTTCTTTAAACGGATGTGACGAAATATTACATACATCTTTACTGAGGGTCGCATTCGCACGGGATTAATATTACCTATGGTAATTCCTCCAGACCGTTTTACAGAAGGTGAAACTCGCTGTAAATTTCACAGACATACTCCGTTATGTTTACGGACATGGCGCGTTCAGACAGGACTAAATTCCCTGGTAATTATTACTTCACCCCATAAAACTAATCCCGTTCGAATAGGGCTTCATGTTTGAGGTGGAGATGTGAAGCACGTCTGACAGATCATCAGTACAATTGCATTATGTACAATTTTGAAAGTAGGTTTTATTTTGTTAATTCCAAGCAACCTTTCGCAGGCCGGTCAGAGTTGGCTCGAGGGCTGTATTTGGTCCCCGGGCCTTGAAATGCCTGGGAGTGGTTTTTTTTTATTATCACCATAGTATTGGTAGTGAGTATCGAGTCTATTCCTTAGTCCAGAAATTGAGTTCAAAGTGTTAGTATCGTGACAACACTTCTCTACACAACAGTTTAGTTTTGAAACTTCTCAAACAAACCAATTTTTATTTTAGTCTGAACTTGAAAAACATGGCTTACTTCTAAAATTTCTCCAACAAACCAATTCTTATTTTAGTCTGAACTTGAAAAACATCTCACGACGCCTTGTGCTACAAACTCTGGTCCAAGCAGAGGTTGGGGTCTTGCATTGATTTCTCAGGCATTGGCACAGAATGACCACGGTGGCACTGGCTTCACCTGCTTTTGCATTCTGAATACATCCGGCCTTTCAAACGCACTGCACCACAGCTTTAGTGCAGATTTAAACAAGTAATACTAAAAAAAACGCCAATGTGTGCTTTTCTGTTGATGGATTCCTCTGTCGGAACATTTGCGCAGGGACTTTTTAAAATCAGCAGCAAAATTAAGTTATGCTGAGTAGCTGAGAAATAGGTCAGAAAGTTGAATTGTCCAACTCTTCAAAGGAGCAGCGCAGTGTTTCTTAATAAAATCAGAACATGTACAGATATGAGGGGTAAACACAAGCGCGCATTATGCAATTCTGCTGTCAATTACTGTAAGAGTGTAGGCGGGTTAGGTTTCCTTTTCTGGAGTTGAATGTATTAGCGTAGCAGCGGGGCACACATAAATGAGAGTTTATGTTGTGGGGGTGAGATGGCGGTGTTCTCACCAGCTCATAGAGATCATTACAGAGGACCAGCGTTAGGGAGGAACTGACGTCGAACAGTGCAAATTAGCCTTGTGTGTTACATGTGGCCATCCCAGTGAACGCCTGATCCCGTCAGATCTCAGAACTATCTCTTAAAGGTCCCATGGCATGAAATTTTCACTTTCTGAGGTTTTTGAACGTTAATGTGAACTCCCCTACCCTGTTTAGGGCTAAAAGTTGCGAAATGTCTAAACTGAGCATTTGCGATCCTTTTCTGCGTTACAAAAAATTGGAGCTCAAACGGGCGATTTTTCCAAAGGCACCTTATTGACGTCAGATCGAAAAAAGAAATGCAAATGCAGTTCCACCCCCGTCTATCTGTACTCAGCGTCTCTGTAAATCACGCCCAGAGAGTTTGGACTGCGAATGTGCTAGGCAATGCGAAATGCGTTTTTTTATTTGCCTGGAGGCACGTCCGAGTGTTTCTAGGCTCGGAAGTCCTTTTATCTGAGCCTCTGGACCTTTGAACAGCAGTGGTTTGATTTTATTTTCTGTGGAAATGTGTTTATTTTTCAATGGAACGCTTCAAATCTCTCCCCCCGTGCAAAAACAAGGAAATGGATCAGCTGAGAGCTCAGAGCCGAAAGCGGAGAGTTTGGCCACGCCCCCACCCTCTACTATTGGCCAGCTCTTTTCTCCTCATTTGCATTCAAGCATACGCGTACGGTACCTGCGCAGTGTGTACACATAACGCTCCGGGTTCACTTCGCCTTTTGTGCAGTTTTATTACCTTTAAGCTTCCCGTAGACAGCGACACGGGGGACGAAAAATAACAATACAGGACTCTTTCGAGGCCCTGTAATTGGAATGAGTACACTTTAAATCCTTTAACGAGGATCCATTGGAGGGCAAGTCTGGTGCCAGCAGCCGCGGTAATTCCAGCTCCAATAGCGTATATTAAAGTTGCTGCAGTTAAAAAGCTCGTAGTTGGATCTCGGGTCCGAGCTGACGGGCCCCCGTCTGTCCCAGCCTCTGGCTCTTGGCGCCCCCTCGATGCTCTTGGCTGAGTGTCCCGCGGGGTCCGAAGCGTTTACTTTGAAAAAATTAGAGTGTTCAAGGCAGGCACGGTCGCCTGAATACTGCAGCTAGGAATAATGGAATAGGACCCCGGTTCTATTTTGTGGGTTTTCTCTGAACTGGGGCCATGATTAAGAGGGATGGCCTTCACAGAGAATGCCAAAGAGTGAAGGTCTCAGAGCTCTAGAGAAGCTACAGTGTGAACAGAAAGAGGACTGAGGCTCCATCAGAGCTTAAGTGGACCAGAAAGAGAACTCGGTCCTCTTTCACAATGTGAACACAAACAGAACTGAGTTTGTGTTCTCTTGGTCCCCTTGTTGGTCCACTTATAGGGGACTGAGTTCGGTTCGCTTAAAGGGGACTATATGTGAAAACACCCTGAATGTGTCATCAACAGCCAAACTTTCAATGGAACATAGAAGTAGATGTTTTTTTTTATTTTGTATTTAATTATTTATTTATTTATTTATTTATTTTCTTTATGACATTCTGTGAAGCATTCCAGTCAAACATCTCTAGGGAAACAAGTTCCAAGTGAGGTCTGTGCAGATGCAAGTCAGCTCACAGTAAGGGTGTATGTTTTTGTTTTTTTTCCCAGATTTTTAAAGCAATAACACAGAAGTGGAAGAAATACTGTTATTTTGTATATTTTTGGCAGTGGGGATTTAAACAAGTGTATATTAAAGTTTCATATTTTCATTTCCACATATTTGTACGATTGATGCTTTGGATAGGGTCATAGCTTTACCGCTGGGCACTGAAGCATAAACACTGTAATCTTACTGAGGTGTAAACGGAGTTGGAAACCATGTTAGATTGTGTGTCTGTGGCTGTGATTTGAGCTCATCTTGATCATATTTATCTCCAAACTTTAAACTTGAGAATCCTACACATCGACTGTAAAGGAAATAAAGTGCAGAGGGCTGCAGGGAGCTGTGCAGTCTTCTATAAGAGCGTGGTCATTCAACAACAACAACATTATATCAAAGTTTGGCCCAGGGCCCTTAAAATGCGTAGCTGCCTCTCACTGTGAAATTCATTTTTCTGTACTCCATATTATTCCCTAAATGTTTCATTTGTGTCGGCATTTTAATGGACACTTTCACTGAAGTACTTTCAATGAAGAATTTGATTTATTTAAATGTGCACCAACTTTTTCTGTCTGCATGGATATATTATTGTTCTTTAAAGGTCCCATGGCATGAAATTTTCACTTTCTGAGGCTTTTGAACGTTAATGTGAGCTCCCCTACCCTGTTTAGCCCCCCCCCCCATGGTTAAAAGTTGCGAAATGTCTAAACTGAGCATTTGCGATCCTTTTCTGCGTTACAAAAAATCAGAGCTCAAACGGGCGATTTTGAACAAGGAAACTTATTGACGTCAGATCGAAAAAAGAAATGCAAATGCAGTTCCACCCCCGTCTGTCTGTACTCAGCGTCTCTGTAAATCACGCCCAGAGAGTTTGGACTGCGAATGCGCTAGGCAATGCGAAATGCGCTTTTTTATTTGCCTGGAGGCACGTCCGAGTGTTTCTAGGCTCGGAAGTCCTTTATCTGAGCCTCTGGACCTTTGAACAGCAGTGGTTTAATTTTATTTTCTGTGGAAATGTGTTTATTTTTCAATGGAACGCTTCAAATCTCTCCCCCCGTGCAAAAACACGGAAATGGATCAGCTGAGAGCTGACAGCGGAGAGTTTGGCCACGCCCCCACCCTCTACTATAGGCCATCAATTTTCTCCTCATTTGCATTCAAGCAACAAGGCCCATTATGGCCTGTTCAGAGAGAGAAAAATTACTCTTTCTCATCTTATCTCTGTTTCTCATGCACTGAGTGTTGATTTTGAAGAAGGATTCATTTACAGTATTAGGGAACCATTAAGGAGCCATATAAAAGCATCAAGAAGTACCATGTCATGGGATCTTTAACACAGTTTTGTCATCTAAACTGGAAGTGCAGTGCTCTGATCTTTTGAAAACTTAAGTCTTAAAGCACCTGACACGAGGTGCGCTCAAAACTTTTAGGCCTATGGTCCTCAGCCGTATTCCGCTGTCTTTGCACTTGGAGATTTAAAATCTGAAACTATTCTCCTCGTGTATGTAGTGTGCTCTTTTTGTCATGTGTTTAAAAATCATTTTAAGACTGAAAAATCCTGTAGTGTGAGGCGGCCTTCGTCTATGGCCAATGCAATAGAAACACAAATGAATGTAAAACTGATATAGGGATAGTTCGTTGTTTTTTTTTTATGTGAATCTGTATGGCGTCCCCTTCAGCAGTGTCGTGCATTAACACACAAAACAGTTGCCCACGAAAAAGTCAGAAGTCATAATCGCTTGATGCTATTTTCTCTCAATTCCTATCACTGCGCGCTGCCCCCAGCTGGACAGCCCAACACAGCCGCGAACCCAACACTTTTTCAGTTGTTTGGCAGTGTTTACGTCCTCAAACTGCAGCGAGCCAATTTAGAAACTTCAGAATAAAAATATAGCTATCGATAGAAGAAGAAGAAAACAATAGATATAAAATGGGGCAGACCTGTGTTTACCCAGATGAAGATGAAGCGTTTTCCTGTCACGGTTTCCTGTCACAAACATTAGTCTGAGGCTTCTTGCCATAAGGTTCAATGTGGACACTAAATTGGCTAAAATAAAAAATCTTCATGTGTGCAATACACATTTCAGGGAAGAGGATTACGTATGCCCAGCACGGAGGAGGAAGCTTTTGAAGAGCACTGCTGTCCCTGCACCCCATGTAAGTGTACCAAGTGAACAGGCTAATAATAATAATAATAGATGTGCAGTGAGAGGACTCGAGAGAAAATAGCACCAAGCGATTATGACATCTGACTTTCTGACTGTTTTGTGACGCAAATATATCACTTTCTGGACAAATGTTTTGAGAAGAAAAACAAACTTTATTAAAGGGACAGTGTGTACGATTTTTACCCGTTAATTACTGAAATTGAAGATACCCATTCAAAAATACAGTGTTTTCCAAGCCTTTTCACTTCCATCATGAAATCAAAGTATTCTTTTGGACTTAGATATAGTCACATAAAAGGGGGATCTTCCCCATATAGAGGCAGCCATTTTGAATACGAGAGCCGCAGAAGGACATTTGGGCTCCGCCTTCGCCTTCGGCAAGGCTCGTGGTAGCACCGGAGGCAAAGCAGGCGGAGCGCTTGGCGCGCTCCGCAAGAGAGAAGGAGAGAGGGAGAGAGGTGGGGTGGGGGGAGGCTCGTGGTTTTGACAAACATGCTGCTGTATCACACGTCGTAATGGATCTAACACGTGTTTTGGACTAAATTGTTTTACTGGATTTTATTCGCTGGATCCTTACGGACAAATTGAGAGCAAGTTTATGGTGAAATACTGAGTTTGACCTGTCCAGAGCCTTCAAAGGTAACCTAAGTAACAAACCTCGTTTTGTGCTTTTCCGTATAAAAGCCCCATGTGCTCAGGGAGTGATTGTTGTGCCGGGAATTGAATTGCATAGTCAAAAAGATGAGACTGTAAGGTTTCACTTGATGTGTAGATTATCATGGTTCACGATCGGGAATGTGTGTTTTCATGCGAAAAGAAAAAAAAACTGAACGGGAGACCGCGTTTTATTAATACCGTTGTTGTTGGCTGGGTGCGCGCTGCGTGTGCGCGCGGGTACGCAAGCTCTCCGCTACGACGCATCCGGGTGACCCGGAGGAAGTGCCATAGCCACTATCCACCTATGCACCACGAATCCTACACACTGGACCTTTAAAGGAGAATTAACATTTTTTTTTTACAATCTGAGCCTTATTTGTGTAATAAAACAAGTTGTTTTACTCACCCATAGCACTTTGGTGTCATATGGAGCACTTCCAGAGATGTTTTAGATTTGCGATCTCCATAATGTGAGTTCTCGGGGCAAATGTTTGCGGTCTCTAAATAACACAAACTTTAGCACTTTTCAAATCATAGAAGCTCGATGTCTTAGTCTACGCTTTCGTTTGAGTCAAAAGTGGGCTGTAATCCGAGATTTATCCATAGTTTCGAGTAGATGAGGACGCCAGTGCGCATGTGCGGAGTCACAGCTTATTTCGTTCTCAGCTCCCGGGACCCAAACATGAAACGCAAAGCTGTAAACTATGGATAAATCTCGGATTACAGGCCACTTTTGACTCAAACGAAATCGTAGACTAAGACATCGAGCTTCTATGATTTGAAAAGTGCTAAAGTTTGTGTTATTTGGAGACCGCTCGGGGCATATTACATGCTCGGGGCATATATGAGCGCTACGGCTATCGCTAATCTAAAACATCTCTGGAAGTGCTCCATATGACACCAAAGTGCTATGGGTGAGTAAAACAACTTGTTTTATTACCGAAATAAGGCTCAGATTGTAAAAAACGTTAATTCTCCTTTAAGTGTCCTGGATAACTTGCCGGACCTACTTTCGTCAGCGCCAGAACAGGGGCAGAACTCGGCTCAGAGGGCACTGTCAGGGGTAAGTCAGTGTTAATGCACGACACTGCTGAAGGGGACGCCATACAGATTCACATCAAAAAACCAGAACTATCCCTTTCATGCCAAATTATGAAACATACCAATGAAACAAGACATTTCTAAAACATAGTAAACTAAATTGTATTCAAGATTCAAGAAGAAATCATAATTTCACAGTAGTTTTGATTAGACTAACAAAAATAAGTTTAAGAAAAACTTCCTTGGTCCTGGATTTTAGGTGGAATTTCCATTATTGTGGGTGAAGTGCCTTGCTTACGGACACGACAACAGTTTTGCCACTAGCGCTCAGCTGTGCCACTTGATATTCCCAGCAGTCTCCCATCCCAGGCCTCGCCAGGCGCAGCCCTGCTTAGCGAAGGAGATGTGACACGATAAGGCTTTGACAAGGAGGTTTAGCCCTACTCCTGTATCACCTGTGTAAGATGGAGGATTATGCTTCCCGTGTAACCAACATTTCATTCACAGACTCTCTGGTTTCCTCCGGCTCTGTCCAGCAGTCAGGTCACACTGTAAATACCTCACTTGTGTTGGTGCGTCACTAAAGCATCTGTAACTGAAACTGCTATAAAGCTTAGAAACCGGAGAGTGCGCACTGCTAATCTAAATCTTGCATGACGGACTTTGTGTTGCGATGTAGACAATCAAAAATGAATGAGGCTGACGGCTTATCCGCACAGATTCTATTACAACTTAATCCACATGTCCACTCAGCACTATGCACATGACAACACTGAGACACACGTACGCAGAAGGACGTTTATGTGGCTGCACTGTTGAAAAATAAAGTTTTTTACATTTCATTCAATTCTCAAACTGCAATTTAAGCCACAACAGGTAATGTTTCAGCCAAAAACAGAGTAAAATAAAGGCATTTTTTTATTTTGGTTGTTTTTATTGCTCTGTGAAACATAGAAAAACATAAATCCTTACTGTAAACGGGCTTGCTTCTCCACAAACAAGAAGGTCCTGGGTGTGACCATCAGCAGAATATGGAGTTTGAATGCTCCCTGTGTTTGTGTGGGTTTCCTTCAAGTGGTCCACATTCCCCCACCAACCCAAAAGATACAGTTGGGTGCCTGAGCACTGCACAGCGGTCATCCACTGCTGCTGACAGGAACCCCACAGGCACTGGTTTTGGGGCCAGAATTATCTACAAATACAAGTAGAACATGGGTCTCCAACTTTTTTCCCCTGATGAGCAATTTTTACCAAACCAAACTATAGTTTAAATGGTGTGCATGCCTGTAAACGTAAACCATACATCAGTTTATTGGTCCACAAAATGACAGACATATGATTAATCACTTTTAAATTATTCAAGCCCTTTATGGAGCCAGTTGGAATGGGGTGGACAGCCCTTCGTCTTACCCCTACCCCTTGGTTTTGTGCGTTCATGTGAGGGCAAGGGGTGTCCCGATTCAAATTTTGATCAAGGGCTCGGGTCACGACCTCGGGCTACATACCCCTTGAAACGAAGTAAGCTCTCGACCAGACATGAAACGGAGGGGTACACCTGCAAAGAAGAAGAAGAAGACAGACTTTATTCATCCCCGTAGGGAAATTATTTCTCTGCATTTGACCCATCCTTCAGGAGCAGTGGGCAGCTCGTCTTTCAGGCGCCCGGGGACCCATCTCCATGATCTTATTGCTCGGCTTGGCCAGGACCTAAGATGGAGGATTTTACCTGGAGCATGTTTTTTGGGTTGATGGGGGAAACCCATCCAGACACGGGGAGAACATGCAAACTCCACACAGAAAGGCTCGGGCGAACCGGAGATTGAACCCAGACCATGCATGCAAACTCCACACAGAACACACACAGAAAGGCCTGGGTGACCCTGGGATCGAACCCGGAACCTTCTAGCTGTGAAGCATGAGTGCTACCCACTCAGCTACCGTGCCGCAATATGTATTTTCAGCAGTTGTAATTATCGATTAACAGTTTAGCACAATTTACAATTATGACGCTTATGTTCGACGTTACTTTTAGTGAACTGCTGTTGTGGTTTTAATTGTAGTGATGTCTGTTTAGCCGACGTTATCGTTTTCATCGAGCTTTCATGCATAAAAAAGCTAGTTTTTTTGTTGAGCTGAAGTACACGATAATCCTGGACATTTGTTTACGTTTGTTTGCGTCAATTGTTGTCGCCTCTGTAGATGTAGCAGCCAAGTAGAGGCGAGGGATGATGACGCAAACGCTAATCGAGTGGCGTCCCATTTCTTAGGGGAACATCGTTACCCCGAGCCCTCTCAGCTCGTTATCGAGGGGCAAGACAAAGACGTAGAAGGGGTAAGACAGTAATGGGACGCAGCCTTACTGGTAGCTTCTGAGCTACAGATTAGAAACAGCTGGAGTAGATGATACATACATGTATAAATTATACATGTACACTTGAGTAGTCATTTGAAAAATACATCAATCCTTTTATTTTTTTGAAGAACTTCAGACAAAATTACAATATAAATCAACACACTATTCAAGCTCTTTTATCGGGCCCCTCTCCCTGGCCCCCTCTCTTCTTCTCTTCACTCTGACTGCTGAACCGAGGCTATTCATTTTAATGTGATTGAAAATTTTCCCTAAAAACTCCCGGGACCTGAGAAGCCAGTCCGGTCAGCGAACAAGAGACCAGACCTGAACTAGTTAGGCGAGTAGAAGTGCTCCGACACCTCCGCACTGTCATCGCTCATAAAGAAGAGATATCCAGCCACACAGGATAACCATCAAAGCCCACACCGAGCCGCCCCCTTCCCTTCCCGTGCACCCGCTGTAGTTCAATTAACGCCAGGGGAAGAGAGCTGATGAAATGGGAGGTAAGACAGAGCCAAAAAAGATATATTATTCTCAGCCCTGACACACTTTGAGAGGCTTCAGAGGAGATGAGATCTGCTCAGAAGCAACATGGGCAATATCAGACTGTGCAAGAGAAGCAATAATGTTACCAAGGTGCGGAGATTCATAAAGACGCCTTAAAATTCTCTGTCATTAGAAAGTTCACACATTTGGACTGGAGGAAAGCAGGGGCAAAACGAAAAACACATTCAATAACTCAAGGTTCATTGGTGAGTTTTCTGGTTTGGGGTCCGTCAAATGCTTTTCTGCATGGACCAAGTTATGGGTCAGAATGCTTGTTTACTGGGTATTTTTGAGCTATAAAACCATCTGTTATTGAATAAATGTAAGGTAGAGCTGTTTAATCTTGGGGAACCTTCCAGGAAGAGCAATGCCATAGACGTAAAAACATGCAGGTGATGGAACCCCAAGAAAAAAAAAAAAAAAAGGGACATAATCAACCTTTTAATTCATCATTATATTTATTGATATCTGCAACAGTAAAGAGGGGGCTGTATTGTCATTTGTGTAGTTAAAATACAGAAAACCATGCTTGAAAATGACCATAACATGTACTTTTTACCATAAAGTAAGAGAATTGATAATGTTATGCTCTTGTTACTGTTTTGTTTATAGCAATTTGGAAAATCTGGTCACATTATTATATTTAAAAATGATAATAATTAATAAAACTATAGAATCTCTGGTCAATATATACAGCTCTGGGGGGAAAAAAAGAGACCACTGCTTATAGGTATGTGTTTGGGCAAAAGGAACATTTTTGTTTGAATGTATAAACTATTAACAACATTTCCCCCAAATTCCAAATAAAAATATTTTTGTTTAGAGCATTTATTTGCAGAAAATGACAAATGGTCAAAATAACAAAAAAGATCCATGTTTTCAGACCTCAAACAATGCAAAGAAACAAGATCAAATTCATTTTAAAACAACACAATACTAATGTTTACACTTAAGAAGAGTTCAGAAATCAATATTTGGTGCAATAACCCTTATTTTTAATCACAGCTTTCATGCGTCTTGGCATGCTCTCCACAAGTCTTTCACATTGTTCTTGGGTGACTTTATTCCACTCCTGGTGCAAGAACTGAAGTAGCTCAGCTTTGTGTTTGTGTTGGAATTCAACAGACGCTGGAATGGAATGGCTGTAATACATGTAGAGATGCTGATTTCAGAAAAAAAAAAATGCAGTGATCTCTTATTTTTTTCCAGAGCTTCAGAATATCTGCAAACAGAATGACAAACTTTTGTGGTCACCTTTTCTTTAAGTATATATTTTTTTTTTTAATGGAATAAATAAATAAATGCATAAAATAAACATTAAAATGAATATATTATTATTATTATTATTATTATTATTTGATTTATTACTTATTTTATTATTATTATTACCTATCTTTATGCCATTCTTCCTGCATGCACTTGTCTTTCTTGTTCAAACTGTCCCTACCTGGAGCTACTGAGTAAATTTCTCCTGTGTGAGATCAATAAAGTCTTATCTTATCTTATCTTATCTTATAGCTATTATGGTAGCATGTAGCAATAATTGGTGATTAAAAAACCAAACAAGAAGAAATAAGCAGCACTCGTAAATATTTTTCACAATACTGTCGTAGAGGTAAAAAAAGACATTTGAATGTTCCCCTTTTTCTAACATTCTGCAGCTAATCCATGTGCTGAATGGAAATTTTTGCTAGTTTTGCATTATTTATCAGTTCAACACTACACTACAGATAGTGGTTAATAAAACCCAGTATTTAAAAAGGTCCTATTCAGAGTTTTTCAGAGCCACGTTAGAGTTGTTTTCCTTTCTCATTTACACTCTCAAGTTGTATTTGGAGTGATTCATGCATGTTGAGTCATCCTTATTCTCCTGTATTCAAGGCATAGCTCCGATCAATCCCCGTTTTCACCTTCACCAGTACAAGCCCACTGTGACTTTCTCCAGTTCTGTTTACTTTATCAGTGATACACGTAGGATTCTGCAGCGTCGCGTAGTCGCTCAAATAAAAATAAAAAAAATCTGCTGCTCACTAGTGATGACATCTGCGCAGCTCTTTGTTGTGATGCGAAGATATAAACACTTAAATCCATCAGAAAATGACTTACAAGTAGTGAAATTATCTGTCCATGCAGCAAGATAATATTACTGACAAGTTATCTTAAAGATCCCATGACATGGTACTTCTTGATGCTTTTATATGGCTCCTTTTATATGGTTCCCTAATACTGTAAATGAATCCTTCTTCAAAATCAACACTCAGTGCATGAGAAATAGAGATAAGATGAGAAAGAGTAATTTTTCTCTCTCTGAACACTCTATAATGGGTGTTGTTGCTTGAATGCAAATGAGGAGAAAAGAGATGGCCTATAGTAGAGGATGGGGGCGTGGCCAAACGCTCCGCTCTCAGCTGTGCGCTCTCTGATCCATTTCCGTGTTTTTGCACGGGGGGAGAGATTTGAAGCGTTCCATTGAAAAATAAACACATTTCCACAGAAAATAAAATTAAACCACTGCTGTTCAAAGGTCCAGAGGCTCAGATAAAGGACTTCCGAGCCTAGAAACACTCGGACGTGCCTCCAGGCAAATAAAAAAACGCATTTCGCATTGCCTAGCGCATTCGCAGTCCAAACTCTCTGGGCGTGATTTACAGAGACGCTGAGTACAGACAGACGGGGGTGGAGCTGCATTTGCATTTCTTTTTTCGATCTGACGTCAATAAGGTGCCTTGTTCAAAATCGCCCGTTTGAGCTCCGATTTTTTGTAACGCAGAAAAGGATCTCAAATGCTCAGTTTAGACATTTAGCAACTTTTAACCATGGGGGGGGGGGGGCTAAACAGGGTAGGGGAGCTCACATTAACGTTCAAAAACCTCAGAAAGTGAAAATGTCATGCCATGGGACCTTTAAGAAAACATACAAAAAGCCAAGCAAAGAAAAGAAGCAAAGTATAACACTTATGATCGTGTTGGATTAAAACTGTTGTAAATACTGCGATTTGTGCAATGCCTCATGCCCTGTTTAGTTCCTAAGTATTGCTGACAGTATAAAGGCTCAAACGCACACCGTAGAACATCACATTCCACAGCGCTCACACTCAGAGGGCCTCCTCCGCTCCCCCTTTGTCGCTGTGTCAGGTTTAAACTCTGTAAAACAAATCTGTCCGACACACGGTACAGTTAAAAGAATGGCGTTGTCTTGGTTCCCTGGTGAGAGCAGCTTAGTGAGGGGTGAGGTTAGCCAGCGGAGAAGACACCCACCTGGGGCACGCGACAGAGGTGTTACTCTCAACCCTAACCTTATGCTTGTGCTGTCAGGGCTCCACAGCTGGGCGACAGGCTGACTACAGGGGGGGTACGGGGGCGGCGGTGAGGGAGAGAAGGGGGTACAGTGTGGGGGGCCCTGCAGACAGCTGTGGCTCCAGGCGCTACAGCTGCTGCACCGAGCGGGGGAGTGTCTGATCCACTTTACGCTGCACAAAAAGGAGAATACTGCGCGAATGCACGCTCTTGTTTTCAGCAAATCGGATTCATAGGTCTAGACTTGTTTCAAGGTAGTCTGATTAGTTGGATATAAAACATATTGCAACACCAGCCTAACGGCGCACTCACACTAGGACTTTAGAACCCTGCTGTGCTCAAGCACTATTGTGTAGGGTTCTATGGCATGTACTTGTTTGTGTACATGTCATGGCGTGCAACAGTACTATCGCTTTAGTGAAGAAAACAAATCCAGCGGCAGAAATAACTATTAAAGGTCCCATGGCATGAAATTTTCACTTTCTGAGGTTTTTGAACGTTAATGTGAGCTCCCCTACCCTGTTTAGGCCCCCCCCATGGTTAAAAGTTGCGAAATGTCTAAACTGAGCATTTGCGATCCTTTTCTGCGTTAGAAAAAAATCAGAGC
>JAVJIX010000169.1:15000-37500 GCA_036785185.1 Paratrypauchen microcephalus | reverse complement strand
CAATATTGTTTAAAAAATAATCATAAAACACCTTCTACAGCTCAAATCTTATTGTATAGCCAGAAAATAAACACACATTTCTCAGTAGTGAAAAGAAAAAATCCTCATGATAAATACTGACCCCAAAAATCTAGTTCCAGCTTTCATATATTGATCGATAAGTGGATATAGTAATTATCGTGACAGGCCTATTTCTATGGACGTGAACCACATCATGTATTCTTTATTCAGATGTGTTCAAGGTTTGAACTAAAGTCATGTTTTGTTGAAATGACTTGAAGCTGTGGGGACTTGGTGCAGTGAATGACAAATAGTGTGTTAACAATGGAGAAAAAGTGTCATATAAGATGTATAACCACATCATGTGTTCTTTATTCAGATTGGAGAAGTGTGGTTTGTCAGAGATGAGCTGTTCTTCTCTGGCCTCAGCTCTGAAGTCCAACCCCTCACATCTCACACAACTGGAGCTGAATTGGAACAAAGACCTGTGTGATTCAGGAGTGTCTCATCTGTGTGGTTTTCTGCAGAGTCCAGACTGTCGACTGGAGACTCTCAGGTCAGTTCACTGTCTCTTACTTGTGTCATGTTTCAGAGCTTTCACTAAAGAGCTCGGCCATAATCAGCTCTAGTATTTACTCTGGACTTGGACTCAGAGGTGGACAAGAATTATATTAAAACAAAGTACACTAGAACTTTTCTGGTGGGGTTCTGCCACCTGCTGGTCTCCATGGAGATGCTTTTGTGTTGTCTGGAATGTTCCACAGTATAGACTTACACTTATTTATCACATAGTCCGGGAGCCAGACCCTCCACCGCGATTCTTTTGCTCCTTTTTCTCACTATGATGTGTCGTTAGTGCACACCTCGGGACATTAAGAGTTCAGGTGTTTTGTTTCTCTGGCCCCGTTCACCTGCTATAACAGAAATAATGTCCCACACTCCCAAACCTACACATAGAATTCTCAGTCATTTGGCCATAGAATGCAGATGGGGCCATTCCATGGGAAACTGGGAGATTTCAAAATAAAAATTCCTGGCATTTATATTTTGTATCTAAAATGTTTGAGTTTTGGGGGGGTTAAAAGGGGGGCTCGGGTCAAAATCAGAACTATCAGAAAATAATCACTTTCCTTAACCACAGACTTTGAACTGTTTGTGTCAGATTCTTATATTTTATTCCAACTTATTATACTTGTTATACAATGTCAGTGTGTACAGTACAAGATAGGGTTGGTGTAACATGAGTTTCAAGCAACATCAGTATTTAATTGTCAATTGTGAGACATGATTAGTGACATAATTGTATTACAGTTCAATCACGTGTTATTTATTCAATGAGTCAAACTTTATAAGATAAGATAAGATATGCCTTCATTAGTCCCACAGTGGGGAAATTCCAGTGTTGCAACGCACAGATCAAGAACATCAAGAAAAAGTAGCATACAACAGAACAATATAATAAATAAATAAATAATGGCCTAGGATAATTTAAAACTAGACCTAAAAATAGACTCTGGAGTATAGTTGAATATTGTAGTGCAGATAAGTTGAATGACATGTTAACAGTGTTCGTGTTCGTTGTACAGTCTGACAGCAGCAGGAAGGAAAGACCTGCGAAACCTCTCCTTCACACAGCGAGGGTGAATCAGTCTGTCACTGATGCTGCTCTCCAGAGCAGACAGAGTGTCCTGTAGGGGGTGAGACTCATGGTCCAGCATAGAGGTGACCTTAGCCAGGACCCTCTTGTCCCCCACCTGCTGCACTGAGTCCAGAGGACAGCCCAGGACAGAGCTGGACTTCTTGATGACCTTGTCCAGCCTCTTCTTCTCCCTCTCTGTGATGCTGCTGCTCCAGCAGACCACACCGTACAGGATGGCTGATGCCACCACAGAGTCATAGAAGGTCCTCAGGAGTGGCCCTCTCACTCCAAAAGACCTGAGTCTCCTCAGGAGATAGAGCCGACTCTGGCCCTTCCTGTACAGTGCATCTGTGTTATGAGTCCAGTCCAGTTTGTTGTTCAGATGAACACCCAGGTACCTGTAAGAGTCCACTCTCTCAATGTCCCTTCCCTGGATGTTCACTGAGGGGGCAGTAGAGTGGCGTCTGCGGAAGTCCACCACCATCTCCTTGGTCTTCCCTGCATTGATGATGAGGTGGTTCCGCTGACTCCAGTCCACAAAGTCCTGTATTAGTCCTCTGTACTCCCCATCATCGTCATCCTTGATGAGACCAATGATGGCAGAGTCAACAGACTTGTACTTCTGCAGGACACAGCTGTCCGTGTTGTGTCTGAAGTCTGCAGTGTAGAGGGTGAAAAGAAAGGGCGCGAGGACAGTGCCCTGGGGCGCCCCCACACGGCAGGTCAGGAGGTCAGACACACAGTTCTTGGCTCTCACAAACTGGGGCCGGTTTGTGAGGTAGTCCAGGATCCAGTCTGCCAGGTCACAGTCCACACCGGCGGTCTCCAGTTTGTCCCTGAGGAGCAGTGGCTGGATGGTGTTGAAAGCACTGGAGAAGTCAAAGAAGAGAATCCTCACAGTGCTGCCGGGGTTCTCCAGGTGAGACAGTGAGCGATGCAGCAGGTAGATGACGGCATCCTCCACTCCGATGCCAGGCCGGTACGCAAACTGCAGCGGGTCCATCGCTGAGCTCACGGTGGAGCGGAGGTGGCCAAGGACCAGTCTCTCCAGTGTCTTCATCAGGTGGGATGTTAGAGCCACCGGCCTGAAGCTGCTGAGGTCTTTAGCGTGCGGTGTCTTAGGCACTGGTACCACGCAGGAGGTCTTCCAGAGTTGTGGTACCACCCTCAGCTTAAGGCTCATGTTGAAGACATGCTCCATAACTCCGCACAGTTCATCTGCACATGACTTAAGGAGCCTGGAGTTGATGCTGTCTGGTCCTGCTGCCTTCCTCGGTCTAATCTTCTTGAGCTCCTGTCTCACCTGGGCTGCAGAGAATGACAGTGGCAGGCTGGGGGGATGGGTGAGTCCCTGTGTGGTGGAGGGCTGTAGAGCAGAGGTAAGGGTGTGAAGAGGAGCAGGAGTTCCCCATTGCCCAGCTGGGGAGGTGAGAGCTGGCAGCTGGTTGGGGGGAGGAGTGCCGAGTGATTGATCAAATCTCCTGAAGTGAGGGGCACCACAGGCTGTCTGTGCACAATAGGCTGATACACATTCCGCAGATGGACAATATTGTGGTCAGCTCTACCCAGGGGAGGCAGTGGGGATGAAGAATAAGCCTCCTTGACGTTGGCAAAAAATAAATCCAATATTTTATTGTCTCTTGTGGGGCAGGTGACATACTGGGTGTATGTAGGCAGAACAGTTGCAGGAGATGCATGGTTGAAGTCTCCAGAAATCAGGAAGAGAGCCTGTGGATGCTTAGTTTGGAGTGTGCTCGTACAGGAGTGCAGTGTGTCACATGCTGTCTCAGCATTAGCAGAGGGAGGAACATACACAGCGATAAGAATCACATGTGAGAACTCTCGAGGCAGATAGCAGGGCCGTAAGCTAATAACAAGCAACTCCACGTCCTTGTTACACAGCTGCTCCTTAACTGTACAGTGTCTAGGTTTGCACCACTTCTCATTTACAAACACAGCCAGGCCACCTCCTTTTTTCTTCCCACTGTCTGCTGTCCTGTCCGCTCGCAGCAGGTGAAAGTTGTCCATGGCAACAGCTGAGTCCGGGATTTGTGGGGTTAACCAGGACTCCGTGAAAACCATGACGCTACAGTCTCTGTATTCCCGCTGATACCGTACAAGCGCCGCTAATTCGTCCGTCTTGTTCTGAATAGACCGCACGTTTCCCGCGATGACAGAGAGAAGCACAGGTCTGCAGCGTCCTTTCCTTTCCCGGAGTTTGCGTCCAGCACGTCGGCCTCTGCGCGTCCTCCGTAGCAGCTCCTCCGGGATGTCATGGCGGTCTCGGGGGAGCACAACTGCGCCGCGCAGCGCTAACAGCTGATCTCTCGTGTAAACAATGGGAGCACGTGTCCTTACGCACATGGCGCTGGTGAAAAAGTTAAAATCCAGAGAAAATAGAGGTTGAAATGGAGCAGAAACATCGCGTTTCTGAAGCACTTAGCCTTATACACACAATCTTCAAAGTGTGCAAACGAACAAGCAGGTAAGAGCAGAAAAAAAGTTAGAAAATAAGGGAGCGCGTTGCAACCAGCTCATAGAGAAAAAAAAAAAAAAAATAGCACTTAGCAGTATAGCACTTTTCATACATGATGTAGCACAAAGTGCTTCACACAGAATTTTTATTTTATTTTTACATTTCTGTATGTCTACATTTATTCTTTTCCACTTTTCTTTGTCAGTTTATGCAAATGAGTGGGCGGGGCTGACTGTGATTGACAGAACTTTGGGCTCTCCTTCCTCCTGCTCCTTCTGCAGTTTCTGTTTGGGACTCGACTACTACTACTACTACTACTACTACTACTACTACTACTACTACTACTACTACTACTACTACTACTACTACTACTACTACTACTACTACTACTACTACTACTACTACTACTACTACTACTACTACTACTTCTACTTCTACTACTACTAGTACTACTACTTCAACCACTACTACTTGCAGTGTAGACTGACTGTGAGCGGGTTGGGGTTCAGTGAGGTTAAAAACACAAAGGCAAGATGTGGTCCACAGTTTTACTTTTTGTTTTTTTGTATTTGCAATATGGAGGCAGGCAGCAGTTTCTTCTCCAGCAGCAGAACACAGAATGATGTGTGGAGACGCCTTTTATCTGGTCTGTCTGATTGGGTAAAACTACAATGGCTAAAACAGGGATGGTATAAATGACCCGCTAGCTTAAAATATTGCCCTAACACTCCATAAAACAAACCTGTATGAGCCATTTTGTATGTTATGTTTTCTATGTATCTGTTTTTTTGATTGGCTCACGTTCTATTTTGATCTTTGATCTTTCATCTTTGATCTAGCTCAGTATATAGTCAGACGTAGGGAACACACGGCACACAACACGAAGATACAAGACTGAAGACACAAGACACAACACACCACATAACACACACACACGAAGAAAGAGACCACGCCACGTGGATAGAAGCCGCGGTCTGGTTAGCTCGAGCCAAGAGTTGGCGGAGTATTAGGACGCCTCGGGCCACAGAAGCTACACAGTCTTCTGACCGTCGCGTAACAACGTGGGACGTCACGTAACAACGTGAAACATCACGTAACAACGTCACATAACAGCGTGGGACGTCACATAAGAAGGAAGTTGCGTGAAACGTCATGTAACAAGTAGTAAGTAAGACGGATTCCCGTCGGGAGCATATGAAGCACAGAAGAAGTAGAGCTTTTAATGGACAGGCCCCTGAATACATCTCAGAGATGTTGATTCCCTACACCTCTGGCCGCTCCCTCCGGTCTTCTGGCCAAAACCTCCTGAAGGTCCCTAAGACCCGGTTTAAAACTCGAGGTGACCTGTCCTTTCAGGCAGTGGCCCCTAGACTGTGGAATGCCCTGCCTCTGTCTCTCCGTGTGGCTGAATCTGTTGATTCCTTTAAAAAGCAGCTAAAGACACTTTTATTCAGGCAAGCTTTTAGTTAATTTTGCTACTCTTTGTCTTATTTACCTGTTTTATCATTTATTATTGTTGTTCTGTATTTTATCTATTTTATTTGCACTCTGTAAAGCACTTTGTGATTTTATCTGTGAAAGGTGCTATATAAATAAAGTTTATTTACTTACTTACTTACGGTCTCCCGAGTGACAGACGGGAATACGCACCGCTACAAGGCACGTACGGACAGCAAAGAAGAACGTCAAGTAGCACTGTCGACATCGACACCTAGGGTGATTCCTGTCGGGAGCCAAGAAGTACAAGAAAGCCTGGTCTCCCAGTGACAGGCGGGAACTCACAGGCGGGAACTTACGACACGTAAGGACGTCAAGAAGGACGTCACAACACATACAGAGCCTTACACAGGGCTCTCAAGTCTCACGCATTGAGAGTGTGACACACGCAATTCAACGTGTTCACATGTTGCACCCCCCCACTCCTCGGAAATTACGCTGTCTCACGCACGACCCCGCTCAAACCTTGAGAGCCCTGGCCTTACACGACACGCACAAAACCACAAGCCTCAGAAATTCCTTCTTCCATTTCCTTCTTTATTCCTCTTTTTATCCACTCTGTATGACCTTCACTTTAGTAAAGATAGAAAAGACAAACTTTTGATTCAAGACTCTTTTATGTTACGTGACGCGTTGGAAAGAAACTTCAAGAGAGGCCGAGGCTAGTGAGTCAGTTCGCTGCACTCACAAAACCCAAATCCAACTAACTATTAAAACCCAACTATATACATAAAAACCCTAAAACCATGCACCAAGTAATCTTTAAAACCCATAAACCAATAAAACACTTATCCCACTGCCCCTGTACAACATATTACACTTGGTCCAGCCCGGAACCATAAAGGGGAGCTTGTTTCTGGGGGATGGTTTTAGGACCTGGACAGAAGGAAAAGGAGGCACGTACTAAACAAAACACCACATCATTCATTAAAATACAATAAAATATACAAACACACACATCAACACTTCAGAACAGATATATTTCTCCATATATATCGCACTACTCAATTTAAAAAGTAATTGGTTAATTAATAATGTCTCCCAGCAGCTGTCAATTAAAGTGCCACTGTGCCTCAGGACTAAAAGTGGTAAAAGGAAAGTCAATAAATACATTTTTAAAACCAATTATGTGCAAAGTCTTTTTTAATATGTGCAAATATGTTAAAGTGCTGTGTGCTAGGGATGGGCGATACCAGTTATTTTTGTTTCGATACGATACTAAGTAATACCAGGGTTAGAATCGTGATATCGATACCGATACCGATACTTTCATACATTTTTAATACTACAGAAAAACACTAACCTGGCTCTAACTAGATACCTTGGCTTCGCAAAGATCCACCAGGGGGTTTAGCTCCACACATTCTAACACCAGATATCTGAAAAAAATCTTTGATGAAATGAAAATGGCAATGCAGACATCAAATGTGACCACTAGACTTTTGTTTGTGCTGCTTGTGTTGCATGTTGTATTTTTATGTATTTGCCTGCCGAGGGACTGCGGATGAAAACTAGCTTTGTAGCTAAAATTCTGCATATTTACATTTGTTTTATACTTATGTTCATTAATGTGCATTGTCCCTATCAAATAAATAAATAAATAAAATAAAATAAATCTATTGTAAGTTGGGCACTTGCAGCCTATGAAAAAAGACAACAAATGAAGTATCACTATTCTCACTCTCACATACATACATTCTCCTCTCACATACACTATTCACTAGCTAGGACCACACCATCAACATAATGCAGTGAAGATGTTTATTATTGAATGATAGTGGATGTCTCGGTGAATAGGTGGTGATGGCTGGGTTGAGACAGTGGGTGGGGGCTCCGTCTCAATCTTCGATTGGCCCAGCGGAACGGGACCCCCCCCCTTTAGGAGATGTCTTGTGGCTGAAAGACAAACGAGATAGGGGTGGGAGGGAGGGGTCGAGATAACCGAGACGAACTGGAATGAAGGGATGAGTGGCTATAAATGGCTCCGGGAAATTAGAGGTGTGGTTATGGTGAACTGTGATTCGCTGGTGAGGAGGAGAAGGTGGTTGAGGCGTGGTCCTGCTCCTGAATTTCAGTTAATCACATTAACTCCATTTCACTAGCTAGGACCACACCATCAACATAATGCAGTGAAGATGTTTATTATTGAATGATAGTGGATGTCTCGGTGAATAGGTGGTGATGGCTGGGTTGAGACAGTGGGTGGGGGCTCCGTCTCAATCTTCGATTGGCCCAGCGGAACGGGACCCCCAAAGTTTTTGAAAGAGCATAAAGTGGAATGGGTCTGGAGGAGATCGTTGAGGTCGTGACGATCGTACACGAGGTAGGTGCTGGAGATCCGACAACCAAGGGTTCGAATTTTTCCGGTCGGGTACATCTGCCCTGGCCGTGGACATAGTGGTGC
Source organism: Paratrypauchen microcephalus (assembly GCA_036785185.1). Taxonomy (NCBI): domain Eukaryota; kingdom Metazoa; phylum Chordata; class Actinopteri; order Gobiiformes; family Gobiidae; genus Paratrypauchen; species Paratrypauchen microcephalus. Next base: position 29,484 of record JAVJIX010000169.1, on the reverse strand, counting down.
CAATGCGAAATGAATGAATGGAGAATGGATGGGGTGTTATGTCAGAAGAGGTCTGTGAAAGGCGAGAGGTTGCTGGAGCGCGGAGTGAGAGTGCAACGGTAGAGAAGGTCCGAAATAAGTGGTAGGCGTTTCGGAGGAAGGCGAGGTTCAGTTTTTTGCAGTCCTTTAATCAGGCACGGGAACATGAAGATGAGACTGGCAGTCTTCACCAGAAATCAGCTTGTATATGAGATTTATCCCTGAGAGGTAAGCCTGGACCTACTCCCGCGGGAGGATTCATGGGGGCCGGTGCATAGTGTTCTGGGCAGCAGATTTGCTGTCCCCGTGACCCGGAAATGGAAAAGCAGAAGATGGATGGATGGATGGCAAGCCTGGACGGTGGAGACGCAGACATTCCTGGAGTGGCGTGAGAGGGTGCTGAAATTGCAGAAGATGGTGACGTCAGATGAGCAGAGGGGAAGCTGATGAAGGTGGTGTTGACTGATTTATTATTGTTAGAATGAATGGGAATGCCTGGATTAATCAGACCCCCCAAAAAAATGGTGGAAAAGTAGGACGAAGTTCCGATGAAGCTGAAGGCTAATTGTGCGATTCGAGGGCTCTGGAAGCAATGCAGAATCCGACTACTGCAGAAGATTCGGATTGAACACTGGAGAAACTGGAGCTGCGTCGTGAAGGGTGCCGTATGGCGAATGAGTCAGGAGTGATGTAGAGAAAACGTGACGTGGAGGGTCTTCTCCCCTGACTGAGGAGTTGGACCTTTGCTGGAGTGGGGTCACTCGCGCCAGCGCAGATGGTTGACGGACGTGACCATGATAATGCTGATGTGCGTCCTTCAGCATGGGTTCGGATGGCAAGCATAGGAACCTGTAGGTGAAGAAAGCCACGCTCGAATGTTGAGGGTTGGATAGGTGAGGGATGAGGGTCGGAGGGATGGGGGGGTCGGAGTGATGAGGGTCGGGGGGATGAGGGTCGGAGCGATGCGGGTCGGAGGGATGAGGGTTGGAGGGATAAGAGTCGGGGGGAGGACCTGTCGGGAGCGAGACCTGACGGGAGGAAGATCTCCTATCGTGAGTCGAGAGAGAGGCGGAGAAAGACCCGTCGTGGGTCGGGAGAAAGGGAGACCCGTCATGGGTCAGGAGAGCGAGGCAGAGAAAGACCCGTTGTGGGTCGGAAAGGAGTGAGACCCGTTGTTGGTCAGGAGAGAGGGAGACCCGTCATGGGTTGGGAGGGAGGGAGACCCGTCGTGGGTCATAAGAGAGAGAGAGGCGGAGAAAGACCCGTCGTGGGTCGAGAGACCCATCGTGGGTCGAGAGAGAGACCCGTTGTGGGTCGGGAGACCCGTCGTGAGAGCCAGGCGAGCTGTCATGCGGTCGTGAGAGCCGGGTGAGCCGTCGTGAGACCCAGGCGTATTGTCATGCCGTCGACCTGACGGGAGGAAGACCTGTTGTGGGTCAGGAGAGAGGTGGAGAGAAGAAGACTTGTCGTGGGTCGGGAGAGAGGCAGAGAACGACCCGTCGTGGGTTGGGAGGAAGAGACCCGTCATGGGTCAGGAGAGAGGGAGACCCGTCGTGGGTCATGAGAGAGGCAGAGAAAGACCCGTTGTGGGTTGGGAGGGAGGGAGACCTGACGGGAGGAAGATCTGCTGGGAGGAAAGGAAGCTATGCCTTTATTAGTCCCACAGTGGGGAAATTCCAGCTGCATTTAACCCATCCTGTTATTAGGAGCAGTGGGCAGCACATTACTGCGCCCAGGGACCATCTCCATGATCTTCTTGCTTCGGCTTGGTCAGGACCCAAGCAGGAGGATTTACCCATGGTGCATGTTTTGGGTTGATGGGGGAAACCGGAGTGCCCGGAGGAAACCCACCCAGACACGGGGAGAACATGCAAACTCCACACAGAAAGGCCCAGGCGACCCGGGGATCGGACCCAGACCATGCACGCAAACTCCACACAGAACACACACCTGAAGACCTGTTGTGGGTCAGGACAGAGGTGGAGGAGAAGACCTGTTGTGGGTCAGGACAGAGGTGGAGGAGAAGACCCGTTGTGGGTCGGAAGATTCGACGTGAGAGCCGAGCGAGCTGTCGTGAGAGCTTGTCATGAGGCCAAGCGAGCAGTCGTGAGCCGTCGTGAGAGCCGTCCTGAGAGCCAAGTGAGCAGTCGTGAGAGCCGTAGTGAGAGCCAGGCGAGCCGTCGTGAGAGCCGTCGAGAGAGCCAGGCGAGCCATCGTGAGAGCCAAGCGAGCCATCGTGAGAGCCAGGAGAGCCATCGTGAGAGCCAGGAGAGCCATCGTGAGAGCCAGGAGAGCTGTCGAGCCGTCGTGAGAGCCAGGCGAGTTGTCGAGCCGTCGTGAGAGCCAGGCGAGTTGTCGAGCCGTCGTGAGAGCCAGGCGAGTTGTCGAGCCGTCGTGAGAGCCAGGCGAGCTGTCGAGCCGTCGTGGGAGCCAGGCGAGCTGTCGAGCAGTCGTGGGAGCCAGGCGAGCTGTCGAGCCGTCGTGGGAGCCAGGCGAGCTGTCGAGCCGTCGTGGGAGCCAGGCGAGCTGTCGAGCAGTCGTGGGAGCCAGGCGAGCTGTCGTGCTGTCGTGGGAGCCAGGCGAGCTGTCGAGCCGTCGTGGGAGCCAGGCAAGCCGTCGTGAGACCCAGACCGCTGTCATGCGGTCGTGAGAGCTGGGTGAGCTGGCGGTCATCATGCTGTCATGAGAGCCGGTGAAACGTTGTGACAATCGGCGTCAGTCGGCTTGGAACCTGTGGAAAAGCTAAGGACCTGAGGGTGGAGGTGCATATTGGGGATGTTCACAGGGCAGGTACGGGTTGAATGCTGGACAGATGAGAGTGGTCGAATTTGTAGACCGTAATAGTAGTCGCGACATGAGAGCTGAGAATGATGAAAGAATGCAATGATGTAGCATTAGCAGGAGAAGATGAGGATTAGATGGCGAGAGCATCGCTGAGGATGCGTATAGGATAGAATGGTGAAGTCATGAGCTGACGTCGATGGTAGGATCCTCGATCGGGAAAGAGGTGGTGAGCCGAGATGGTGGAACTGGGAGGAGCTGAATAGTGTGACACATGGTTATGATGGCTTAAGCTCGCTTGTAATGGATGACGTGAGCTGCCCGAGCTATAATAGCATGAAACAGCAAGGGCCGGAATATGAATTGATGGCGAGCGGCTGTAAAGACAGCTAGCGTACGTCAAAATTGCGTGAGCAGCACGAGCTGAAATTGAGTGAGTGACATGAGTCGATGGGTGCTGAATATTGGAATAGCAGAGAAACGATGTAGAGACTGCTTAGCTAGCATGTGATGGAATGGTGTGAGCTAGCATGAGTTGCATGAGTTAGAATGGTCGGATGCGAGTCGGTAGGAGAGGTTGAATACGGGATGACAGTGTGCCAGTGCAGAGAGGAGTTAAGCGAACAAAAACATTCGTACGACATTTCGGAGTGTGAACGAAAATAGTGTGAGTGGGCGTGGTGACTTGTGTAGGCTGCAACGACAGATAAAACATTTGGGTGTTGGGGAAAGGGGAGGGTAGGGTGGGGGGAAGGGATAGAGCAGAAGACGGGAAATGGATTAGAGGCCCTGCCTAATTGTGGGTAGGGCACGAGAGCCATCTAGCGCATGATGACTGAAAAGAGAGAAATGAGGGATGGGGAGAAGATGCATGTGCATGGGAAATTGTGCAGCCTGAGAGACGGGGACAAGAATGAGATACGAAGGGTGCAGGCACAGGGGGAGATGGCCTGCTGAAAGCAGGCTGAGATGATACAAGAGAATTCAAGTGAAACTGCACAGTAGACAGAATACGTTTACTGGCCACTGGTGGTGATACTACTTAGCCCCCAGCAGGGGGAGCTATGAGGCTGTAGTGGAGGAGAGGAGGGAGCGGCGACGTCTGCAGCTGCACGCGGGAAACTTGATGGGAACCCGGAAGCTCGTTCGTCTCGTTCCAGGGCGCCGGGGTTACATTCTTGATCTAAACTGTTGGAAGGTCCCGTCTTGATGTGTCAGCCTGAAGGGGAACGGCGGGTGCTGGGCGGTACCGAACGCTGTGGCTGCTGGAGGCCGGGCCGCGCTGTGCCGAATGCCGTGGTTGCCAAAGCCGGTCTCTGCGCGCCGAGAGCCGTCTCACTCTGACAGTACACCGGGCTGCGCCAGGCTGCGCGCTCGCCTACACGAGGAGGAGGAGGCGACGAGAGGGACAATGTGGTTATCCCGTATATGCCGCCAGCGCAGAAATATTGACGGTGGGTGCTCCTTAGAGGTGGAGGTCCGCTGCGTGAGCGCGCGCCTGGAGCGTTCGCTGGGCGGCGCGGATATGCGGTGGAAGATCCTCCGGCTGCGGATTCCTGAATAGAAATCCGTCGCGGCGTAAGGAATTGCGGACTGGAAGGAACGAGGAGACGTGAGGCAGGTTGGTGTTTGAATGTGACGGGTTGTTAACCCAGCTCGAGCGAGCTGACGCGGTTGAGCTGTCGAGATAACCGAGACGAACTGGAATGAAGGGATGAGTGGCTATAAATGGCTCCGGGAAATTAGAGGTGTGGTTATGGTGAACTGTGATTCGCTGGTGAGGAGGAGAAGGTGGTTGAGGCGTGGTCCTGCTCCTGAATTTCAGTTAATCACATTAACTCCATCTCTTAGTCTTCTACATGCTTGATGGTTACCTGGATTCTCCCTCTCTCAAACGCCTCGGCAGCTGACCTCTGTCGTACGGCTGTTGCTGCTGTGCTGGAGGGAGCTGCCTGACTAGCCTCCTGTCGTCGTTTGGTCAGTAGCATTTCGTCATGCTGAGGTTTATGATTTATGATCAAGTGTTTATTTAAATTTGTGGTATTGCCACAATATCGGATCATTTTTGGCACACTGCACTTCGCAACATTGTCGTCCATGGTGTGGAAGTAACTCCACACCACACTTCTCTTGCGGTCTCTCATGGCTCCCGCTGCCCCGCGCCGCTTTGACTGAAATCTCACAGCAGTGAGTCTATCGCGGGATGACGTAGTACCCCACGTTTGGTGAGAACGCGGAAGGAAAAGTAGTGCCTGACAACTGGCAATGGTTGAATAATGAACAAAACACATATGAATTTGAACTAAATAAACTGAAAGTTAAGTCAGTAAGAAAACATGACTTGGTATCGATATTTTAATACCAGGATTGATGCATATTCAATACCCCATCAGGATCGATATATCGATACTTTGGTATCGATCCGCCCATCACTACTGTGTGCTGTCCAAAGTGTTTTAAAGTGTCTCAGAGAAGAGTGAAGTGTTACTTATAGGTAACAACACGATTATTACTACTACTACTACTACTACAACTGCAACTACTGCTGCTACTACTGCAACTACTACTACTACTACTACTACTGCAACTACTACTACTACGACTGCTACTACTATTACTGCAACTACTACTACTACTACTACTGCAACTACTGCCACTACTACTACTACTACTGCAACTACCACTACTACTACTACTACTGCAACTACTACCACTACTACTACTACTACAACTACTAATACTACAGCAAAAGTCTTGATGAGGACAATCCATATTTCTATGTCGGCCTGTCACACCAACACATTTGAAGTATGATATATCGCTGAAGAAAATACACACGATAATATTGAAACTCACTTATGTCTCTGACACAAAAACCCAAGAGCAGATTTAATCCACAAAAACTATTCTAAATCTACAATATTGTTTAAAAAATAATCATAAAACATACCTTCTACAGCTCAAATCTTATTGTATAGCCAGAAAATAAACACACATTTCTCAGTAGTGAAAAGAAAAAATCCTCATGATAAATACTGACCCCAAAAATCTAGTTCCAGCTTTCATATATTGATCGATAAGTGGATATAGTAATTATCGTGACAGGCCTATTTCTATGGACGTGAACCACATCATGTATTCTTTATTCAGATGTGTTCAAGGTTTGAACTAAAGTCATGTTTTGTTGAAATGACTTGAAGCTGTGGGGACTTGGTGCAGTGAATGACAAATAGTGTGTTAACAATGGAGAAAAAGTGTCATATAAGATGTATAACCACATCATGTGTTCTTTATTCAGATTGGAGAAGTGTGGTTTGTCAGAGATGAGCTGTTCTTCTCTGGCCTCAGCTCTGAAGTCCAACCCCTCACATCTCACACAACTGGACCTGGGTGGTAACTACAGCCTGTGTGATTCAGGAGTGTCTCATCTGTGTGGTTTTCTGCAGAGTCCAGACTGTCGACTGGAGACTCTCAGGTCAGTTCACTGTCTCTTACTTGTGTCATGTTTCAGAGCTTTCACTAAAGAGCTCGGCCATAATCAGCTCTAGTATTTACTCTGGATTTGGACTCAGAGGTGGACAAGAATTATATTAAAACAAAGTACACTAGAACTTTTCTGGTGGGGTTCTGCCACCTGCTGGTCTCCATGGAGATGCTTTTGTGTTGTCTGGAATGTTCCACAGTATAGACTTACACTTATTTATCACATAGTCCGGGAGCCAGACCCTCCACCGCGATTCTTTTGCTCCTTTTTCTCACTATGATGTGTCGTTAGTGCACACCTCGGGACATTAAGAGTTCAGGTGTTTTGTTTCTCTGGCCCCGTTCACCTGCTATAACAGAAATAATGTCCCACACTCCCAAACCTACACATAGAATTCTCAGTCATTTGGCCATAGAATGCAGATGGGGCCATTCCATGGGAAACTGGGAGATTTAAAAATAAAAAATCCTGGCATTTATTCAAACTTGGTACGATTCATATTTATATTTCATATATTACATAAATGAAATTTGAGTCTTGTATCTAAAATGTTTGAGTTTTGGGGGGTTAAAAGGGGGGTCGGGTCAAAATCAGAACTATCAGAAAATAATCACTTTCCTTAACCACAGAATATGAACTGTTTGTGTCAGATTCTTATATTTTATTCCAACTTATTATACTTGTTATACAATGTCAGTGTGTACAGTACAAGATAGGGTTGGTGTAACATGAGTTTCAAGCAACATCAGTATTTAATTGTCAATTGTGAGACATGATTAGTGACATAATTGTATTACAGTTCAATCACTTGTTATTTATTCAATGATCCATCCATCCATTTTCTTCCGCTTATCCGGGGCCGGGTCGCGGGGGCAACAGTCTAAGCAGGGACCTCCAGACTTCCTTCACCCCGGACACTTCCTCCAGCTCCTCCGGGGGGACCCCAAGGCGTTCCCAGGCCAGCCGGGACACATAGTCCCTCCAGCGTGTCCTGGGTCTTCCCCGGGGCCTCCTCCCGGTGGGACATGCCCGGAACACCTCCCGAGGGAGGCGTCCAGGAGGCATCCGGAACAGATGCCCGAGCCACCTCAGCTGGCTCCTCTCCACGTGGAGAAGCAGCGGCTCTACTCCGAGCTCCTCCCGTGTGACCAAGCTCCTCACCCTATCTCTAAGGGTGCGCCCAGCCACTCTGCGGAGGAAACTCATTTCGGCCGCTTGTATCCGCGATCTCGTCCTTTCGGTCATTACCCAAAGCTCATGGCCATAGGTGAGGGTAGGAACGTAGATTGACCGGTAAATTGAGAGCTTCGCCTTTTGGCTCAGCTCCCTCTTCACCACAACGGTCCGGTACAATGACCGCATCACTGCCGACGCTGCACCAATCCGCCTGTCAATCTCACGCTCCATCCTCCCCTCACTCGTGAACAAGACCCCGAGATACTTGAACTCCTCCACTTGAGGCAAGGACTCTCCACCCACCCAGAGAGGGCAAACCACCTTTTTCCGGTCGAGAACCATGGCCTCGGATTTGGAAGAGCTGATCTTCATCCCAGCCGCTTCACACTCGGCTGCGAACCGCCCCAGTGCACATTGGAGGTCCCGGCTTGATGAAGCCATCAGGACAACATCATCCGCAAACAGCAGAGATGAGATCCTGTGGTTCCCAAACCGGATCCCCTCCGGACCCTGACTGCGCCTAGAAATTCTGTCCATAAATATAATGAACAGAACCGGTGACAAAGGGCAGCCCTGGCGGAGTCCAACATGCACCGGAAACAGGTCCGACTTACTACCGGCAATGCGAACACAGCTCCTGCTCCGGTCATACAGGGATCGAACAGCCCTTAACAAAGGGCCCCGAACCCCGTACTCCCAGAGCACCCTCCACAGGACCCCACGAGGGACACGGTCGAATGCCTTCTCCAGATCCACAAAGCACATGTGGACTGGTTGGGCAAACTCCCATGCACCCTCGAGCACCCGATGGAGAGTATAGAGCTGGTCCAGTGTTCCCCGGCCGGGACGAAAACCACACTGCTCCTCCTGAATCCGAGGTTCGACTATCGGTCGGATTCTCCTCTCCAGCACTACTACTACTACTATACTACTGCTACTACTACTACTACATCAACTTCTACTACTACTACTACTACTACTGCTACTACTACTACTACTACTGCCACTACTACTGCTGCTACTACTACTACTACTGCAACTACTACTGCAACTCCTACTACTACTACTACTGCCACTACTACTGGTACTACTACTGGTACTACTACTACTACTGCAACTACTACTACTACCATTACTACTACTGCAACTACTACTACTACTACTACTGCAACTACTACTACGACTACTACTACTACTGCTACTACTACTACTACCATTACTACTACTACCACTACTGCCACTACTGCTACTACTACTGCGACTACTACTACTACTACTACTACTACTACTACTACTACTGCAACTACTACTAGTACTACTGCAACTACTACTACTGCAACTACTACTACTACTGCCACTACTACTGCTACTACTACTGCAACTACTACTACTACTACTACTACTGCAACTACTACTACTACCATTACTACTACTGCAACTACTACTACTACAACCACTACTACTACTGCTACTACTACTACTACTACTGCAACTACTACTACTACTACTGCAACTACTATTGCAACTACCACTACTACTACTTCTACTACTACTGCAACTACTACTACTACTACTGCTGCTGCTACTACTACTACTACCATTACTACTACTACCACTACTGCAACTACTGCTACTACTACTGCGACTACTACTACTACTACTACTACTGCAACTACTACTACTACTACTATTGCAACTACTACCACTACTACTACTACTACTGTAACTACTACCACTACTACTGCAACTACTACCACTACTACTGCAACTACTACCACTACTACTGCAACTACTACTACTACTGCCACTACTACTGCTACTACTACTGCAACTACTACTACTACTACTACTGCCACTACTACTGCTACTACTACTACGACTGCAACTACTACTACTACCATTACTACTACTGCAACTACTACTACTACAACCACTACTACTACTGCTACTACTACTACTACTACTACCACTACTGCAACTACTGCTACTACTACTGCGGCTACTACTACTACTACTACTACTACTACTGCCACTACTACTGCTGCTACTACTACTACTACTGCAACTACTACTGCAACTCCTACTACTACTACTACTGCCACTACTACTGGTACTACTACTGGTACTACTACTACTACTACCATTACTACTACTGCAACTACTACTACTACTACTACTACTACTGCAACTACTACTACGACTACTACTACTACTGCTACTACTACTACTACCATTACTACTACTACCACTACTGCTACTACTACTGCAACTACTACTACTACTACTACTATTACTGCAACTACTACTACTACTACTACCGCAACTACTACTACTAGTACTGCAACTACTACTACTACTACTGCAACTACTACTAGTACTACTGCAACTACTACTACTGCAACTACTACTACTACTGCCACTACTACTGCTACTACTACTGCAACTACTACTACTACTACTACTGCCACTACTACTGCTACTACTACTACTACTGCAACTACTACTACTACCATTACTACTACTGCAACTACTACTACTACAACCACTACTACTACTGCTACTACTACTACTACCACTACTGCCACTACTGCTACTACTACTGCGACTACTACTACTACTACTACGACTACGACTACTACTACTATTACTGCAACTACTACTACTACCGCAACTTCTACTAGTACTGCAACTACTACTACTACTACTACTACTGCAACTACTACTAGTACTACTGCAACTACTACTACTGCAACTACTACTACTACTGCCACTACTACTGCTACTACTACTGCAACTACTACTACTACTACTGCCACTACTACTGCTACTACTACTACTACTGCAACTACTACTACTACCATTACTACTACTGCAACTACTACTACTACAACCACTACTACTACTGCTACTACTACTACTACCACTACTGCAACTACTGCTACTACTACTGCGACTACTACTACTACTACTACTACTGCAACTACTACTACTACTACTGCAACTACTATTGCAACTACTACCACTACTACTACTTCTACTACTACTGCAACTACTACTACTACTACTGCTGCTGCTACTACTACTACTACCATTACTACTACTACCACTACTGCAACTACTGCTACTACTACTGCGACTACTACTACTACTACTACTACTACTACTACTACTACTACTGCAACTACTACTACTACTACTACTGTAACTACTATTGCAACTACTACCACTACTACTACTACTACTACTACTGTAACTACTACCACTACTACTGCAACTACTACCACTACTACTGCAACTACTACTACTACTGCCACTACTACTGCTACTACTGCGGCTACTACTACTACTACTACTGCTGCTGCTACTACTACTACTACCATTACTACTACTACCACTACTGCAACTACTGCTACTACTACTGCGACTACTACTACTACTACTACTACTACTGCAACTACTACTACTACTACTACTACTGCAACTACTATTGCAACTACTACCACTACTACTACTACTACTACTGTAACTACTACCACTACTACTGCAACTATTACTACTACTGCAACTACTACCACTACTACTGCAACTACTACCACTACTACTGCAACTACTACCACTACTACTGCAACTACTACCACTACTACTGCAACTACTACGACTACTACTACTACTGCTACTACTGCAACTACGACTACTACTGCAACTACTACTACTACTACTGCAACTACTACTACTATTACTGCAACTACTACTACTACTACTACTACCGCAACTACTACTACTACCGCAACTACTACTACTACCGCAACTACTACTACTACTAGTACTGCAACTACTACTACTACTACTGCAACTACTACTAGTACTACTGCAACTACTACTACTGCAACTAGTACTACTACTACTACTACCGCAACTACTACTACTACTAGTACTGCAACTACTACTACTACTACTGCCACTACTACTGCTACTACTACTACGACTGCAACTACTACTACTACTACTGCAACTACTATTGCAACTACTACCACTACTATTACTGCAACTACTACTACTACTACTACTACTACTACTGCAACTACTACTACTACTACTGCAACTACTATTGCAACTACTACCACTACTACTACTACTACTGCAACTACTACTACTACTACTACTGCAACTACTATTGCAACTACTACCACTACTACTACTACTACTACTACTGCAACTACTACTACTACTGCAACTACTACTACTGCTACTACGGCAACTACTACTACTGCTACTACGACTACTACTACTACTGCTACTACGACTACTACTACTACTGCAACTACTACTACTGCAACTACTACTACTACTGCAACTACTACTACTACTGCAACTACTACTGCTACTACTACTACTTCTGCAACTACTACTACTGCAACTACTACTACTACTGCAAATACTACTACTACTATTACTGCAACGACTACTACTACTACTGCAACTATTACTACTACTGCAACTACTACTACTACTGCTACTACTACTACTACTACTACTACTACTGCAACTACTACTACTACTGCAACTACTACTACTACTACTACTACTACTGCAACTACTACTACTGCTCCTACTACTACTACAACTGCAACTACTACTACTACTACTACTACTGCATCTACTGCTACTACTACTACTACTGCTACTACTACTACTACTACTACTGGAACTACTACTACTGCTACTACTGCAACTACTACTATTACCATTACTACTACTACCGCAACTACTACTACTACTGCAACTACTACTACTACTACTACTACTACTACTACTACTACTACTACTACTACTACTACTACTACTACTACTACTACTACTACTACTACTACTACTACTACTACTACTTCTACTACTACTACTTCTACTACTACTACTGCTACTACTACTGCAACTACTACTACTACTACTACTAGTACTGCAACTACTACTACTACTACTGCAACTAGTACTACTACTAGTACTACAACTACTACTACTACTGCAACTACTACTACTACAACTGCAACTACTACTACTCCTACTGCAACTACCACTACTGCAACTACTACTACTACTACTACTGCTGCAACTACTACTACGACTGCAACTACTACTACTACTGCAACTACTACTACTACTGCAACTACTACTACTAATACTGCTACTACTACTACTACTGCAACTACTACTACTATTACTGCAAATACTACTACTACTACTGCAACTACTACTACTACTACTGCAACTACTACTAATACTACTGCAACTACTACTAATACTACTGCAACTACTACTCCTGAGCTTAAAGCCCTCCTGAACCAGAAGAAAAGGGCTTTCAACTCAGGGGACAGAGAGGAGCAAAAAAGGGTCCAGAGGGAGCTTCAATGGAGGATACGACGGGCCAAAAAGGACTATGGGAGGAAGATGGAAGAGCAGCTGGCCCAAAACAACGCACGGGGCGTGTGGAGAGGACTGAGGAACATGTCTGGTTTCGGACAGAGTGGCAGAGGGACAGCTGATGGCGATCAGCGCTGGGCGGACGAATTAAACCGTTACTTCAACAGGTTTGACTCGCCCCCACCCCCTCTGCCCCTCTGCCGACTCCCCCTCCTCCTCTTCACACCTCCCTGGGCCAGTAGCCACATCCCCCTCCCCCTTCACACGGACCCAAGCCAGCACCAGCCCCCCTCCACCCCCCACCTCCACCAGCCCCTGCAGTCCACCCCAGTCCCCCCTCACTCCCCCCTCTCCATCACACCAGACGAGGTGAGGAGGGAACTTAGGCGGCTCAACCAGAGGAAGTCCACAGGTCCTGATGGTATCTGCCCCAGGCTGCTGAGAACCTGTGCAGACCAGCTCTGTGAGGTTCTCTGCTACATGTTCAACCTGAGCCTCAGCCTGGAGAAGGTCCCCGTCCTGTGGAAGACCTCCTGTGTGGTCCCGGTTCCCAAAACAACAAACGCCAGGGAACCGGCCCACTACAGACCAGTCGCCTTGACCTCCCACCTCATGAAGACCATGGAGAGGGTGATCCTCAGCCACCTCCGCTCTGTGGTGAGCCCCACCCTGGACCCGCTGCAGTTTGCCTACAAGCCAAACGTAGGAGTAGAGGACGCCGTCATCTACTTGCTGCAGCGGGCGCTCACCCACCTAGAGACCGCCGGGAGTGCTGTGAGAGTCATGTTCTTTGACTTCTCCAGCGCCTTCAACACCATCAGGCCGGCGCTGCTGCGGGGGAAGCTGGAGGACGCGGGAGTGGATGGACATCTCGCTGCCTGGACCATCGACTACCTCACTGACCGTCCACAGTACGTGCGGCTGCGCGGCTGTGAGTCAGAGGTGGTAGTCTGCAGCACTGGGGCTCCCCAGGGAACTGTCCTCTCACCCTTCCTCTTCACCATATACACCTCGGACTTCACATATAACATGGACAGCTGCCATCTCCAGAAGTTCTCTGACGACTCGGCCATTGTGGGCTGTGTGTCAGAGGGGAACGAGCTGGAGTACCGCTCGGTCATCAGTGACTTTGTGGACTGGTGTGGGCGCAACCACCTGAGCCTCAACACCAGTAAAACAAAGGAGCTGGTGATCGACTTCAGGAGGAGACCACTACCTCACTCACCGGTGAACATCCAGGGGCAGGACATAGAGACTGTGGACAGTTTCAAGTACCTGGGTGTTCACCTCAACAATAAACTGGACTGGTCCCACAACACCAACGCCCTCTACAAGAAGGGCCAAAGTCGCCTCCACCTCCTGAGGAGACTGAGTTCCTTTGGAGTGAGCAGGCCTCTGCTCAAGACTTTTTATGACTCTGTGGTGGCCTCTGCTCTCCTCTACGCTGTCGTCTGCTGGGCCCCGAGCAGCACAGAACGGGACAGAAAAAGACTCAACAAGCTGGTCAAGAGGGCCAGCTCTGTCCTGGGCTGTCCTCTGGACTCTGTAGAGGTGGTGGCTGAGAGGAGGGTACTGGCCAAATTCACGTCCATCATGGACGACACCTC
>JAVJIX010000169.1:5000-10000 GCA_036785185.1 Paratrypauchen microcephalus | reverse complement strand
ATATTTTAAATTCAGCTCACAAAGATTTGCTAGCTTAATCAATTTCATGGGAATAATAAATCTTGTTATGAGTGTATTTCTGCCTGCGGTCTCTCTGAGTGTGTGTGTGAGTGTATGAGCGGCAGTGAGCAGAGAGGCCAAGAGGTCACAGGGAAAGATATGAGCTCTTTGTTAGCTCTTTGTAATTTAGCTCTATTAATGTTGTTGTTCTTGTTAATGCTATAAGAGTTGAGAAAAAGGAATTAGAAAAATTAGGGACAAGGATAGAATAGTGTTAATCTGTATTTTCAGTGTGATGTGGGAATTAAAGAAAGCGCGTTGTTGCTTCAGGCTCGGAGCGCCTCTGGTCTGTATGTTTGCTCAGTACGAGTTGGACTAGTTTGAGTTTAAAGGAGCAGTGTGAGAATTACTCTTTGCACGGTGCCATCAATGAACGAAATAATAAATAAATAAGAAACAGTTTAAGCTATTGAGACAGCATTGCAATTATTAAAGTAAATATCTTATCGGCAATCAGGCCCTAAAACAATTGAGGAGGTAGATACATTTTAAAATTTAACACAAATAATTGGAGTATAGAGGTTTAAATTGTTAAAGGTTATTTTTAATTTATTACAGTTCATTTTTTCGGGTACAATTCGAAAATATAAAAGGTTATATCACCTGTCATATTAAAGGAGGTATTGGATAAACTAATTGCTTTTATAAATAACTTAAGATTGGGAGTTTTTTTGTTTTATCTAAAATTAAATATTAATAAAATAATTATTTTCAAAATTCTACGTTTACTCCTGCGCTACTTCTCTCTCTTTGTTGCAGAAGCTTAAAACTTAATAGCTGCAATTCGGACCGTCCCACAGACAATAAAACGTGATAGACACATATTCTAATTGAGGCAAAAAAAAACTGTGCGTAAATCAGATGATTAAAATTTTAAATTAAATATTTTAAACTAATTATAACCCGAAGTTATAATTATCTAAGTCAAATTTCTTCTCCCTTCTAGAGAACTGTCTATAGAACGGAGAAGCCCCCAAGAATTAAATTTTTTAGAGCCAAAGGTAGAATCAAAAGTATACAGTACTCAAAATAGCGATACATTCACTAAAAGGCCATAAACTGGACGTTGTGTCCAAAATTTGTATAATAAATAAATAATTCAACTTCAAAAAAACAAATTACCACAAAATGTCCTCACACTTTATCATGGTTGGCCAGTTTTTTTTTTTTTTGTCATAGTTTGCTTTATTGTCGAAAAACAATCATGTACATGTACATAGAATGAATTCGAAATTTCGTTTCCCCACTAACCAGGCAGGACAGTGATAGAGTGGGCTAGGGGAGGGGCCGCTGCACTTGCGCGCGCCGCCGACTGGGAGATGCAGAACAGAAAAGATGCAATACAAGTATCAGTGACAATTTAACAACATGTAATGACAGAAAAACAATTGGAGATATAACATAAGGTGATCTTTTTTGTTGGTTACATAAGGAAGGGGTCAGATTGGAAATCAATGAAGTTGATTGAACCGAGAGCAGAGATCAGACCTTTCTAAAGACAGGAATTTCTACTATTGTTTCTGTTTCCAGTGACAGTGTAAGAGTGTGTGCTATGTTTATGTAGAGTCCAGATAACAAACCACATTCTGTGGCCTTGGCCTTGTTTATGCAGGGAGGCGAAGTCAAAACACAGATAACTGTTTTGGGACCGATTTTCACAGGAGAGAATAATACATTTTTAGAGACCCAGGTAAATAATTTAGACTGAGCTCGGGTGCCAGACCCCCATCTTCATATCGCCATGAAGATTCATGAGAGATCTCATTAGTTCCTCTTGGCGCACAGACTGCGCTGCGTTGGCTTTACACAGTTCTGTCACCATCCCCGTGATGATATCCAAACGTTGAGATGTTTCCTTCGGTTGAAATCCTTCCAAAAGGACCTCAACCTGTCCCACTTTCTGA
Organism: Paratrypauchen microcephalus; assembly: GCA_036785185.1. Taxonomy (NCBI): domain Eukaryota; kingdom Metazoa; phylum Chordata; class Actinopteri; order Gobiiformes; family Gobiidae; genus Paratrypauchen; species Paratrypauchen microcephalus. The sequence goes on along the minus strand of JAVJIX010000169.1, from coordinate 8,036 downwards.
TGTAATCCTTTCACAAGATCTCCAACCCCTTCACAATGGCTCGAAATTTCGGCAGACAGCTTAGGGGACTCTTTACAAGCTGCCAGTTTACAAATTATGCGATAGATCATGGACAATCCCAGGCCAATTAACAGATGTCCAGCTATCAGAAATCCGAATACGTAAATATCCTCCACATCCTCCAGGTACATTGGTGCCAAACATACGACTTGCCACGCACGATACGAGTCCCTCGCATATCCAGCAGCAAAAGTACCATCCGGACACGCCGCTTCTCCCGGAGCGGCACTCCTCCGTGAAAAAAGAGTGCTGAGGGTCCAGCTGATCACATCCATCTTTTTGGAATTTGGAAAATCTGCTCCAAAAAGCGAGAAAATGACAAAAACAAGAGAGGCACGCAGACAGCAGGAGCAATAGATAAGAGAGGAAAAAGAGAGACGTCTGCTCGCTCTCAGGGTCAGAACAGTTGACAGAATATTGGTTGAATAAAGCACTCCAGGATGAAGCGGACCCCAAACAAGCCCGAGCAAATCAAAAGTCCTGAAAGTCCTACAAGATACCAAAGAACTGTCTTCTATCTTGGTCCTAAAGAAAACTGGAAAAGCAGAGAAAATAAAGGAAGATCCAGTGTTAACTCGTAGACAATTCAGAGACTCTTGTTGTGACACCGAAGATGAAAAAGAGTCTGCTGAGAGAAAAGGAAGGTCACACAGAAGAAGTAGAAGGGCATGGGATGAGGACACTGACAGAGAGATTTCTCTACTTGATAACATGTACAAGTCACCAAGACCATACCATCCCTCACCCTACACCAGCGGCAAGCTGAGAAACCCCGATACTAAAGCTGCTACATCCTCGAAGCCCTCCCAATTTGGAGAAGATTCATTCTCCAGAGCAACGCACAAAGTACTGATAGGAGTTTATACTCCCAGCCAGCGGAAGGAACGAGAGCCAAAAGCAAGTGTGTATCCAGTGAGAACAGATGGTCAAACTGTGGTCTATCAGCCATTTTCAATCAAAGACTGGAGTGCTTTGATGTTGACACTTCCAAGACTTACCAAAGGTGGCTTACCATGGCTAAGAGCTCTTTTCAAACAAACCGCAGGAGACCAACTTTGCTGGGGTGATATTCAGGCTGCTCTGACCAAAGCTGCTGACGAAACTGTTGCCAGAAACATCAAAAAAGCTATCGAAAGGAGCTTGAGATATGCACTGCGTGATCAAGAAGGTGTATACAACTATCGTGATGTGTTGGAGAGAGAACTCAGTCAACGCTATCCTTCTGTCGTGACTGAAGAATTGTTGTCAATGCAAATGAAAGACAACGAAGACTACTACAGTTACAAGCAACGTGCTACTAATCTATACCATGATGCCACAGGAGAGCGGATCGATGCCAGAGCAGGAATGTCAATCATCTATCGCTCAGCTCTGGTGAAAGGTATGCCAAAAGCAGTGCAAGACGCTTTGGACGATGTGATGGGCATATACACTAAATCTGATGATGAGTTCGATGCACACTGCAGCCATCAAATAAACAAGTACCATAAAGGTAAAAAAGAGGCCGAGGAGAAGAAGCAAGAGCTGGAACTGGCCACTATGAAACTCCAACTGCAGAAATACCAAAATGAACTCAAAGAAGAACAAACAGCAGGAATTTAAGAAACCATCAATGGACTACTGGAACCAGGATGAAGCTGCCTATGCAGAACCGGATGCTGAAACCAGTGAACAGCTTGATGACCCCATCCGACCCTTCGCCGCTGGAGCTCCAGAAGGGGAGGAAAAGGGGAGGAGATCGAGGAGATAGAGAAGAAAAAGGACAGTATAGGCCATATTATGATAATTTGTTAAATTTACAATGTGTAATCTTGACTACGCTGATTATATTATTCTCTGTTATAGTATGGGGATATATTCTACTGACTGAGACTGATCTCGGACGGCTGGCAAACAACACGACAACCACAACGACCACTCACGGCACGACCAACTCAGCCAACCATATGGGTAAGACACAAGGAGCACTAAAAAGGGCAAAAAGGGAACTTCCTAAAATTTCCAGAATTGAAAATATTGCTATGAAGGCCAAACATGTAATGTTTTATTCGACGTATGTGAAATATTGGACTGTATGTTAAACATACCTGCTATAGATTATGTTTTTAAAACCCAAATTGTTTGTAAAGACACTTGTCTGACCAGAGCTAATAATTATGAGGACCACAGGGTCACAAACAATGTCAGAGCAATTTCTAGTACGGACGATCATCATAATACAGACCAAGGTGATTTTAGAACTGATTAACAGCAGAGAATTACCCTGACAAAGATCAGGAAAGATGAGGCATCTTATCAAGCAGATCTAAAGCATTGCAGAGGGAGTAAATCCCCTACTCAGTGATGCAACCCGGTAGTATTATCTATTCAAAATCCAGAAGTTAGTGACTCAGGAATATATGCTATAGGTTTCCAGTGCTCAAAAATCCCCACTGTTTTATGTAATCGGAGAATCAATTTAAATTTTGAAGGCTATATCCACATAACCATATTAGTAATTAATAAGATTGCTCCAGTGAATGAAATAAATTCTTTGACTGAAGCAATACAAATAGAGACAGGATTGGAAATGACAGAAAACACTTTAAACATACTAAAATGACTTAAAATGAGTACAGTATATGGTCCATACTCTGACCATAGAAGATTGTATTGTATGTTCGACTGCCAGACCACAACTAACTACTGCATCCATATCATATTCCAATAACAAGGACTTGACGAGTATACTTAAGCTCTTTATTAGAAAATCATTTGAACGGACTGATGAGTGTTATCAACTCCATGACAAGTTACTGGTTGTAACTTCAAAGGACATACCCACTATTTGGAAAATGGGAACTGCAATGTATACATGTTTTCTCAGAGATATGATCACCAACGCAGACATAAGGACTGACAACAGAGTTGATATTGAGGGTTTCACTAATAATTTTTGTAATCAGACTTTTACTTCTGACAATTATGACAATTTTT
>JAVJIX010000452.1:0-138643 GCA_036785185.1 Paratrypauchen microcephalus | reverse complement strand
AAGTCTTTTCCTTAGGAATGCAGGTTCACTTGAAAAACCCCGGAAACAGACACAAGGCTCAACTCAGCTTTAAGACTTTTATTGATTTTGATGATCTTTAGCGGTTGTAGTAGTTGTAGTAGTAGTAGTAGTAGTAGTAGTAGCAGCTGCAGCAGCAGTGGTAGCAATAGCAGTAGCAGCTGCAGTAGCAGGTCAAAAACCTTTAAAAGTAAACAAATATAATGAAATTACCTTTACATCTTAGTAGGATTAATCTATCTTATTATTATTATTATTTTACTATTAATCTATTTTAATTATAATATTTATTCATATGCATTTTACATATTAACTTAAGCCAATTTTAAATTACATTTTAATAGTCAATATTTTACTCTTCAATGTAACTTTTTCTATGATTTAAAATGACTAGATATGATCCAAATTTAATATTTTTATATAATATTTCAATGAATTACCAAATAACTATTAATTGCTAAATGATAGACACTTTTTAAATTTGTGCTCCTTTAACATGGTTGCACAACTTAAGTCAGAAAATAGGAATTTGATGTATCAATCAATCCACTGTCAACCCAAATTTGGACATTTCTCAAATTAAATCAGCCAATTTCATTTACAATTTAACTATGCTTTTAATTATATTTAAATTAACCAAAATGTTCATTTGAATGAATTAATCATACTGAAAAACAAATTTTACAGGTAAATTTACTCACCGGTAGTGTCTCTGTGTTTCCCTGCTGCATTCCTAGTTTGGTTTTTGTGCCTGCGCACCTGGTCCTAATTAAATGGCTGCAGCAGACACTACCGGTTTACCTGTGTTTTTTGGCGCCATCTACTGGCCAGACTAGTAATAAATATTAAGAGGGAGAGAGAAGAGAGGAGAAGATGATGAGCAAAGGGGCTGGGCTTTTTTGACTTGACACCTCCCACTTGAGCTCCTGGTGGAAACCCAAGGAGGTCACACATCTCAGTCTTCGGTGTCTTGTATTGAGTATTCTTCAGCGGGTATTAGAACAATAAGGCGTCGTACATCTCTCTGAAGGATGGTGGCAGGGATTTTTGTTTTAACTCGTTGGCCTGTATGTTTCACTGGGACTGGATAGCTTGGGTAGACTTTTATGCCGGCATCTCTGACTATTCCTTTTTGGTCCTTGTTGACTTGTACCACTATGCCCAGCGTGTACTGACCTCTTAGGGCATTCTGGTTAGCCACCCAAACAATGTCACCAACAGCTACATTTCTTTCCTTTGTATGCCATTTGCTCCTTATGAACAAGTTGGGACCCGCAAGCTGGCACCATTTCTTCCAGAACCTTTTAACTTCCAACTGGATGCTTTGGAGCCTTTTGAAGGAGTAACCTTCAAAGTCAAAACTGGCCAAGTTCCCCTTTGGGCTTGCCCGACCGAGGAGGAGACTGTTAGGGCTCACATAGTTTATACAGTCTTCTCTGCTTTGCACTCGAGCATCTATTGGTCTTTCATTAACAAGGTTGGCAGCCATGAACAGGAATGTTTGGAATTCACTCCAGGTAAAGATGTTGTCACCGGCCAGATTATACAGGGCCCTCTTGACCAGCTGAACTGCTGCTTCTGCAGCGCCGTTTCGGTGAGGAGAGTTTGCGGGGTGGATTTTCCATGACCACTCTGTTCCATATTTTGCTGCTTGCTTCTCAAGTTCTTGCTTGTCCAACCTGTCAAGGAACTCATACAGCTCTGTCAGTGCAGGTTTGGCTCCTACAAAGTTTGATCCTGGATCTGACCAAAGTTTCTTGGGATGACCCCTGAGTGCTGTGAACCTTTGGAAGGCCAGAAGGAAACCTTCAGAGGATTGGTCACCGACAATGTCTGTTTGAATGGCTCTCGACGCCATGCAGCAAAATACAATGCCCCATACTTTAAGTTTAGTTCTTTTCTTTACCACATCCTTCACCATGAATGGTCCAAAAAGATCTACAGTGGTATATTCAAAAGGCAGTGCTGGAGTTATTCTTTCTGGTGGCAGATCGCTCATGATTTGCCGACAAGTTTTTGCCTTGATTTTCCTACAGGTTACACAGCTGTCAACGACTTGTTTTGCGAGTCGCCGACCTTTGATGACCCATGCCTTTTTCCTCATTCTGAGGAGAGTCCCCGCAATTCCATCATGATTTGCGTTGTGAGCTTCTCTGGCAAGCAAGGTGGAAAACCAATGTCTGAATGGTAGGATGGGTACAGCAGTCTGTTCTTCCATAAACGATTGAAATCTTCCTCCACACATTAGTAATCCATTTCCATCTTTGTACACAGCCAACCGTTTGAGTGACATGTTTGAAAATGTCTGTCCTTCTTGTGCTGCTAGAAAGAGATCTTTGAGGGCTTCTTGGCGCTCAGCAACAGTGAGTACTGGCGAGTGTTCTTTACCTTTGCTCTTTTGTTTTCCTTTCTCCAGCCAGGTTTGAGCAGCCCTCCAGGTCCAAGCCACAGTATTAACCAGCTTGTGCAAATTGCTGAATTTCTCCAGAGTGACAAGATTCTTAACCCAGCCAGCTGGTGCTCTCTTTTCCGGATCAATCTTTAGATCTTTTCCTTCCAGATTTACCATTTGGTGTGCATTCTGCTTTGACTGGCTTCTGGTGATAACAGCAGTGAAAGATTTTCTTTGAAGCTGGTCCACATTCTCCTTTGCTTGAGCTGCAACCTCTTTGGGGGACTTTATTGGCCACTCTTCAATTGGTAGTTTTAGAAAGTCAGGCCCATTTTGCCAGGTAGAACCTTCCTTTAAGTCTCTCGCTGAACTACCTCTGGTGATTAGGTCAGCAATGTTTAGATCACCAGGAATCCACCACCAATCATTTACTGGTGTAGTCTTCTGAATTTCCCCAACCCGATTAGCAAAGAATGTTTGGTACCCAAAGCTGTCTCTTTGAATAGCTCCCAGTACCGTTTGGCTATCTACTAGATGATACCACCGTTCCACCTGTATTCTTGACTGCCTCTCGAAATACTTACGGAGTCGGGCTGCAAAAACTGCTCCACAAACTTCAGCTTTCACAGCTTCACCTTTCTGATCCAGTGGTGTTAGTTTGGCCTTTGCTTCCACAAGCCGGACTTCAGCTCCATGTGCAGTGGTCCATCTCAGGTACAATACAGCGCCATATGTCTTGTCACTGCCATCAGAAAATGTAATTGCAAATGGTTTGTCTCGCCAATCAGCAGGTGTGATACTCCTATGAAACCTTACTTGACTCAAATCTGTATACTCTTCGAAAAGCTTGATGGCCTCCTCTCTTAGTCCTTCTGAGAGAGGCTTGTCCCAGGTTACTTGAGTCATTTTTCCCCCACCAGTTTCTTGGAAAGCCCTTCTCACAAGTATAGAACCTCTCTGCTTTAGAGGGGTTACCAGGCCAATTGGATCGTAGAGTCCAGCTACTTGGCTTAATAGCTCTCTTCTGCTTAGTGGATTAGGTGTTTGATGCCGTATCTCCTCCTTTGTGAGATTTTTTCCAAGCCTCATCTTTTTTCTCTTCTTGGAGAAATTAATTGATGTGAGCACATACAGCATGTCCTCATGTGCATCATAGCCAACTCCAAGAGCTTTGTTATCTTCATCTCGCATTTGGTTGGGAAGAGTGACAGTCTTCTTCTGAACAGTGCATTCTGTCTGCTGGTCCTCTCCTGGTCTTAGCTGCCTCCCACTTTGGCCAGACCACACCCAAGGTTTCAGAAAGAAGCCTCCAGCATTTAAGATCTTTTCAACCCCTTCAATGATCTTGACCAGACTCTCTAGACTGTTGTGAGAAGTGAGTATGTCGTCCACATAACTGTATTCCTCTAGGACTCTACGCTCTTCTGTCATATGGGTAAATTCTGGCAGCTTCGCAGTTTCTCTCATTGCCAGTTGCGCTATGCACCCTGCTGGTCTATCCCCGATATTCACTCTGGTAATGGCATACTCTTCAATATCCTCTTCCAGATGGTCTCTCCAGAGAAATCTATGCAAATGCATTTCACGGTCTTCCAGCCAGACTGAGTTGTACATCTTCTTGATGTCTCCCAAGGCAGCATGTACCCCTTGTCGAAATCTAAGCAGTACGCCTCTGATGGGATTCAGTACGTCTGGACCTTTAAGCAGAATGTCATTCATGCTTTGACCTTTAAATTTTTGGCTGCTGTTCCAGACCAATCTTACAGGAGTCGTTACAGAGTGAGGGTTTGGAGCAATGAGATGACTCACATACCAGACAGGGCCTTTCCAATCAGTTTTAATCTCTTCTGTGAGTTTTATAGCCGCATGTCGTTCCACCATCTCATGTACCTGAGCAGTGTATGCAGCTTTCCATTCTGGCTCTTTGTTTAGCTGTTTTTCCGTCCTTATGAATGTGGCTCGCACTGCTTCTTTGTTATTTGGGAGTAAAGCGGGATCTTGTGTCCACGGATACTTTGCATCCCAGTGTGGTGTGTTAACATGAGCATCTCCTTTCACGTAGGTAAGTCCTTCTTTAATAACATCCAGTTCCCTCTCTTCAGCCAATGTCATTTCTTTGCCTCCAGGCTGACAATTGCCACACCGACATCCACCACATTTTGGCTCACAGGAAGCACCAATGCTCTCCCACCTCCACCATTCCAGGAAGTCCTTTGCTATACCGGCTGCAACCATGCCACTGGTGATTTTGTGTGGGGGAATACTATCCGGTTCTGAGTGCTTTATCACCTCTTCATATCTTACTGCCGCAGTTCGCATTGATCGTGCAAAGTGGGTCTTGGAATGATGCGCAGCCACTTCGACATGCTCAAAGAGATCAGGATGAGCACCACCAACTGTTTTACCAAGAGGGCTATCCCATAAAACAAGATCTCCCACTACTTTTTCTCTCTGAGGTGCCAGCCTCCCTTCTCTGTGACTGATTAGGAGCTCAACCTCACTGGGACGCTGCAAATCCTCTACCCGAACATCAGGGAAGAAGGAGTGAAGCTTTTCAGGTTTGACTTCTTTGTGCACCTTGGCAATTTCATCCAACCCATAACAAACCAGTTCATGTGACCTTTCCATACCCAGTGCTGTCTTAATGCGGACTCTGAGAAGGTACCGATTTGTCTTGACAGACAGGGTCATCCCACCAATTCCATACAGCACTAAGGTCACTTTCTCACTTCTCAGTCTGAGTCGGTCAGCGGCCTTGTGAGTGATGTAATTTGTGTCAGAAGCAAGGTCTATTAGGGTGCCAATCTTCTGACCTGCATTTGCTGTGACCTCCAGTAACATTAAAATCACTGGTAACTCTTCAAGTCCATTCTGCACCAGTAGTTGAGATGGTGGTGTGGTGCCAAGTTGAGCACTCCCATTTGTGAACGCCTTCCTGCACCGCTCTGCCATGTCTGGAGATAACTCCAACAGGAATTGTTCTTGTTCTGTGGTCAGATTGCGTTTCCTGTCACAGGTCTTTACATCTCTGCTTTTGTCAGTTTTTCTTGGACATAGAAGATAATGGTGGTCATTAGGACCTCCTTTTTTGCATTCTTTATCCCTGCAGATGTATGTGCCCTTGCATTCTCCTTCTGTGTGCCAGCCAAGACAGATTCTGCATGCACCAAGCCTTTTTAGTGTGACTCTCTTCTCCGGAACACTCAGTGATTTGAATTTTCTACAGAAGAAAAGCTTGTTGAAGTGCCTCCCATCGCCACATACACCACACGTTTTCTCGAATTCTTTTCCTGCTGTCTTGGTAGTGGCATACTTCCTTTCTTGTCTCCATGTAGTATAGTCAGCTTTATCCACAACTTTCAGTTGTTCCAGCCTTTCTAGTATACCCTCTTGTTTTTTCAAGAAAGTGAGAAGCATGTCAAAATGGTTGTCTGGCCCCACTCCATTACTCGGTTCTAACATGAAACTGAGCCAGTCATGCTTCACAAAGTCGGGGAGCTTACTCTCTATTGTCTTTATAACCAGTGGATTTTTTATTGCCCCAATATTGTTCAGATCTGACAGATCAGCTAGGGCCTTCTCCACTGACTGAATCAGATTGATCACTTTACGTGGTTGATTGCCTCGCACAGGCGGTAATTTATCAAGGTCTTCAAGGATCTCAATGGCTATTGCAGACTTATTTCCATATCGGTTTTCCAGCACTCTGAACATGTCCTCAGAGGATGAGTAAGTTGACAATCTGAGGTCCTTTACAAGCTTGTCCTCCACACTGTCTAGCAGTTGGATTTTCCTGACCTCAGCTGACCCAGTCGGTTCACCCTGCTTTTGCAGATTTTCCCAGTCCTTTTTCCATCTATAGAAGTCTCTTTGGTTTCCATTGAATTTTGGCAGTGAAGTGGGCTTTAACTTGACGATCGGAACTATTGGAGTAGGTGTTGCAGGTCCCCCATTATAACCAGTAGCTGCTTCAAAAGTCTGCTCTGCAATCCGCCTTGCGGTTACAAACTCTGCCTTCCTTAGCTCAAGTTTAAATTTCAGAGTTTTTAATGCAGCAATCCTGTCATTTAGAGTCTTCCGCTCCTCACCAGGAGTCCATCTTTCCCAGGCCAGCATTGTATCAGTGGTGCTTTTGAGTCTTTTCTCCAAAATATCCATATGAACACTATAACTCTCCACATTTATACTGACAACAGGTAAATCACTTGTCCTTTGCCCAATTTCTTCAGCCTCCAAGACGGATGTTTGAACTTCACTTTTCCCATATTTTGACCACAAGGTTGCTTGCAGTGTGTCTCTTATGAGTTTGAATTTTCCTTCAGCTTCTTTGGCTGTTTTCTCAATCTCTTCCTTTTGTTCAAACATTTGTGGGTCTTCCTCTTTTAATTCACCATATAGCATTTCAGCCAGGTAATTGTCATTTGCTTCAAAAAGCTCTGTGAGTCGTTCAGACAATTTATTGAACTCATCCAGTAACTCTTCTTGCACCATATTGTCCAAATCTCTCATGACCAGGTTAGCTTGTCTTGTGAAGAGGCTTTTTGCAATAGTACGCTCTTTTTTGAGCTGTTTGATTGACTTGTCTTCAGCCATGTTTCCTCTTGCGTCCTCTTTAGCACTTGGATTGTTAAGCTTTTTACTTTCTCCACTTTGTGCTTGCACGCTCGGTTTTTGACTGTCAAGTCTTTTCCTTAGGAATGCAGGTTCACTTGAAAAACCCCGGAAACAGACACAAGGCTCAACTCAGCTTTAAGACTTTTATTGATTTTGATGATCTTTAGCGGTTGTAGTAGTTGTAGTAGCAGTAGTAGTTGTAGTAGTAGTAGTAGTAGCAGTAGCAGTAGTAGTAGCAGTAGTAGTTGTAGTAGTAGCAGTAGTAGCAGTAGCAGTAGTAGTAGCAGCTGCAGTAGCAGGTCAAAAACCTTTAAAAGTAAACAAATATAATGAAATTACCTTTACATCTTAGTAGGATTAATCTATCTTATTATTATTATTATTTTACTATTAATCTATTTTAATTATAATATTTATTCATATGCATTTTACATATTAACTTAAGCCAATTTTAAATTACATTTTAATAGTCAATATTTTACTCTTCAATGTAACTTTTTCTATGATTTAAAATGACTAGATATGATCCAAATTTAATATTTTTATATAATATTTCAATGAATTACCAAATAACTATTAATTGCTAAATGATAGACACTTTTTAAATTTGTGCTCCTTTAACATGGTTGCACAACTTAAGTCAGAAAATAGGAATTTGATGTATCAATCAATCCACTGTCAACCCAAATTTGGACATTTCTCAAATTAAATCAGCCAATTTCATTTACAATTTAACTATGCTTTTAATTATATTTAAATTAACCAAAATGTTCATTTGAATGAATTAATCATACTGAAAAACAAATTTTACAGGTAAATTTACTCACCGGTAGTGTCTCTGTGTTTCCCTGCTGCATTCCTAGTTTGGTTTTTGTGCCTGCGCACCTGGTCCTAATTAAATGGCTGCAGCAGACACTACCGGTTTACCTGTGTTTTTTGGCGCCATCTACTGGCCAGACTAGTAATAAATATTAAGAGGGAGAGAGAAGAGAGGAGAAGATGATGAGCAAAGGGGCTGGGCTTTTTTGACTTGACAAATATATAATATAATATAATAATATATAATATAATAATATAATAATATAATATAATAATATAATATATAATATATTATATAATATAATAATATAATATTATAATATATAATAATATAATATATAATATAATATAATATAATAATATAATATATAATATAATATATAATAATATATAATAATATATAATATAATATATAATATATAATAATATAATATATAATAACATAATATATAATATAATAATATAATATAATATAATATAATAATATAATATATAATATAAAAAGCCTCTTGCTGAAAGTAACTAAAAGTAATCTAAGTTACAGTCAGTATCCAGATTACTGTTTCAAAGTAACCATGGCAACAGCGCTGATCTGCCCTCTCACATAATCTGCCCTCTCACATAATCTGCCCTCTCACATAATCTGCCCTCTCACATAATCTGCCCTCTCACATAATCTGCCCTCTCACATAATCTGCCCTCTCACATAATCTGCCGCCTCAGTTCGTCAATAATATGTTTCTGTTTTCCATCTCGCCCCTCCCCCTCCTGTAATGTATTTCCAAACAAAAAAAACCTCAGCGTCATATGTGTTTGTGACTTCTGTGATTGTTTCTGCATTTTCTGTTCTGTTCATGTTCTTGTATCGCTGAGGAGAGGCGGCACATTAGCGCCCCCTGTCGGCTGCTTTAAGGTCCATGGTCCCGTCCTTTTCCATCTCATCTCGTTGTTCACAATGACAATAAAGCGTTCCATTAATGATTCACGCACGGACATAGAGTGACATTTCCACGTATCTCCATAAACACTAAACTTGAGCAAAGTTACAAACGTTTCCCCAGAGTCCCATGAAAACACAACACCTGTAATCTTGTGTAATCTGAACTTTAACAAGAGCACAGCCTGAACTGAGAGTGGAGGACACCGAGTCACATATTTAAGTAGTTTTGTGCGACTGACCTCCTGAAAACCACATGACAAATACAGTCTATGGGTCAGTATTATCTGGAGAAATAATAAAAACCCCAACATAGACGGCTTCAGCCACACGCCAAAAAGGAGCGAATATCTGAACGCGTTTCGTCCACAGTTGCAGCCGTCTCTGAGGCGATGGCAGGGCACATGTCCACCAGCAGGGGGCGCTCTCAGGGCACTTCTTCTTGGTGTTTTTAAAGTCAGGACGGCTCCGGACTTTTATGCAAATCACAAACATCATTAAAGCACCAAACTAGGATTTTAGATAATATGTTGTTCATTAACACACGCGACAAACAGCAGATCCTCTTGGCTCGCCTGGAACAAGTGGGCATCAGGGGCACCGCACTGAAATGGTTCCAGTCCTAACAGACCGGACCTTGTCTGTTCAGTTAGGGCAGTTCACCTCCGTGGTGTCCAAGCTTAAGTGTGGTGTTCCCCAAGGAAGTATACTGGGCCCTGCTTTATTTGGCCTTTATATGCTTCCTTTGGGGTCAATATTTGAAAGGCAAAATATTTCGTATCATTGTTATGCAGATGATGTGCAAATCTACCTGCCACTTCAGCCCAGCTGCTCTGTTCAAGCTCTGGTAAACTGCTTAAAGGAAGTTCAGGAATGGATGCAGTCAAACTTTCTTAATCTCAACAAGCTGAAGACTGAAGTCATTGTTTTTGGTCATTCTGACCTACTGAACTGTGACAGTGCCATAGGCCCACTGAGCTCCTATGAAAAGGACTATTCTAGAAATCTTGGTGTCATCTTTGGTTGTAATTTTAAATTTGAAAAGCAAGTCAGCTCTGTTCTTAAATCAAGTTTTTATCAGCTAAGGGTTTTAAAGGAAAAGTAACGTTTTTTACAATCTGAGCCTTATTTCGGTAATAAAACAAGTTGTTTTACTCACCCATAGCACTTTGGTGTCATATGGAGCACTTCCAGAGATGTTTTAGATTAGCGTTAGGCTAACGCCGTTAGCCTAGCGCGACTTATAGCCATAGCTCGGGGCATTCCCCGAGCATGTAATGTGCCCCGTGCGGGCTCCAAATAACACAAACTTTAGCACTTTTCAAATCATAGAAGCTCGATGTCTTTAGTCTACGATTTCGTTTGAGTCAAGAGTGGCCTGTAATCCGAGATTTATCCATAGTTTTCAGCTTTGCGTTTCATGTTTGGGTCCCGGGAGCTGAGAGCACAGTCCGCACATGCGCACTGGCCTCCTCATCTACTCGAAACTATGGCTAAATCTCGGATTACAGGCCACTTTTGACCACACAAAATCGTAGATTAAGACATCGAGCTTCTATGATTTGAAAAGTGCTAAAGTTTGTGTTATTTGGAGCCTGCACGCACATGCTCGGGGAATGCCCCGAGCTATGGCTATAAGTCGCGCTAGGCTAACGGCGTTAGCCTAGCGCTAATTTAAAACATCTCTGGAAACCCTCCATATGACACCAAAGTGATATGGGTGAGTAAAACTTGTTTTATTACTGAAATATTGTAAAATAGTCAAATTGTAAAAAACGTTACTTTTCCTTTAAGCCAAATTAAACCGTACATTCCACATCTGCACTTTGAAAAGGCCGTTCATGCATTTGTGACATCACAGCTCGATTATTGTACTTCGTTGTACGCTGGCATTGACCAGGCCCAGCTTAGGCGCCTACAGGGGGTCCAGAATGCAGCTGCTCGACTTTTAACATCACTCCTATTCTCAAATCCCTGTTCAGTTTAGAATCCATTTTAACATTTTAATGATTGTTTTTAAGAGTCTTAATGGCATAGCACCGGTGTATTTATTTGAACTCCTTCAGCCCCAGATCCCATCCAGAGGTCTGCGTTCTGCTGACCAGCACCTCCTGGTTGTCCCTAGGACCAGACTGAAAACCAGAGGGGATAGGACCTTCTCTGTGGCCCACGACTGTGGAACACTTTACCTCTGCACATTAGAACTGCACAATCACTGGAGCACTTTAAATCCCTGCTCAAGACGCACCTTTTCTCACTGGCCTTTACTCCGAGTGAGGAAGAGACACCCTGGCACCTTCTTGCTGTTGATGTTTTATTATTATTATTATTATCACCATTGTTATTATTGTTGTTATTTTAACTCTACCTGATTTTTATGTCCCCTTTAATGTTGTTCAGCACTTTGGTAAGCTTTGGCTGTTTTAAATGTGCTGTATAAATCAAATTGCTTGATTGAGATTTGGACTTTATGGAGTTTTCAAACTTAAACGGCTGAAGCTCTTTCGAAATCACACTCTCTCTCATTATTATGACATTTCCAATATTCCACAAGATCAGCGGGATCAATTTGAGGAAAAGTTTATATTTGGTAAAGATTGTTTCTATTGATTATATTTTTGACATGCTCCTCTTTGTCTTAGAACAGGCATGTCCAAACTATGGTCCGGGGGCCAAATGCGGCCCTCAGGCTTCCAGGTGAATTGGCCCAAATGACCTTGAGCAGAACTTTTGACTGTAAGTTTTCTGAAAATCTACCTTGACAAGACAATATTGAATATTTCCTGTGGTTTTGAGGATCTCAGCGTGAATAAAAGACTGAAGCTCATTCTAACGTGTTAAACATGCAGATGTTTCAGTCCCTGACGGTCCTGAGCACCGGTCTGTGGCCCTCAGTCGGCCCTCTGCTTCATCTGTGTTTAGATGTGGCCCCTGATGAAAAAAGTTTGGACACCCCAGTCTTAGAAGAAGACGACACACTTTATTCATCCCTGTAGGGAAATTATTCCTCTGCATTTGACCCGTCCTTCAGGAGCAGCTCGTCTTTCAGGCGCCCGGGGACCATCTCCATCATCTTGTTGCTTCGGTTTGGTCAGGAGCTCAGGAGGATTTTACCTGGAGCATGTTCTGGGTTGATGGGGGAAACCGGAGTACCCGAGGAAACCCACCCAGACACAGGGAGAACATGCAAACTCCACACAGAAAGGCCCAGGCGACCCGAAGCTTACAGCCACACCTGGAACCTTCTTGCTGTGAAGCGTGAGCGCTAACCACTCACCGTGCCAACGCTTTGGTTTGTTTTGTTTTTTGTTTTTTTTTTGGTTCAGGCTTAGTCGACCTCTGACCCTCGAGTCTGAATCACAGAAACAGAAGAAGAAATAAGAATAATAAAGGTCTGATTTTGAACAGAAGCCGGAGGAAAAGAGCCGAGCGCCGAGTGTAAAATCTTTATTCAAACACAAATCACAGATCCCATCAAATCTTCAATCAAATCTAAAATGTTCAAGTTCAGAAAACGTCACTGGAGGAGTCAGACTCTACAGCGCCCTCTGCTGGGGACGGCACAAACACCTCCACCTTCATCACCGCAGCACCTCCTCCAGCACCTCCCTCTCCCCGGACACCTCCTCCAGCACCTCCCTCTCCCCGGACACCTCCTCCAGCACCTCCCTCTCCCCGGACACCTCCTCCAGCACCTCCCTCTCCCCGGACACCTCCTCCAGCACCTCCCTCTCCCCGGACACCTCCTCCAGCACCTCCCTCTCCCCGGACACCTCCTCCAGCACCTCCCTCTTGACCTGGAAAATAAAAGTTCATGTTCAAATCCAGCGGTTCTGGAACGTGCTGATGTCATGAGGGGCTGAACAGTGGCTCCAGGTTCTGGTGTTACACTCCAGGATCTCCAGGATTCTCCAGGATCTCCAGGATTCTCCAGGATTCTCCAGGATTCTCCAGGATTCTCCAGGTTGTGTCGCCTGAACCAAACCGACGGGTACAAGAAACATCCAAAGATCAACCTGTTCAACCTGATCAATTCTGTCACAGACTGGGTCTGATGGATTCTAGAATATATTTGATCAGTCCTGGTTTAGTCCTGGTTCAGTCCTGGTTCAGACCTGGTTTAGTCCTGGTTTAGTCCTGGTTCAGACCTGGTTTAGTCCTGGTTTAGTCCTGGTTCAGTCCTGGTTTAGTCCTGGTTCAGACCTGGTTTAGTCCTGGTTTAGTCCTGGTTCAGTCCTGGTTCAGTCCTGGTTCAGACCTGGTTCAGACCTGGTTTAGTCCTGGTTCAGACCTGGTTTAGTCCTGGTTTAGTCCTGGTTCAGACCTGGTTTAGTCCTGGTTTAGTCCTGGTTCAGACCTGGTTTAGTCCTGGTTCAGACCTGGTTTAGTCCTGGTTTAGTCCTGGTTCAGACCTGGTTTAGTCCTGGTTCAGACCTGGTTTAGTCCTGGTTTAGTCCTGGTTTAGTCCTGGTTTAGTCCTGGTTCAGACCTGGTTTAGTCCTGGTTCAGACCTGGTTTAGTCCTGGTTCAGTCCTGGTTTAGTCCTGGTTTAGTCCTGGTTCAGACCTGGTTTAGTCCTGGTTCAGACCTGGTTTAGTCCTGGTTTAGTCCTGGTTCAGACCTGGTTTAGTCCTGGTTTAGTCCTGGTTTAGTCCTGGTTCAGACCTGGTTTAGTCCTGGTTTAGTCCTGGTTTAGTCCTGGTTCAGTCCTGGTTCAGTCCTGGTTTAGTCCTGGTTCAGACCTGGTTTAGTCCTGATTCAGACCTGGTTCAGTCCTGGTTTAGTCCTGGTTTAGTCCTGGTTTAGTCCTGGTTTGATCTCCATCTGTCACATTCATGTGAGCTCAGTGCCCCCTGCTGGACACAAGAGGGTGGTGTCCTCACCGTTCCCCTGGGAAGTCTCTGCGTCCTGGTTCTGGGTCTCCAGGTTCTTAGGGGGGTCCTGGCCCTGGCTGAGCCCCAGATCAGAGGTGGATTTGGGGCAGACTGGAGCCAGAGTCTGAGGAGGACAAAAAATGACTTTATTTCAGACTTTTATGATAAAACCTGTTCTGTCAGATTTGGACAAATGAAAAAGACAAAAAAAAAACAGTCAGGGTCAGAGGAGGGGTCAGGGGGAGGAGTCAGAGGAGGGGTCAGGGGGAGGAGTCAGAGGAGGGGGAGGGGGAGGAGTCAGAGGAGGGGGAGGGGGAGAGGTCAGTGGGAGGGGGAAGTTACCTGGGGCAGGTGAGGGTCCAGGAGGTCAGAGGTCAGCAGTCCCTCAGACAGAGCGCTCTGATTGGTCCACTCCAGAACATCCCCTGGACACATGAGAACAGGCGTGAACACGTGAGCGCAGGTGAGCGTGAACACGTGAGCGCAGGTGAGCGTGAACACCTGAGCGCAGGTGAGCGTGAACACGTGAGCGCAGGTGAGCGTGAACACGTGAGCGCAGGTGAGCGTGAACACGTGAGCGCAGGTGAGCGAACACGTGAGCGCAGGTGTGAACACGTGAGCGCAGGTGAGCGTGAACACGTGAGCGCAGGTGAGTGAACACGTGAGCGCAGGTGAGCGAACACGTGAGCGCAGGTGTGAACACGTGAGCGCAGGTGAGCATGAACATGTGAGCGCAGGTGAGCGAACACGTGAGCGCAGGTGAGCGTGAACACGTGAGCGCAGGTGTGAACATGTGAGTGCAGGTGAGCGTGAACACGTGAGCGCAGGTGTGAACATGTGAGCGCAGGTGTGAACATGTGAGTGCAGGTGAGCGTGAACACGTGAGCGCAGGTGAGCGTGAACATGTGAGCGCAGGTGTGAACACGTGAGCGTAGGTGAGCGTGAACATGTGAGCGCAGGTGTGAACACGTGAGCGTGAACACGTGAGCGTAGGTGTGAACACGTGAGCGCAGGTGAGCGTGAACACGTGAGCGCAGGTGTGAACACGTGAGCGCAGGTGAGCGTGAACACGTGAATGCAGGTGTGAACATGTGAGCGTAGGTGTGAACACGTGAGTGCAGGTGAGCATGAACACGTGAGCGCAGGTGTGAACACGTGAGCGTAGGTGTGAACACGTGAGCGCAGGTGAGCGTGAACACGTGAGCGTAGGTGTGAACACGTGAGCGTAGGTGTGAACACGTGAGCGCAGGTGAGCGTGAACACGTGAGCGTAGGTGTGAACACGTGAGCGTGAACACGTGAGCGTAGGTGTGAACACATGAGCACAGGAGCGAACACGTTCTTTTGTCCCAGTTTGTGTTCTGACCTGTGATTGGACTGGCCTGTCCCGGAGACCTCTCCTGATTGGTCACATCTTTGATCAGGTCGTCTCGGATTTCGCCGGCGCTCACTTCCTCTTCTTCTTCTAAGCCCCGCCCCCATGAGCCCTGCAGGTCAAAGGTCAGGCATCAGTTTCACAATTGTCTGTATATTTGTCTTGAACCAGTGACCCTCTGGTGATCTCCTGAGCTGTGCCAACGTGAAACCTCTGAGTGTGGGTGGGCCTCGGGCTGTGAGCGGGGCTCACCTCGGACTGTGGGCGGGGCTCAGCTGGATCTGTGGGCGGGGCTTACCTCGGGCTGTGGGCGGGGCTCTCTCTGCTGCATCTTGTTGATGAAGTTGAGTAAAACGCTGCTGCTGCGAATCTGCCCCTCACTGGGGGGGTCCAGGTCCTGAGGAGGAAGGAGGGGTTCAGTGTGACAGGGGCAGTGTGACGGGTGCAGTGTGTCAGGGGCAGTGTGAGAGGGGCAGTGTGACGGGTGCAGTGCGTCAGGGGCAGTGTGACAGGGGCAGTGTGAGAGGGGCAGTGTGACGGGTACAGTGTGACAGGGGCAGTGTGACAGGGACAGTGTGACAGATGCAGTGCGACGGGCACCAGATGCAGTGTGACAGGTGCAGTGTGACAGGGGCAGTGTGACAGGAGCAGTGTGACAGGAGCAGTGTGGCAGGAGCAGTGTGTGAGGGGCAGTGTGACAGGGGCAGTGTGACAGGGGCAGTGTGACAGGGGCAGTGTGACAGGGGCAGTGTGACAGGTGCAGGGTGACAGGTGCAGGGTGTCAGGGGCAGTGTGACAGGAGCAGTGTGTCAGGGGCAGTGTGACAGGAGCAGTGTGTCAGGGGCAGTGACAGTGGCAGTGTGACAGGAGCAGTGTGACAGTGGCAGTGTGACAGGAGCAGTGTGACAGGGGCAGTGTGACAGGAGCAGTGTGACAGTGGCAGTGTGACAGGAGCAGTGTGACAGGTGCAGTGTGACAGGTGCAGTGTGACAGGAGCAGTGTGACAGTGTGACAGGGGCAGTGTGACAGGGGCAGTGTGACAGGGGCAGTGTGTCAGGGGCAGTGTGACAGGGGCAGTGTGACAGGGGCAGTGTGACAGGGGCAGTGTGACAGTGTGACAGGGGCAGTGTGACAGGGGCAGTGTGACAGGGGCAGTGTGTCAGGGGCAGAGGTCTGCACCCGTCACACCGTCGGAGACACTCACCATGTCCTGGAGTTCGTGCAGAGAGCTGGAGAAGCTGCAGCCGTCCTCTGGAACCGCAGAAACACAAAACCAACATTTAAAATCTGACCTCAGAACAGACGCACAAACACCTGATTAGAGAGTGCACTTTAAAAACTCAGAGGAGCATCACCTGATGACATCATCAGGGGGAGCGGAGCGTTTAGAGCCCTGTAGAGCGAGAGGGACTCCAGAACATTCAGGTTAAAGCTCTAAACCTCAAACAGGATCTGCTTTATTGATTTCATTTCTTGAGTTTCTTTGTGAGACAGTGCTCTTCTACATGAACCTACAGGAGATGAACCTACAGAAGATGAACGTACAGGAGATGAACGTACAGGAGATGAACGTACAGGAGATGAACCTACATGAGATTAACCTACAGGAGATGAACCTACAGGAGATGAACCTACAGAAGACGTACAGGAGATGAACCTACACGAGATGAACCTACACGAGATGAACCTACAGGAGATGAACCTACAGGAGATTAACATACATGAGATGAACCTACAGAAGACGTACAGGAGATTAACCTACAGGAGATGAACCTACAGAAGACGTACAGGAGATGAACCTACACGAGATGAACCTACAGGAGATGAACCTACAGGAGATGAACCTACACGAGATGAACCTACAGGAGATGAACCTACACGAGATGAACCTACAGGAGATGAACCTACAGGAGATGAACCTACGGGAGATGAACCTACACGAGATGAACCTACAGGAGATGAACCTACACGAGATGAACCTACAGGAGATGAACCTACAGGAGATGAACCTACACGAGATGAACCTACACGAGATGAACCTACACGAGATGAACCTACAGGAGATGAACCTACGGGAGATGAACCTACACGAGATGAACCTACAGGAGATGAACCTACACGAGATGAACCTACAGGAGATGAACCTACAGGAGATGAACCTACACGAGATGAACCTACAGGAGATGAACCTACACGGGATGAACCTACAGAAGATGAACGTACAGGAGATGAAACTACAGGAGATGAACCTACAGGAGATGAATCTACACGAGATGAACCTACATGGGATGAATCTACAGAAGATGAACCTACACGAGATGAACCTACAGAAGATGAACCTACACGAGATGAACCTACATGGGATGAATCTACAGAAGATGAACCTACACGAGATGAACCTACAGAAGATGAACCTACACGAGATGAACCTACAGAAGATGAACGTACAGGAGATGAACCTACATGAGATTAACCTACAGGAGATGAACCTACAGGAGATGAACCTACAGAAGACGTACAGGAGATGAACCTACACGAGATGAACCTACACGAGATGAACCTACAGGAGATGAACCTACAGGAGATGAACATACATGAGATGAACCTACAGAAGACGTACAGGAGATTAACCTACAGGAGATGAACCTACAGAAGACGTACAGGAGATGAACCTACACGAGATGAACCTACAGGAGATGAACATACATGAGATGAACCTACAGAAGACGTACAGGAGATTAACCTACAGGAGATGAACCTACAGAAGACGTACAGGAGATGAACCTACACAAGATGAACCTACAGGAGATGAACCTACAGGAGATGAACCTACACGAGATGAACCTACAGGAGATGAACCTACAGGAGATGAACCTACACGAGATGAACCTACAGGAGATGAACCTACAGGAGATGAACCTACGGGAGATGAACCTACAGGAGATGAACCTACGGGAGATGAACCTACAGGAGATGAACCTACAGGAGATGAACCTACACGAGATGTTCCAGGTTGTAGCTCCAGAGTTCATTTCTGGTGACCTGGTGCAGGTTTTGAGGAAACCACCCACACACGGGGAGAACATGCAAACAGAAAGACCCGGGTGACCCGGGGATCGAACCTGGAACCTTCTTGCTGTGAGGCGTGAGTGCTTCAGAACACAGGAGGACATGCAGTACCGTGTATGGCCTGCAGGTGGCGCAGGCTCAGCAGCAGCTCTCCCTCGGAGATGTGTCGGAGGGCGGAGCGAGTGGCCCCTGACGACGAGGAGGACGAGGAGGACGAGGAAGAGGAGTCTGGAGGAGAGGGAGGCCCGGGGGGAGGAGGGGAGGGGACAGGGGAGGAGACAGGGGGAGGGGCGGAGTCAGGTGGAGCAGGGGTCTGGGGCTCACTGCAGAGAGAAAGACGAAGGGTTAGATCTGAAGATAAACTCTATATTTAAATCAGCCTAATTATATAATCAATAAATATGTCTGAGCTCTGACCCCTGAGGATGAACCAGGACTAAACCAGGACTAAACCAGGACTAAACCAGGACTGAACCAGGACTAAACCAGGACTGAACCAGGACTGAACCAGGACTAAACCAGGACTAAACCAGGACTAAACCAGGACTAAACCAGGACTAAACCAGGACTAAACCAGGATTAAACCAGGGCTAAACCAGGACTAAACCAGGACTGAACCAGGACTAAACCAGGGCTGAACCAGGACTAAACCAGGACTAAACCAGGACTAAACCAGGACTGAACCAGGACTGAACCAGGACTAAACCAGACCTAAACCAGGACTAAACCAGGACTGAACCAGGACTGAACCAGACCTAAACCAGGACTAAACCAGGACTAAACCAGGACTAAACCAGGACTAAACCAGACCTAAACCAGGTCTAAACCAGGACTAATCCAGGTCTAAACCAGGACTAATCCAGGTCTAAACCAGGACTGAACCAGGACTAAACCAGGTCTAAACCAGGACTAAAGCAGGACTAAACCAGGACTAAAGCAGGATTAAACCAGGACTTAAGCAGGATTAAACCAGGACTAAAGCAGGATTAAACCAGGACTAAAGCAGGATTAAACCAGGACTAAAGCAGGACTAAACCAGGACTAAAGCAGGATTAAAGCAGGACTAAAGCAGGATTAAAGCAGGACTAAAGCAGGATTAAACCAGGACTAAAGCAGGATTAAAGCAGGACTAAAGCAGGATTAAACCAGGACTTAAGCAGGACTAAACCAGGACTAAAGCAGGATTAAACCAGGACTAAAGCAGGATTAAACCAGGACTAAAGCAGGATTAAAGCAGGACTAAAGCAGGATTAAAGCAGGACTAAAGCAGGACTGAACTGGGGCATGTCACAGTGAGCGTGTTTAAGACGACCACCAGGGGGAGACTCACTCTGGCTCTTCCTCTGTCTCGGTCAATGGCGGCTCGGCGTCGGGACATGTGACCGGAGGGGTGAGAGGGGGCGTGACTACAGGCTCTGGGGGCGTGTCCTCCTTCACATAGAGCCAATCGGAGGGTGGTGACGGCGTGGGGATGGGCGTGGCTACAGGAGAGATGGGTGGAGTCTGAGAGGCGGGGGGCGGAGTGTGGACTGGGGTGGGGTCAGGAGTCGCCACCTGCTGGAGGAGAACGGAACAGACACAAGGTTTACAAGAATCTGATCCAAATACACCTGAGCAAACAGTTCAGTGAAGAACCAAGCTTTCACTGGCAGAACATGTAGAACATGCAGAACATCCAGAACAGGCAGAACATGTAGAACATGTAGAACATCGTTTCTCCGCTCATCCGCGCTGTTTCGTCAGTTCTGGTTCGAGTTCTGAAGGACACTGCTTATATCTCGCTGCAGGGAGGAGCTCACTACACTGAAATTATTCTGAACCTCTTGAATTCCTCCTCTTTGTTTTCAGTTTCTGTCTTTTGTTTTCAGTTTGTCTCTGGCGTCTAGTTTAGCATACCCATTCAAACCCTAATGGGTGTGTTCACACCTCTGGACCTGACCCTGAGGGGTATTCCACGAACGCGGCTAAGCGCAAAGCCCGGCTTTATTCAACAGTTTGCGCTAGTTTTAGTGACAGTTCGGTTCCATGACTCTCGCTAACCTTAGTCCCCGCTGAGTTACTGCGGCAACATGGTTTCAGCAGCTAGCCTGGTACCGGGCAGGCTAAAGATGAAGAGTGTCACACAAACAGTTCCGCACGACTATCTGTGTTGTCCGAAAACAATATCAGCAAAAAAAATAAATGACCTTACGTTCTTGGTTCTTAACAAATCTCCGGTAATTTGAAAACATGATTTTGAACCGCTGTTTTTACGACATTATCAGATAGAAGAATTCCAGAGGTGTCACAGAGAAACACTTTGGTCGAGTGGTTAAGTCCTGCGTCTTTCACGTGGGCGTCCCTGGTTCAATTCCCGACAGATTCATGCGCAAGTCAATTTTGTGTTATATTTTCACGAATTTACATTTGCCACACATTACACAAATGTGAATGAATTTAACCTAAAATTATTCATATCATCACATAAATTATATCAGTTGGGCCTAACATCACTCTCACTTGACGACATTGACACTTTATATTTTATGTGACATCTCTATCAAAGAATACAGTTACAGGTAAACCTTTACTTTTAAAACAAAATGTAGCCAAATAACAGGCACACTCCATGATGCAACATTTCAATGATTCAACACATTTGCTTCAGAGATGCTGTGCAAGCCTCTTTAATGAAATCCTATTTATCAATTTCCATCAAGAGGCATAAAACAATAAAAGACATTAGGTATGACATTCTGGTGCGAGGCCACTGCTGGAGGACTGCTGAGGGTCAGGCAAGGCACTGCTGGAGGACTGCTGAGGGTCAGGCAAGACACTGCTGGAGGACTGCTGAGGGTCAGGCAAGGCACTGCTGGAGGACCGCTGAGGGTCAGGCAAGACACTGCTGGAGGACTGCTGAGGGTCAGGCAAGGCACTGCTGGAGGACTGCTGAGGGTCAGGCAAGGCACTGCTGGAGGACTGCTGAGGGTCAGGCAAGGCACTGCTGGAGGACCGCTGAGGGTCAGGCAAGGCACTGCTGGAGGACTGCTGAGGAGGGTCCAAGTGTACGCCATCTTCAGTAACTAGAACACAAACATACTATTAAAATACACAAATACTTGGATCACAGCTGAGGCATTATCCTAGAGAATACCTTGAATATACTCTTCACAAGAACTCGCAGGAAGGATCTTTGATGGGGTCCCTCCTTCAGTTACCTCCACCAGTGGGCGACCCCGGTTTAGGGCCAGTGCCAGCTCCTCTGCAGGTGAAAGGTTTTGAGGGGGGCTCCCACCTCCTGTGGCTTGGTAGCTACTGTTCATTTTAAATTAAATGAAGGTACCATTTCAACAGTATTACTAATTTCACTGAATAATAATATTAATATTAGCCTACTTACCACTCTGCAAAATGTTTTTATGCTTTGTCTTTACCTGCAAAACAGTCCTCTTCACATTATTCCTGCTCAAAGACAAGATAACACAATTTAACGTATTAGTTGGAGCAAATACTTTTACACAGTAAAAATAAATTACAACTGACAAGACTGCTATACAAATATATAATATTTATGACATCAACTGTTCTCCCTGAGAATTGAACTTGTATCTCCCATGTGACAAACCGTAACATACCCTCTCCCCCACGGACTTGTCTTAACACCGATGGTGAAAACATACTTAAAAAACATTCAGCACTGTTATAGGACTGAACTTACGTATTTAAGCGCTCGGCGATCTTCTGCCACGCCATGTCTCTGGCCTTGGTTATTGCAAATGTGTTGTAGAGTTCCAAAAGCAACTTCTGTTCTGATGCGCTGAAATAATCGGCCTGAATCTTCGACATGATGGCGTTTTCGACAGTCGCTTGTTCTGGGCTTATGTTCCCCGTGCACGCGTCTAGGCCCGGCCTAGTTAGGCCTGACTGAAGTTAGTGCCGCTGAGGCGCAGCTGAAATGCGTTAGTGGAATGACTTGAGGCTTTCATCTAAGTTGCGTCTAAGTCAGGCGAGGACTTAGCACTTAGGCACTGCTATGTTTAGCGACGTTCGTGGAATACTCCCCTGTCTGCCCTATTGTTTTGTTTGTTTTGATTTAGGTTTGAGAATGGAATTATAGATGGAGACAAATTGTGTCTGACTCCCCCATTCCTGTTTAAAGAATGATTCTCTTTTTGGACAAAAATTGCCTCTTTAACTCTCCTCTCAAACCAGTTTTCCCTGGCTAAGATCTGTACCTCACTGTCCTCAAAGGAGTGGCCCGCCAGAGTGGACCTTCATCTGCCGTACATCTCCACCTAGAAGCCATGGGCCACTCCTTTGAGGACAGTGAGGTTCAGATCTTAGCCAGGGAAAAGAACTGGTTTGAGAGGGGAGTTAAAGAGGCAATTTTTGTCAAAAAAGAGAATCCTTCTTTGAACAGGAATGTAGGGGTCAGACACAATTTGTCTCCATCTATAACTCTATCCTCAAACCTAAATCAAAACAAAGGAAACAACAGGGCAGCAGGTCAGGTCCAGAGGTGTGAACACAGACATTAGGGTTTGAATGGCTATGCTAAACTAGACACCAGAGACAAACTGGAAAAACAAAAGACAAACTGAAAACAAAGAGGTGAGATAGTTTCAGAATAATGTCAGTGTAGTGAGCTCCTCCCTGCAGCGAGATATAAGCAGTGTCCTTCAGCACTCGAACCAGAACTGATGAAGCAACTCAGATGAGCTGAGAAACGTTGTCGACCAAATAAACTTTGTCCAGTTGACAAATTGAATTTCTCCTTTTATCATGTAGAACATGCAGAACATGCAGAACATGCAGCTGTGTCACATTTTGTTTTTCCTCACCTCCGGAGTCTCTGATTGGCTCGGCTCCTTTGGTTCTGTCTCGGTTCTGGGTTCGGTCTCTGGGTTCTGGGACTCTCTGGACCTCAGGAACTGAGCCACGATCTCAGTGAGGACCTCCAGGACCAGACCACGAACCTGCTCTGGGTCCAGGTTTAGTCCAGACTGTACCTCCAGCTGTAACCCAGAGTGTCCACGGTCTGAGGGACAGAACAAGAGGGATTAATCCAGGACTACACCAGAACTACACCAGGACTACACCAAGACTACACCAGGACTAAACCAGGACTACACCAGAACTACACCAGGACTACACCAGAACTACACCAGGACTACACCAGAACTACACCAGGACTACACCAGAACTACACCAGGACTACACCAGGACTACACCAGAACTACACCAGGACTACACCAGAACTACACCAGAACTACACCAAGACTACACCAGGTCTACACCAGGACTACACCAGAACTACACCAGGACTACACCAGAACTACACCAAGACTACACCAGGACTACACCAGGTCTACACCAGGACTACACCAGAACTACACCAGAACTACACCAGGACTACACCAGAACTAAACCAGGACTACACCAGAACTAAACCAGAACTACACCAGGACTACACCAGAACTACACCAGGACTACACCAGGACTACACCTGGACTACACCAGAACTACACCAGGACTAAACCAGCACTACACCAGCACTACACCCGGACTACACCAGGTCTAAACCAGGTCTACACCAGAACTACACCAGAACTACACCAGGACTACACCAGGACTACACCAGGACTACACCAGGACTACACCAGGACTACACCAGGTCTACACCAAAACTACACCAGGACTAAACCAGGACTACACCAGGACTACACCAGAACTACACCATGACTACACCAGCACTACACCAGAACTACACCAGGACTAAGCCAGAACTACACCAGGACTAAACCAGGTCTACACCAGAACTACACCAGGACTACACCAGGACTACACCAGGACTACACCAGCACTACACCCGGACTACACCAGCACTACACCAGGTCTAAACCAGAACTACACCAGGACTACACCACAACTACACCAGAACTACACCAGGACTACACCTGGACTACACCAGAACTACACCAGGTCTACACCAAAACTACACCAGGACTACACCAGGTCTACACCAAAACTACACCAGGTCTACACCAGGTCTACACCAGGACTACACCAGGTCTAAACCAGGACTACACCAGGTCTACACCAGGACTACACCAGAACTACACCAGGTCTAAACCAGGACTACACCAGGACTAAACCAGGACTACACCAGGACTACACCAGGTCTAAACCAGGACTACACCAGGTCTAAACCAGGACAACACCAGGACTACACCAGGACTACACCAGGTCTACACCAGGACTACACCAGGTCTAAACCAGGATTACACCAGGACTGAACCAGGACTACACCAGGTCTGAACCAGGACTACACCAGGTCTAAACCAGGACTACACCAGAACTACACCAGGACTACACCAGGTCTAAACCAGGACTACACCAGAACTACACCAGGTCTAAACCAGGACTACACCAGAACTACACCAGGACTACACAGGACTACACCAGGACTACACCAGGACTAAACCAGGACTAAACCAGGACTCACTGAAGTCAGAAGCAGTGCTGTGCTCTGATTGGACAGGAGACAGACTGTGGGCGGGCTCAGGCCTCTCCTCTGATTGGTGGTTGTAGGGTGTGAGGGTGGGGTCAGTGAGAGGAGGGCGAGACATCTCACAGCTGAGCTTTGATATGAGCTGCTGCTCCACCCTGAACACAAGTTATAATGTCACAGATAATACTATCACCTCCTGCTCCCCCGGAACTCCTGCTCCCCCGGACCTCCTGCTCCCCCGGACCTCCTGCTCCTCGGACCTCCTGCTCCCCCGGACCTCCTGCTCCCCCGGACCTCTTGTTCCCTCAGACCTCCTGTTCCCTCAGACCTCCTGTTCCCTCAGACCTCCTGTTCCCTCAGACCTCCTGCTCTCTCAGACCTCCTGCTCCCTCAGACCTCCTGCCCCCTCAGACTTCCTGTTCCTCAGACCTCCTGCTCCCTCAGACCTCCTGTTCCCTCAGACCTCCTGTTCCCTCAGACCTCCTGTTCCCTCAGACCTCCTGCTCCCTCAGACCTCCTGCTCCCTCAGACCTCCTGCTCCCCCAGACCTCCTGATCCCTCAGACCTACTGTTCCTCAGACCTCCTGTTCCTCAGACCTCCTGCTCCCTCAGACCTCCTGTTCCTCAGACCTCCTGCTCCCTCAGACCTCCTGCTCCCTCAGACCTCCTGCTCCCTCAGACCTCCTGCTCCCTCAGACCTCCTGCTCCCTCAGAGCTCCTCTAACGTGTGTGAGATGTTACCACTGCACCAGCTGCTCCTCCAGGGCCTCTGTGTGGACGCTCATCCCCAGGTTGAGGCTCTGTCCCTGGGCTGAGGGCAGAGCAGAGCGAGGGCGCTGTGGAGGGAACACGGGACCCTCATACTGGACGGGGTCTGGACCTCCCTCCAGTTCCACAACCTCAGGAACATAAGGAACCTGGAACCAGAGCAGAGCACATGAAGAAAGGTCACAGGTCAGAATTCACAGGTGAGTTTACCTGCTCAATGTCGGCCACAGACAGGAAGTACGTCCCGGGAAACTCCGCCTCTTCCTGTTGGACGGGGGACGACAGCACGATGTTCACGACCGGAGGAACTGACGACTGCACGATGTTCACGACCGGAGGAACTGCAGCTTCTGAGACCTGAGACAGAGTTTGGTCCTGGTTCAGTCCTGGTTCAGTCCTGGTTCAGTCCTGGTTCAGACCGGGTTCAGTCCTGGTTCAGACCGGGTTCAGTCCTGGTTCAGTCCTGGTTCAGACCGGGTTTAGTCCTGGTTTAGTCCTGGTTTAGTCCTGGTTTAGTCCTGGTTCAGTCCTGGTTCAGTCCTGGTTCAGTCCTGGTTCAGACCGGGTTTAGTCCTGGTTTAGTCCTGGTTTAGTCCTGGTTCAGTCCTGGTTCAGTCCTGGTTTAGTCCTGGTTTAGTCCTGGTTCAGTCCTGGTTCAGTCCTGGTTTAGACCGGGTTCAGTCCTGGTTCAGTCCTGGTTCAGACCGGGTTCAGTCCTGGTTCAGTCCTGGCTCAGTCCTGGCTCAGTCCTGGTTTAGTCCCGGTTTAGTCCTGGTTCAGTCCTGGTTCAGACCGGGTTTAGTCCTGGTTTAGTCCTGGTTTAGTCCTGGTTCAGTCCTGGTTCAGACCGGGTTCAGTCCTGGCTCAGTCCTGGTTCAGTCCTGGTTTAGTCCTGGTTTAGTCCTGGTTCAGTCCTGGTTCAGTCCTGGTTCAGACCGGGTTCAGTCCTGGTTCAGTCCTGGCTCAGTCCTGGCTCAGTCCTGGTTTAGTCCCGGTTTAGTCCTGGTTCAGTCCTGGTTCAGACCGGGTTTAGTCCTGGTTTAGTCCTGGTTTAGTCCTGGTTCAGTCCTGGTTCAGTCCTGGTTCAGTCCTGGTTCAGACCGGGTTTAGTCCTGGTTTAGTCCTGGTTTAGTCCTGGTTCAGTCCTGGTTCAGTCCTGGTTTAGTCCTGGTTTAGTCCTGGTTCAGTCCTGGTTCAGTCCTGGTTTAGACCGGGTTCAGTCCTGGTTCAGTCCTGGTTCAGACCGGGTTCAGTCCTGGTTCAGTCCTGGCTCAGTCCTGGCTCAGTCCTGGTTTAGTCCCGGTTTAGTCCTGGTTCAGTCCTGGTTCAGACCGGGTTTAGTCCTGGTTTAGTCCTGGTTTAGTCCTGGTTCAGTCCTGGTTCAGTCCTGGTTCAGACCGGGTTCAGTCCTGGCTCAGTCCTGGTTCAGTCCTGGTTTAGTCCTGGTTTAGTCCTGGTTCAGTCCTGGTTCAGTCCTGGTTTAGACCGGGTTCAGTCCTGGTTCAGTCCTGGTTCAGACCGGGTTCAGTCCTGGTTCAGTCCTGGCTCAGTCCTGGCTCAGTCCTGGTTTAGTCCCGGTTTAGTCCTGGTTCAGTCCTGGTTCAGACCGGGTTTAGTCCTGGTTTAGTCCTGGTTTAGTCCTGGTTCAGTCCTGGTTCAGTCCTGGTTCAGACCGGGTTCAGTCCTGGCTCAGTCCTGGTTTAGTCCTGGTTTAGTCCTGGTTCAGTCCTGGTTCAGACCGGGTTTAGTCCTGGTTTAGTCCTGGTTTAGTCCTGGTTCAGTCCTGGTTCAGTCCTGGTTTAGTCCTGGTTTAGTCCTGGTTCAGTCCTGGTTCAGTCCTGGTTTAGTCCTGGTTTAGTCCTGGTTCAGTCCTGGTTCAGTCCTGGTTCAGACCGGGTTTAGTCCTGGTTTAGTCCTGGTTCAGTCCTGGTTTAGTCCTGGTTTAGTCCTGGTTCAGTCCTGGTTCAGTCCAGGTTTAGTCCTGGCTCAGTCCTGGCTTAGTCCTGGTTTAGTCCTGGTTTAGTCCTGGTTCAGTCCTGGTTCAGTCCAGGTTCAGTCCTGGTTCAGTCCTGGTTTAGTCCAGGTTCAGTCCTGGTTCAGTCCAGGTTTAGTCCTGGTTTAGTCCTGGTTCAGTCCTGGTTCAGTCCTGGCTCAGTCCTGGCTTAGTCCTGGTTCAGTCCTGGTTTAGTCCTGGTTCAGTCCTGGTTCAGTCCAGGTTCAGTCCTGGTTCAGTCCTGGTTTAGTCCAGGTTCAGTCCTGGTTCAGTCCAGGTTTAGTCCTGGTTTAGTCCTGGTTCAGTCCTGGTTCAGTCCTGGTTTAGTCCTGGTTCAGTCCTGGTTTAGTCCAGGTTCAGTCTGTGTCCTGAGTGACGTCGCCCACAGCTCAGCTCCAAATGAAGCTCATTGAGGCCAGCAGTTATTGGAGCCAGTTCCACTTTAGGAATAGAAATTTATTTACAGACAAAATGTTCAATCAAAACCCCAGGATCGTGTGTTGTACCTGAATATGAACGATAGTTCATGACGCGTTCATATTTTAGGCGACGGTGAAATGAACGCTCTGTATGACCTTCTGAAGAACCAACTGTAACGTGTTCATTCTGGGGTCTATTTAACTTCGTTCAAGAAGGTGCCACATTTGTTTTGTGTTCCAGGTAAAACCCGACTAAACACACTGCAAAGAGCCCTCAACATTTAGAGGAAAAACATTCAATCTGGCAACAACCGTCGCATCGCTGCGCCATCGTGCTTCTGTATGGGCTTTGGCGATGATACTGAAAAAGAAAAAAAAACTATGAACGAGTTCATTTTTGAAATTATGAACGAACTATTAACTATAAACACGTATGAACTTTGAACTCATTCATGTAGAAAATGAACTTTCCCAGCAGGATCCTGTCTTCAGACCACAACGCCGAGGCCACAACTACATTCTCTAATTAAAACAAAAACAATCTGAGCTCGGGGAGAAGGTGGAGAGTTTACTTGCCAGGCAGCTAAAAGGTGTTCAGGCTGAAAGGGCAATTTATAAAATCGTATCACCTAGGGATGTCAACAATTAATCGATTAACGGTTAATTGTCGATTAAGACGTTGGTCGATCAAAATGCATTAATTGTAATTAACCGCTAACCGCGGACATGCGCACCCGCGTGGTCATGAAACAAGGCAACCGCGCTGCGCCAAGCTCGACTCACAGCCAACCGCAGGCGCCAACGGCACTGCTCAGCAGCCCCGGGTGTACGCGCGAGGCGAGATCTAACCCGGAATGCGTGCCGCTGCTGCCGGTTTCGCCGCAGCCCGCGCCCCGCGCCCCGAGCCCCGAGCCCCGAGCCCCGCGCGGCTGGCCTGCGGCTCGGAGCGCGGGGCGCGGCGAAACCAGCACGCGCCCCAGTGGTTTAATCCTGGTCTAGTCCAGGTCTAGACCCGGTCGAGTCCCGGTCCAGTCCAGGTCCAGTCCAGGTCCAGACCTGGTTCAGACCTGGTCCAGTCCACGTTCAGTCCTGGTCTAGTCTCTTAGCCAATCAGGACAGAACACAATGTTACTCTATAAAAAATTTTTTACACTATAAAAAAAAAAATTGGATAGAGCGAGGGATTAGTGTATTTTGTTATTCAGCATCAATACATTTGTCTGCTTTTTACTAAGGAATAATTAATTGAGGAATATACAATATAATAATACTATGATATATTTATGACTCAGTGTTATGTTACTATAGCTTATATTCTTAAAGATCCTATTGAAACACTCAAATTCAGGTGAAAAACGCCGCTTATCAATTAATCGTTAATCGACTGATAAGGTCAATCAACTATCAGTTAATGAATTAACCGATAATTTGCATCCCTAGTATCACCTAATGGTGAACTTCTTACTGATCCATTACAGATAAATGATAGATTCTATAACTACTATAACAATTTACATGCCTCTAAAACTGTATCTTCAAGGGAGGACATTTTAAGTTTTCTCAATGCACTGGACATCCCAACTTTAAGTGATACTGCCAGACAGCAGTTAGATGCTGACTTTACTTTGGAAGAGATTAAGTTGGCCATTTGTTCATTTCCAAATGGTAAGGCCTGCGGCCCAGACGGATTTGGCATAGAGTTTTATAAAACTCACAGAGTTAGGCTTGCCCTATGATTAACTCCTCTATGAAAGAAGGGGTTTTTCCAGAGACATTCTATGACGCAAACATTTGTCTCCTATTAAAGAAAGGGAGAGATGATGCCAATGTAGCGTCATATTGCCCATTAAGTCTGTTAAACTGTGATCAAAAGATTGTTGCTAAGGTCTTGACTAAGAAAGGTTTTCATTTTCAAACACCCGTAGACTCTTGAACATCATTTACTCTAATACACTGCCATACTCTGCCGTTGTTTCATTGGATGCCCAACAGGCCTTTGGCCAAATCGAGTGGGAGTATGTGTGTCCCACCACGGAATCTGAGCCCGCAAGTCGTCTCGGAGGCGTTTTGAGTTGTTCACAGATTCTGAACGTACAGGTTCTAAGCTTTCCAATGATGTCTTACATGTGAAAATCGGACCATATTTTAAAAAGTTGTCTCTATTTGAAAGCAGCCATACCAGATTTTCTAAATCCGAGAAAATCCCTCTCGAAGTTTGGTCTCTTCCTAATTTGTCATTTGCATGACAAATTAGGCATGATAAAATAGAGTCTATTTTTAGGTCTATTTTAAATTATCCTAGGCCATTATTTATTTTATTGTTCTGTTGCATGCTACTTTTTCTTGCTGTTCTTGATCTGTGCGTTGCAACGCTGGAATTTCCCCACTGTGGGACTAATAAAGGCATATCTTATCTTATCTTATCTTATATATTCAAAATGTATGTTTTTAACGTCACTAATGCTGTTATCTGAAACATGGAGAGGCTTCTTCGTGCTCTCAACTAGCACATTATGCAAAAAAACGAAAATCACAAATTATGAAAAAACAACAACACAAAAAACGTATTTCCTGAGAATCTGTAATGCCGACATGCGCCCTCAGCTTCCGTGGTAGGACATATATGTTTGTCATTTTGGAAAAATTTGGCTTCAGTGACAGATTTATGGCCATGGCTAAAATGTTATATGCTCATCCAAGATCTTGTGTGCTCACTAATAATAATAAATCCCCTCCAATCTCGTTACATCGCGGTACTAGACAGGGTTGCTGCTTCTCGCCGGTTCTCTTCGCTCTTACACTCGAGCCACTTGCCATCAGGGCAAGCCCTCAGATTGTTGGAATTAGATATAACGCGTCTGAATGTACAATTGGTTTGTACGCGGACGATGTCATCTTGACACTATCTAACATCAAACAGTCCCTTTCACCTCTTCCTGAGCTGATTAAAGCATTCGGCCAGGGCAGAATTAGAAGGTACTTTGTTAAAATGGAAATGCTTTTATAACAAAAAGTCCATATTATCATTCAATCATTCAATAATGCACAGGATAATATGTTATCACACACAGTCTTGGTTTTGTCCTGGTTTAGTCCTGGCTTAGTCCTGGCTTAGTCTTGGTTTAGATCTGGTTTAGTCCTGGTTTAGTTCTGGTTTAGTCCCAGTTTAATCCTGGTTTAGACCTGGATTAGTCCTGGTTTAGTGTCAGGTTAGTCCCGGTTTAGTCCTGTTTTAGTCCTGGTTTAGTCTTGGTTTAGTCCTAGTTTAATCCTGGTTTAGTCCTGGTTTAGTTCTGGTTTAGTCCCAGTTTAATCCTGGTTTAGACCCGGTTTAGTCCTGGTTTAGTTTTGGCTTAGTCCCGGTTTAGTGTTAGGTTAGTCCCGGTTTAGTCCTGTTTTAGTCCTGTTTTAGTCCCGGTTTAGTCCTGTTTTAGTCCCGGTTTAGTCCTGTTTTAGTCCTGTTTTAGTCCTGGTTTAGTCCTGGTTTAGTCCTGGTTTAGTCCTGGTTTAGTCTTGGTTTAGTCCTAGTTTAATCCTGGTTTAGTCCTGGTTTAGTCCTGGTTTAGTTCTGGTTTAGTCCCAGTTTAATCCTGGTTTAGACCCGGTTTAGTCCTTGGTTTAGTTTTGGCTTAGTCCTGGTTTAGTCCTGGTTTAGACCCGGTTTAGTCCTGGTTTAGTTTTGGCTTAGTCCTGGTTTAGTTTTGGCTTAGTCCCGGTTTAGTCCTGGTTTAGACCCGGTTTAGTCCTGGTTTAGTTTTGGCTTAGTCCTGGTTTAGTCCTGGTTTAGACCCGGTTTAGTCCTGGTTTAGTTTTGGCTTAGTCCTGGTTTAGTTTTGGCTTAGTCCCGGTTTAGTCCTGGTTTAGACCCGGTTTAGTCCTGGTTTAGTTTTGGCTTAGTCCTGGTTTAGTTTTGGCTTAGTCCCGGTTTAGTCCTGGTTTAGACCCGGTTTAGTCCTGGTTTAGTTTTGGCTTAGTCCTGGTTTAGTCCTGGTTTAGACCCGGTTTAGTCCTGGTTTAGACCCGGTTTAGTCCTGGTTTAGTTTTGGCTTAGTCCTGGTTTAGTTTTGGCTTAGTCCCGGTTTAGTCCTGGTTTAGACCCGGTTTAGTCCTGGTTTAGTTTTGGCTTAGTCCTGGTTTAGTCCTGGTTTAGACCCGGTTTAGTCCTGGTTTAGTGCCGAAATAGATGCAGAAATAATCTGATAATATGACTCACCCATAAGAACGGTATCCATGTATGCACGTGTCACGGTCTTTAAAGGTAGATATTCCAGGATTTTTGACATGGGGGCTCATTTCCGGGCTCATTTCCGAGTTAGCCAGAGTGCTGCAGAGATGTGGAGACACTTTTTAGCGAATTTCATGCAGTCCTTCCAGCTGCAGAGTTTTCAGATGCTAGGCTAGCACAAGTCAATGGTAAATAGTAGCCTGATTTAAATCAGGGTTACCCACTCCATAGTGCACCCAAAACAAGTCAACTATAACGGCAGACTGTCGATGCAAATATATGTTGAGTGAGTAATTTTTGAAATCAAACTGACTGTGAATAGCATGAATCATTCCATATCTGAGGGACTAGCTTCGCAGCAGCAGCGGAATTTTACTTTACTCTAGTTGGTTGTGAAGTGACCAATCACGTAAACAGAGAAGCGAGAAAAGTCGTAGTAAGGAAGAGCACAGAGTGAAGAGGTGAATTTTAAAAGAACTACCGGGCAAAATGTTTTTTCAGTGTGCATTTCGAAAATGTACAAATAAAGCCCGCAGGTGGGCACCACAAAGTTTTCACAGCTTTCCGGTGCACGATCGAGAAAGGACTCGACTGTGGCTTGTAGCTGCTGCTTAGACATCAACACACCGGTGGAGACGCTACATAAACAGAAGACGGTGCACTATGGAGTGGGTAACCCTGATTTAAATCCGGCTACTATTTACCGTTGACTTGCGCTAGCCTAGCATCTGAAAACTCTGCAGCTGGAAGAACTGCATGAAATTCGCTAAAAAGTGTCTCCACATCTCTGCAGCACTCTGGCTAACTCGGACATGAGCCCCCATGTCAAAAATCCTGGAATATCCCTTTAATAATCCGGAGCTCCGGAGAAAAGGACATAATCCCGAACGTATCCCGTGTCCCGAGGCGAGAGTTCCTTCTTACGTAGCATTAACGTAGCAAGTTAAGGATTCTTCTTCTCTTGGAAATGCCACGTAAATATCAGGCTCACAGCTGATCGGCGAACAGGCGCAAACACAACAGCGGTAATCGTCATGATTGGCGGGAGCGTGTATCGGTGCGTAATTATGCTGCAACATGATTGGAAGCTGGAGCGCAGTTCGGCCTATGATTGGCTCTTGGCACTGGCTATTTTGACTTAAAGGCAAATTAACGTTTTTTTTACAATCTGAGCCTTCTTTCGGCAATAAAACAAGTCGTTTGACTCACCCATAGCAGTTTGCTGTCATTTGGAGCTGTTTGGTGAAAGTTATGTTGTAGCGTATCCGTAAACATTTGTATTCGGGGCATTACTTTGCGGTGTCCAAATAACACAAACTTTAGCACTTTTCAAATCATAGAAGCCCGATGTCTTAATGTAAGATTTTGTTTGAAGCAAAAGTGGCCTGTAATCCGAGATTTAGCCATAGTTTTCAGCTTTGCGTTTCATGTTTGGGTCCCGGGAGCTGAGAACACAGTCAGCGCATGCGCACTGGCCTCATCTACTCGAAACTATGGCTAAATCTCGGATTACAGGCCACTTTTGCTTCAAACAAAATCTTACATTAAGACATCGGGCTTCTATGATTTGAAAAGTGCTAAAGTTTGTGTTATTTGGACACCGCAAAGTAATGCCCTGAATACAAATGCTAACGGATACGCTACAACATAACTTTCACCAAACAGCTCCAAATGACACGAACGTGATATGGGTGAGTCAAACGACTTGTTTTATTGCCGAAAGAAGGCTCAGATTGTAAAAAAAAACGTTAATTTGCCTTTAAAGACGGCGAATTTCACCAAAAGGTGAGGGATTTTCATGCCTGATTGATAAAATGCCATAAGGGATGGAAGAAGGGATGACTGTTTTAGAAGAGGGATGATTTTGACTATTTTTTCCCACAGGGGGGATGCCACCCCCACCCCCCCATCCCCCCTCAACTCGAGCACTGTTTATATGGGCCAACAAAACAAAAACATCAGAGGGTGGACTTGGTCTTCCCAGTATGAGGAATTACTATTGGGCCTGTATTTATTTTATTTATTGGTTTATTTGACAGGGACAGTGTACATTAATTAACATATCTGTAAATGTACCAGAATTAGCCAAAAGGCAATTTTTCATCTGTTGTCCCTGGTAATGCCAGAGTCTTGGCTTTCTGGCACAAAAACGGTGCTTATGATCAAATGCCATGTTGTCCTGCAATGGAAACTCATAAACTGAAGTCTCTCACTGGGGCATCTACATCTGCATTATTGTTTACCCAAATAGATATTGCCATGAAAACACTAAGAAATGATTTTGTTTTGCGAAATACATATAAAATCTTGAAACAAATTAAGCGAGTTATAAATCTCCCAAACCCTTCCATCTATGCTCCTGTATGCCAAAATCCAGCATTTAAACCCGCCATGTACGATTCCACTTCCACACTTTGGTCTGACAGAGGTATTTCCTCTATATTAATAATGACTTTGCATCCTTTGCTCAGTTGCAAGCCAAATTTAATCTCCCATCTGGTAATTTTTTCAGGTATCTACAAATTAGGCATTTTGTTAGACAATATTTTACTGAATTTGAAAGGTTACCTGCCCCGCATGACTTTTATGACTTTTTGAGAAAACCGCCAACATCCAGACATTTGATCTCACAATTTGTCAGCCTTTTCTATAAACCAGTGCTTCTCAAATAGTGGGGCGGGCCCCCCTGGGGGGGCGTGGCGTGATGCCAGGGGGGGCGCGTATGACCCTGGGAAACATGTTTTTTTGCTGTACTGTACTAGAACTAAGTGTAATTGCACATCAACAACAGTAGTTGGCAGTGGCGTTCTCACATGCGATTTACGCACAGTCTCACCATTAACAGAACATCCTCTGTCACAGAAAAAACACGTATATTCCACTGAGTCGTGTCCTTTAGTCCGACAGAAGCTGACGCATCAGTGGCACAAGGAGAGAGCGTTTTTTTTCAGTGCTTTTAGCTTATGCAAATGAGGTGGTTTTAAGTTTCATTTCTGTAAAACGTAAACAAATGTGCACAAAGCTGCATTAAAAACACATTAATATTTGAGTCCTCAGTGCAGTCTTTTGTAAGTTTTTTCTTTTTTTTGTTTATAATGTTAATAAAAGGATACAGTGGTGTTCTAATAACAATTTTCTAGACAAATAATACTATTTATAATCGCGCGCAGGAAGGGGGGCGTGAAATTTTTTCTTCTTCCTAGGGGGGGCGTCACAGAAAATAATTGAGAAGCACTGCTATAAACCAACCCCATCTGTACATAGCAAAGAGGCCTGGGCAAGTGACATGTGTAGAGATTTCTGTTGATTTATGGGAGAAAGCATTATGTGGGATCAAATTATGTTCAATAAATGCCAGGCTCCAGCTTATACAGTTTAAAGTCATCCACCGTTTGCATTATTCTAAACCTAAACTGAGCTCTTCCCTTCTATCTCCCCACTGTGTGACAGATGGAGAGTGAGAAATGGCTCATTAGGTCATTTATTTTTTATGTGTCCTGTACTCAAAAACTTCTGGTCTGAGATTTTTCATCTATACAGTACCATATACAAGAAAATGATCGTGCCTGATGTTCTGACTGTGGGGCTTGGGTGTTCGGATCAAACACTGACACACTCCCAGGCAATTCAGCAAACCGTTCTGTTTGGTATGATCATCGCAAAGAGGACTATTCTGAGGGAACGGAAGGCCACGAGACCTGCCTGTTTTCATAAACGGTTAAACGATATGATATCTTGTCTGTATCTTGAAGAGATTCGGTTTAATCTGTCAGATCAGCCAGATATATTCACAAAAATTTGGGGACCTCTCATAGACGATATGAAACAGACGACTCAACCTCAAATGTCACTAAGCTCATTTCTTACTGCAAATCATGTTTAAAATCTAATAAACAATATATGAAAAAAACAACAACAAAAAATGCCGAGGCCACAGCAGCAGGTCAGAGGAGCCACCGTGAACACTTCCTGTTCAGAATGCAGCGGCGAACGCGTTCTCGATGTCCAGTCAGTCTGCGGTCTGAGCGCGTTTCTCACAACAAAACTCATCATCATCATCTCAAAACGACAGAACTCACCTCTGCCTCGCCATCGCCCTCTCCCGCCGCCTCTACCGACGTCATGACCCTTTCAGGCGATTTCCGCGGTGATGTCACTTCCTGCTGTAGGCGGGCTCTGGGCAGTGATGTCACTTCCCCCGGGGCTCTGTGGGAGGAGCCTATCCTGGGTGGTCCTGTCAATCACCGGGAGGTCACAAAATTAGAAACAAAACACAGTTTGAGTTTGAGACGTTTGTACCGACCCAGAAGGATGGCTCTGAACGGGAAACAGGATCCAGACTGAACTGGACCAGGACCAGGACCAGGACCAGGACCAGGACCAGGACCAGGATCGGTCTGGGTCTTGCAGGACTTGAGCTTCACTCCTGACACACAGACAGTGGTTAGTTCCTGATTTGTGGGGTTGGGTTTCTCGGTTGCTCTCACCTCTGACGCTCTCCACGATTCGGGGGCGTGGCCTGTTGGACCTGGGGGCGGGGTCAGGTGAGACAGGTGATGTCAGGCGCAGGTACGGGCTCCTCTTCAGACTCCGCCTCTGCCCCTCGTGAGCCGCTTTACCGTAAATACGACGCAGGTACAAGTCTGGGTCTGTGGACAGGCCTGACGACTGGAGCAGAGACACAGGTAGAACCAGGACTAAACCAGGACTGAACCAGGACTAAACCAGGACTAAACCAGGACTGAACCAGGACTGAACCAGGACTGAACCAGGACTAAACCAGGACTGAACCAGGACTGAACCAGGACTGAACCAGGACTGAACCAGGACTAAACCAGGACTAAACCAGGACTGAACCAGAAATAAACCAGGACTGAACCAGGACTGAACCAGGACTGAACCAGGACTGAACCAGGACTAAACCAGGACTAAACCAGAAATAAACCAGGACTGAACCAGAACTGAACCAGAACTGAACCAGGACTGAACCAGGACTGAACCAGGACTGAACCAGGACTGAACCAGGACTAAACCAGGACTAAACCAGGACTGAACCAGAAATAAACCAGGACTGAACCAGGACTGAACCAGGACTGAACCAGGACTGAACCAGGACTAAACCAGGACTGAACCAGGACTAAACCAGGACTAAACCAGGACTGAACCAGGACTGAACCAGAAATAAACCAGGACTGAACCAGGACTGAACCAGGACTAAACCAGGACTAAACCAGGACTGAACCAGGACTAAACCAGGACTAAACCAGGACTAAACCAGGACTTAGGTCAGATTCTAACCGGTTTCACGCTGGTTCTGGTGGGTTCTGTCGGGCTTGGTCTGAGCGTGCCCATTGGCCTCGTCCTGCCTGAGGGGGCGGGCTTTCTTCTGTCTGCTGCATTCCTATTGGCTGAGGCCTTGGTTCCTGCAGAGTCCGGTTTGACTGACGATTTCTGGATCTCGGCCTGAAACAGAACCAAAGGTGAAGACCCGGATCAGAACCAAGACCAGCTAACCCGCTCGCCACGGCGCTCCAAACAGGAAGTGTTCATGGGCGTGACTGGGCTCCACGGACTCTGGCTCCAGCCTGGCCCCTCCCTCTGGCCCCTCCCTCAGACCCTGATCCCTCCCTCAGACCCCTCCCTCTGACCCTGGCCCCTCCCTCAGACCCTGACCCCTCCCTCAGACCCCTCCCTCTGACCCTGGCCCCTCCCTCCGACCCTGGCCCCTCCCTCTGACCCCTCCCTCAGACCCTGGCCCCTCCCTCCGACCCTGGCTCCTCCCTCTGACCCTGGCTCCTCCCTCTGACCCTGGCCCCTCCCTCCGACCCTGGCTCCTCCCTCTGACCCCTCCCTCAGACCCTGGCCCCTCCCTCTGACCCCTCCCTCAGACCCTGACCCCTCCCTCAGGCCCCTCCCTCCGACCCTGGCCCCTCCCTCCGACCCTGGCCCCTCCCTCCGACCCTGGCCCCTCCCTCTGACCCCTCCCTCAGACCCTGACCCCTCCCTCAGACCCCTCCCTCAGACCCTGACCCCTCCCTCAGACCCCTCCCTCTGACCCTGGCCCCTCCCTCTGACCCCTCCCTCCGACCCTGGCCCCTCCCTCCGACCCTGGCCCCTCCCTCTGACCCCTCCCTCAGACCCTGGCCCCTCCCTCTGACCCTGGCCCCTCCCTCTGACCCCTCCCTCAGACCCTGGCCCCTCCCTCTGACCCTGGGGTTTGGACTTCAACAGACCAATCAGACGCCTTC
Source organism: Paratrypauchen microcephalus (assembly GCA_036785185.1). NCBI lineage: Eukaryota > Metazoa > Chordata > Actinopteri > Gobiiformes > Gobiidae > Paratrypauchen > Paratrypauchen microcephalus. Next base: position 100,403 of record JAVJIX010000452.1, on the reverse strand, counting down.
TTTCTCCGAGACCCCTCCCACTAGCGTTAGCAACAGGTTTGATTGACAGCGTTGCCAAGCTCCCGTTCCTGCCAATCTCCTCCTCCTCCTCCTCTCCTCCTCTCTCCTTTCCCTCCCTCCTCTCCCTCTTTTCCTCTCCCTCTCTCTCCCTCCTTTACTCCTCCTTCTCTTCCTCTCCTTCCTCCTTCTCTTCCTCTCCCCCTCTCTCCTCCTCCCTCCTCTCTTCTTCTCCTCTCACCTGGATCTCTTTGGACATCTCTCTGATGCAGGAGTCCACCGCTTTCTTCATGCGGATTTCATGAGAACAAACTCTGTAAAACAGAACAAACAGAACTGAACAAGACTGAACCAGGTCTAAACCAGGACTAAACCAGGACTAAACCAGGTCTAAACCAGGACTAAACCAGGACTAGACCAGGTCTAAACCCAGGACTAAACTAGGACTAAACCAGGTCTAAACCAGGACTAAACCAGGTCTAAACCAGGTCTAAACCCAGGACTAAACTAGTTCTAAACTAGGTCTAAGCCAGGACTAAACCCAGGACTGAACCAGGACTAGACCAGGTCTAAACCCAGGACTAAACTAGGACTAAACCAGGTCTAAACCAGGACTAAACCAGGTCTAAACCAGGTCTAAACCCAGGACTAAACTAGTTCTAAACTAGGTCTAAGCCAGGACTAAACCCAGGACTAAACCAGGTCTAAACCAGGACTAAACCAGGTCTAAACCCAGGACTAAACCAGGTCTAGACCAGGTCTAAACCCAGGACTAAACCAGGACTAAACCAGGTCTAAACCAGGACTAAACCAGGACTAAACCAGGACTGAACCAGGACTGAACAGGTCTAAACCAGGACTAAACCAGGACTGAACCAGGACTGAACAGGTCTAAACCAGGACTAAACCAGGACTAAACCCAGGACTAAACCAGGTCTAAACCAGGACTGAACCGGGTCAAACCTGTTCTGTGCGAGGGCGTTGAGGTAACAGTGCAGCAGATCTCCGGATCTGGCTCTCATCTGAGACTCCAGATTCTCCACTAGAACTTTCCTCTCCCTCTGGACCTTCTTCAGAACCAGCCGGGCCTCATCCAGAACTGAGTCAGGACTTTGAAGACCCCCCAAGACCCTCTCTGGACCCAGGACCCTCTGTAGTCCTGGCCCAGATCCCCCTCGACCCCGTAGTCCACAGTCCAGGTTCAGAGCTGGTGCCTCCTCCTGGGTTGTGTTTTGGGTCCTCAGATGTTCCTCGTGAAATCGGATACGCTCTTCTAAATACTGGAGGTAGCTCTCGTGCTTCTCCACCTCGTTCCTCTGTGGCTCTGGTATCGTGACCTGAGTTTGAGGTTCTTTCACACTTTGTAGTCGGGACTGTTTGGGATTCGTCGTTTTCGGCCGGTTCCTCGCGGGGTCGGGTCGACGGAAGGTTCTGGGGGATTGGTTCTTTTGGGATCTGGAGTGAGACTGTCCCGGATCAGTTCTAGAAGGTTTCCCTGGTTCTTCTCGCTGCTGAAGACAGACGTCACATGACAAAGATCAGATCCGACTCCATACTTAAACTTGATCAATATTATTGGCATTTCAGACATGGAAAACCTCACATATTGATCCACAGGTGTCAGATTATTACAGACTGTCAGACTATACAATGATCTGCCAGACTGTACAATGATCAATGCTAGTCATGTTCATCTCCATAGCAACCATGTGTCATCTCCATAACAATGTGGAATATTATTTAAAGCCCCAGTGTGTAGGATTCGTGGCGCACAGGTGGATGGTGCTATTGCACTTTCTGTTTTAGCTACGGCAGACCTCGAGGGTCACCCGGGCGCGCCGTAGCGCGGACAGCTCTCGTACCCGCGCACGAGCCGCGCGCCGCTACTGTATAAATAAAACGCGGTCCCGTTTTTTTTTTCTCATGAAAACACACATTCCCGATCATGTACCATGACACTCTACACATCAAATGAAACCTTACAGTCTCCTCTTTTTGACTATGCAATTAATTTCCCTGCACAACAATCAGTCCCCGAGCACATGGGGCTTTTATACGGAAAAGCACAAAACGAGGTTAGCTTACCTTAGAATGCTTTGCACAGGTCAAACTCTGTATTTCACCATAAACTTGCTCTCAATCTGTCCGTAAGGATCCAGCGAATAAAATCCAGTAAAACAATTTAGTCCAAAACACGTGTTAGATCCATTACGACGTCTGATCCGGCAGCATGCTTGTGTTGTTTACCCAAAACCACGAGCCTTGCCGAAGGCGGAGCCCAAATGTCCTTCTGCGGCTCTCGTATTCAAAATGGCTGCCTCTGCATGGGGAAGATCCCCCTTTTATGTGACTATATCTAAGTCCAAAAGAATACTTTGATTTCATGATGGAAGTGAAAAGGCTTGGAAAACAATGTGTTTTTGAATGGGTATCTTCAATTTCAGTAATTAACGGGTAAAAATCTTACACACTGTCCCTTTAAAGTCACTTTACCTGCTACTTATTTCTTTAAGCACCACTGTCCATCCCTGCACTGTTCACAATCATCTGAGTCACTTTATTGTAGTGATATTATATATGACTGAACTGGAGTCACGTTAACTGCCGTTTGTTCACTGCTCAGAATCAAAGACATTTATTGTGCAGCGTTCCTGTGCCTTTTAAGAAGAAGTGACTTTATTGATCTCACACAGGAGAAACTCCTCTCTTGACCCATCCTGTTATCAGGAGCAGTGAGCAGCACACTTCTGCGCCCGGGGACCATCTCCATCATCTTGTTGCTTCGGTTTGGTCAGGACCTAAGCTGGAGGATTTTACCTGGTGCATGTTTTGGGTTGATGGGGGAAACCGGAGTGCCCGGAGGAAACCCACCCAGACACGGGGAGAACATGCAAACTCCACACAGAAAGGCCCAGGCGACCCAAATCTTACAGCCACGTTCTTACCAACGTGCCACCGGGGGATCGAACCCAGAGCTTTCTTGCTGTGAAGCGCGAGTGCCACTCAGCCACCGTGGTGTGTTTTTTAGTTGATTGTACATACTTATTATTATGTATCTTAATTTTGATGCATGCTCATATTTTCCAACTGTTTCTGAATCTTGCGTTGTGACACTGTGGGACAAATAAAGGATTATCTGATCTTATAGATCAGGGGTCGGCAACCTGCGGCTCTTTGATCCCTCTGATGCGGCTCAGTGCGGTGGTCCCTCGTTTATCGCTGTGGTCACGTTCTAAAAATAACCCACGATAGGGGAAATCTGCGAAGAGATTACAGAACGAAACCAAAGATCCAAACCTGTTTTCAGGCTCTAAACATATCGCGTGTATTTCACAGTTCGTCTGCTCGAGCCTCTTCGTCCTGGCGCCGCGTCGCTGTTGCGCGTTTTGTCGGAGAGAAAACTTGCAAACAAACAGCACTTCAGAGTCACACTGTTAGTGATGGAACATTTATATAAATTTGGCTGAACGCATTCTGTCCTGTACAGGAGACACGGAGGAGAAGGACTGACGAATCAGCAAAGGTCTACAGTCCTTTAGCCAATCAGGACACAGAACACAATGCACGTTGATACACTATAAAAAAATCAGCGAAACAGCGAGGCCACGAAAAGTGAACAATATAACGAGGGACCACTGTATTTGATTAAAATGTATTTTACTTTAATTCGTTCATTTTCAAAATGTAATTCTACGTCACAAAGGTAAAAAAAAGCCGTTATATGCAGTGTTATTTCAGTTTAAATTTCAAAAAGTGTTTTGTGGCTCCCAGTGTTTTCTTTACTGTGTAAAACGGCTCCAAACGGCTCTTGGAGTGGTAAAGGTTGCCGACCCCTGCTATAGATCATAAACGTTTTGCTGCTTCTGACCCGTAAAAGAGACTTCAGCCGTCCCGCCTCCCTCCGGACCTGATTGGCTCCTGTCACAGCCTCCTCTGTGCTCTGATTGGCTCCTGTCACAGCCTCCTCTGTGCTCTGATTGGCTCCTGTCACAGCCTCCTCTGTGCTCTGATTGGCTCCCGTCACAGCCTCCTCTGTGCTCTGATTGGCTGTCGGTGAGATCGACTCTGCAGGAAAACTGAACACAAAACTGCGATTTAGTCCGGGTCTGGTCCTGGTCTGGTCTGGTCCGGGTCTGGTCCTGGTCTGGTCTGGTCTGGGTCTGGGTCTGGTCCGGGTCTGGTCCGGTCCTGGTCTGGTCCGGGTCTGGTCCGGTCCTGGTCTGGTCCGGTCCTGGTCTGACCTGGAGCAGCAGGATGGAGCTGGTGTCTCAGGAATCGTCTCTGTGGGAAAACACCAGAAGCACAGATGATTGACAGGCGTGTGCCGTGTGACAGGTGTGTGCTGTGATTGACAGGTGTGTGCTGTGATTGACAGGTGTGTGCTGTGATTGACAGGTGTGTGCTGTGATTGACGGGCCGTACCTGTGCTCAGGTGCGTCGTGGGCGGAGCCTGAGGTCTCACGGTCGACTTCAGAACCAAGTCCAACAGCTGGTTCTGAAAAACAGACCGTGAACACAGAGAAAAGTGTGAAAGTCCATCCATCCATGTTCTTCCTCTTATCTGGGACCGGGTCGCCGGGGCAACAGTCTAATCAGGGACTCCCAGACTTCCTTCACCCCGGACACTTCCTAAAGCTCCTCCGGGGGGACCCCAAGGTGTTCCCAGGCCAGCTGGAGACATAGTCCCTCCAGTGTGTCCTGGGTCTTCCCCGGGGCCTCCTCCCGGTGGGACATGCCTGGAACACCTCCTGAGGGAGGCGTCCAGGAGGCGTCCGGAACAGACGCTCGAGCCTCCTCAGCTGCTCCTCTCCACGTGGAGGAGCAGCGGCTCTACTCCGAGCTCCTCCCGTGTGACTGAGCTCCTCACTCTATCTCTAAGGGAGCGTCCAGCCACTCTGTGGAGGAAACTCATTTCGGCCGCTTGTATCGGCGATCTCGTCCTTTCGGTCATTACCCAGAGCTCATGACCATAGGTGAGGGGAGGAACGGAGATCGACGGTAAATCGAAAACTTTGCCTTTCGGCTCAGCTCCCTCTTCACCACAACGGTCCGGTACAGCGACCGCATCACTGCCGACGCTGCACCGATCCACCTGTCAATCTCACGCTCCATCCTCCCCTCACTCGAGAACAAGACCCCGACATACTCGAAAAGAAAGTCCCACAATAAAAAACTGGAACACTTTTCCACATTTTTACTTCATTAGTACGAGAGAGGAGAGGAGGAGAGAGGAGAGAGGAGGAGAGAGGAGAGGAGGAGAGAGAGGACAGAGGAGAGAGGAGGAGAGAGAGGAGGACAGAGGAGAGAGGAGGAGAGAGAGGACAGAGGAGAGAGGAGGAGAGGAGGACAGAGGAGGAGAGGAGGACAGAGAGGACAGAGGAGAGAGGAGAGAGGAGGAGAGGAGGAGAGAGGAGAGGGGAGAGGAGGAGAGAGGACAGAGGAGGAGAGAGGAGAGGAGGAGAGAGGAGAGGGGAGAGGAGGAGAGAGGACAGAGGAGAGAGGAGGAGAGGACGAGAGAGGAGGAGGAGGAGAGGAGCAGAGAGGAGAGAGAGGAGGAGAGAGGAGAGAGAGGAGAGGATGAGGAGGAGAGAGGAGGAGGAGAGAGGATGAGGAGGAGAGGATGAGGAGGAGAGGATGAGGAGGAGGACAGGACCTGCTGCATGAGCTTCTGCTGCTGCTGCTGGCTCAAAGTCTCCAGTCTGTGAAGAGCCTCCACCAGACTCTGACCCCTGGAACAGACCGTTTAAAACCTTAGTCCTGGTTTAGTCCTGGGTTAGTCCTGGGTTAGTCCTGGTTTAGTTCTGGGTAAGTTCTGGGTAAGTTCTGGGTTAGTCCTGGTTTAGTCCCAGGTTAGTCCTGGTTTAGTTCTGGGTAAGTTCTGGGTAAGTTCTGGGTTAGTCCTGGTTTAGTCCCAGGTTAGTCCTGGTTTAGTTCTGGGTAAGTTCTGGGTTAGTCCTGGGTTAGTCTTGGTTTAGTCCTGGGTTAGTCCCGGGTTAGTCCTGGGTTAGTCCCAGGTTAGTCCTGGGTTAGTCCCAGGTTAGTCTTGGTTTAGTCCCAGGTATTATATATTATATTGTTTATTATATTGTTTACTTCTTCCCCTGCACTTTACAACACTTTTTTTACCATGTACTATTATTGCATGTTATTAGTACTTCTTGACGGTTCTACTGATCCTAAACATTTCATTACATTGTTGACCTTGCGTTGATTCTGCATATGACAAATAAACAATCTTGATCTTGAATCTTGAATCAGGTTAGTCCCGGGTTAGTCTTGGTTTAGTCCTGGGTTAGTCCTGGTTTAGTCCCGGGTTAGTCCCGGGTTAGTCCCGGGTTAGTCTTGGTTTAGTCCTGGGTTAGTCCTGGTTTAGTCCCGGGTTAGTCCCGGGTTAGTCCTGGTTTAGTCCCGGGTTAGTCTTGGTTTAGTCCCGGGTTAGTCCTGGTTTAGTCCCGGGTTAGTCCCGGGTTAGTCTTGGTTTAGTCCTGGTTTAGTCCCGGGTTAGTCTTGGTTTAGTCCCGGGTTAGTCCTGGTTTAGTCCCGGGTTAGTCCCGGGTTAGTCCCGGGTTAGTCCCGGGTTAGTCTTGGTTTCCGGGTTAGTCTTGGTTTAGTCCCGGGTTAGTCTTGGTTTAGTCCCGGGTTAGTCCCGGGTTAGTCTTGGTTTAGTCCCGGGTTAGTCCTGGGTTAGTCTTGGTTTAGTCCCGGGTTAGTCTTGGTTTAGTCCCGGGTTAGTCTTGGTTTAGTCCCGGGTTAGTCCCGGGTTAGTCTTGGTTTAGTCCTGGGTTAGTCCTGGGTTAGTCCCGGGTTAGTCTTGGTTTAGTCCCGGGTTAGTCCCGGTTTAGTCTTGGTTTAGTCTTGGTTTAGTCCTGGTTTAGTCCCGGGTTAGTCCCGGTTTAGTCCTGGGTTAATCTTGGTTTAGTCCTGGGTTAGTCTTGGTTTAGTCCTGGGTTAGTCCCGGGTTAGTCCCGGTTTAGTCCTGGGTTAATCTTGGTTTAGTCCTGGGTTAATCTTGGTTTAGTCCTGGGTTAGTCCTGGTTTAGTCCCGGGTTAGTCCTGGTTTAGTCCCGGGTTAGTCCCGGTTTAGTCCTGGGTTAATCTTGGTTTAGTCCTGGGTTAGTCTTGGTTTAGTCCTGGGTTAGTCTTGGTTTAGTCCTGGGTTAGTCCCGGGTTAGTCCTGGTTTAGTCCTGGGTTAATCTTGGTTTAGTCCTGGGTTAGTCTTGGTTTAGTCCTGGGTTAGTCCCGGGTTAGTCCCGGGTTAGTACCTGTATTGCTGCAGGAGTCTCTGCACTGACTCTGTGAGTTCTGTGACTTTCTTCATGTCGATCTGAAACACCAGAACTCAAACTGTGACATCACAAGGTGAGGTGACACGCTTTCTGACTGAGGCACACAACTTTTAGAATGGTTCAAAAGAAGGGCATTAAAGAGGGGGTATTTACCTCTGTGGGGTATTACAGAGGGGGCATTTACCTCTGTGGGGTATTACAGAGGGGTATTTACCTCTGTGGGGTATTACAGAGGGGTATTTACCTCTGTGGGGCATTACAGAGGGGGCATTTACCTCTGTGGGGTATTACAGAGGGGTATTTACCTCTGTGGGGTATTACAGAGGGGTATTTACCTCTGTGGGGCATTACAGAGGGGGCATTTACCTCTGTGGGGTATTACAGAGGGGTATTTACCTCTGTGGGGTATTACAGAGGGGGGTATTTACCTCTGTGGGGCATTACAGAGGGGGTATTTACCTCTGTGGGGTATTACAGAGGAGTTTTTACCTCTGTGGGGCATTACAGAGGGGGGGCATTTACCTCTGTGGGGTATAACAGAGGGGTATTTACCTCTGTGGGGCATTACAGAGGGGGTATTTACCTCTGTGAGGCATTAAGGAGAGGGTATTTACCTCCGTGGGGCATTAAGGAGAGGGTATTTACCTCTGTGGGATATTACGGAGGGGGTATTTACCTCTGTGGGTCATTAAGGAGGGGGTATTTACCTCTGTGGGGTATTACAGAGGGGTATTTACCTCTGTGGGGTATTACAGAGGGGTATTTACCTCTGTGGGGCATTACAGAGGGGGCATTTACCTCTGTGGGGTATTACAGAGGGGTATTTACCTCTGTGGGGTATTACAGAGGGGGTATTTACCTCTGTGGGGCATTACAGAGGGGGTATTTACCTCTGTGGGGTATTACAGAGGGGCATTTACCTCTGTGGGGTATTACAGAGGGGTATTTACCTCTGTGGGGCATTACAGAGGGGGTATTTACCTCTGTGGGGCATTACAGAGGGGTATTTACCTCTGTGGGGTATTACAGAGGGGGTATTTACCTCTGTGGGGCATTACAGAGGGGGTATTTACCTCTGTGGGGTATTACAGAGGGGCATTTACCTCTGTGGGGTATTACAGAGGGGTATTTACCTCTGTGGGGCATTACAGAGGGGGTATTTACCTCTGTGGGGTATTAGAGAGGGGTATTTACCTCTGTGGGGCATTACAGAGGGGGTATTTACCTCTGTGGGGTATTACAGAGGGGGTATTTACCTCTGTAGGGTATTACAGAGGGGTATTTACCTCTCTGGGGTATTACAGAGGGGTATTTACCTCTGTGGGGTATTACAGAGGGGCATTTACCTCTGTGGGGTATTAGAGAGGGGTATTTACCTCTGTGGGGCATTACAGAGGGGGCATTTACCTCTGTGGGGTACAAGAGAGGGGTATTTACCTCTGTGGGGTATTACAGAGGGGTATTTACCTCTGGGGTATTACAGAGGGGGTATTTACCTCTGTGGGGTATTACAGAGGGGTATTTACCTCTGTGGGGCATTAAAGAGGGGGTATTTACCTCTGTAGGGTATTACAGAGGGGTATTTACCTCTCTGGGGTATTACAGAGGGGGCATTTACCTCTGTGGGGTATAAGAGAGGGGTATTTACCTCTGTGGGGTATTACAGAGGGGTATTTACCTCTGGGGTATTACAGAGGGGGTATTTACCTCTCTGGGGTATTACAGAGGGGTATTTACCTCTCTGGGGTATTACAGAGGGGTATTTACGTCTCTGGGGTATTAAAGAGGGGTATTTACCTCTCTGGGGTATTACAGAGGGGGTATTTACCTCTGTGGGGCATTACAGAGGGGCCATTTACCTCTGTGGGGTATTACAGAGGGGGTATTTACCTCTGTAGGGTATTACAGAGGGGTATTTACCTCTCTGGGGTATTACAGAGGGGGCATTTACCTCTGTGGGGTATTAGAGAGGGGTATTTACCTCTGTGGGGCATTACAGAGGGGGCATTTACCTCTGTGGGGTATTACAGAGGGGTATTTACCTCTGTGGGGTATTAGAGAGGGGTATTTATCTCTGTAGGGTATTACAGAGGGGGCATTTACCTCTGTGGGGTATTACAGAGGGGGTATTTACCTCTGGGGTATTACAGAGGGGGCATTTACCTCTGTGGGGTATTACAGAGGGGTATTTATCTCTCTGGGGTATTAGAGAGGGGTATTTACCTCTCTGGGGTATTACAGAGGGGGTATTTACCTCTGTGGGGCATTACAGAGGGGGTATTTACCTCTGTGGGGCATTACAGAGGGGGTATTTACCTCTGTGGGGCATTACAGAGGGGGTATTTACCTCTGTGGGGTATTAGAGAGGGGGTATTTACCTCTCTGGGGTATTACAGAGGGGGCATTTACCTCTGTGGGGTATAAGAGAGGGATATTTACCTCTCTGGGGTATAAGAGAGGGGTATTTACCTCTCTGGGGTATAAGAGAGGGGTATTTACCAATGTGGGGCATTACAGAGGGGGTATTTACCTCTGTGGGGCATTACAGAGGGGGCATTTACCTCAGTGGGGTATTACACAGGGGTATTTACCTCTGTGGGGTATTACAGAGGGGTATTTACCTCTGTGGGGTATTATAGAGGGGTATTTACCTCTGTGGGGTATTACAGAGGGGGTATTTACCTCTGTGGGGCATTACAGAGGGGGCATTTACCTCAGTGGGGTATTACACAGGGGTATTTACCTCTGTGTGGTATTATAGAGGGTTATTTACCTCTGTGGGGTATTACAGAGGGGTATTTACCTCTGTGGGGTATTACAGAGGGGGTATTTACCTCTGTGGGGTATTACAGAGGGGGTATTTACCTCAGTGGGGTATTACAGAGGGGTATTTACCTCTGTGGGGTATTACAGAGGGGTATTTACCTCTGTGGGGTATTACAGAGGGGGTATTTACCTCTGTGGGGTATTACAGAGGGGTATTTACCTCTGTGGGGTATTACAGAGGGGTATTTACCTCTGTGGGGTATTACAGAGGGGGTATTTACCTCTCTGGGGTATTACAGAGGAGTATTTACCTCTCTGGGGTATTACAGATGGGGTATTTACCTCTGTGGGGTATTACAGAGGGGGTATTTACCTCTGTGGGGTATTACAGAGGAGTATTTACCTCTCTGGGGTATTACAGATGGGGTATTTACCTCTCTGGGGTATTACAGATGGGGTATTTACCTCTCTGGGGTATTACAGAGGGGGTATTTACCTCTCTGGGGTATTACAGAGGGGGTATTTACCTCTGTGGGGTATTACAGAGGAGTATTTACCTCTCTGGGGTATTACAGATGGGGTATTTACCTCTCTGGGGTATTACAGAGGGGGTATTTACCTCTGTGGGGTATTACAGAGGGGGTATTTACCTCTGTGGGGTATTACAGAGGGGGTATTTACCTCTCTGGGGTATTACAGAGGAGTATTTACCTCTCTGGGGTATTACAGATGGGTATTTACCTCTGGGGTATAAGAGAGGGGTATTTACCTCTGTGGGGCATTACAGAGGGGGTATTTACCTCTGTGGGGTATTACAGAGGGGGTATTTACCTCTGTGGGGTATTACAGGGGGGTATTTACCTCCTGTGGGGTATTACAGAGGGGTATTTACCTCTGTGGGGTATTACAGAGGGGTATTTACCTCTGTGGGGTATTACAGAGGGGGTATTTACCTCTGTGGGGTATTACAGAGGGGTATTTACCTCTGTGGGGCATTACAGAGGGGTATTTACCTCTGTGGGGTATTACAGAAAGGGTATTTACCTCTGTGGGGTATTACAGAGAGGTATTTACGTCTCTGGGGTATTAAAGAGGGGTATTTACCTCTCTGGGGTATTACAGAGGGGGTATTTACCTCTGTGGGGCATTACAGAGGGGGTATTTACCTCTGTGGGGTATTAGAGAGGGGGATGTACCTCTGTGGGGTATTAGAGAGGGGTATTTACCTCTCTGGGGTATAAGAGAGGGGTATTTACCTCTGTGGGGTATTACAGAGGGGGTATTTACCTCTGTGGGGTATTACAGAGGGGCATTTACCTCTGTGGGGTATTACAGAGGGGCATTTACCTCTCTGGGGTATAAGAAAGGGGTATTTACCTCTCTGGGGTATTACAGAGGGGGTATTTACCTCTGTGGGGTATTACAGAGGGGGTATTTACCTCTGTGGGGTATTACAGAGGGGTATTTACCTCTGTGGGGTATTACAGAGGGGTATTTACCTCTGTGGGGTATTACAGAGGGGGTATTTACCTCTGTGGGGTATTACAGAGGGGTATTTACCTCTGTGGGGTATTACAGAGGGGGTATTTACCTCTGTGGGGTATTACAGAGGGGGTATTTACCTCTGTGGGGTATTACAGAGGGGGTATTTACCTCTGTGGGGTGTTACAGAGGGGTATTTACCTCTGTGGGGTATTACAGAGGGGTATTTATCTCTGTGGGGTATTACAGAGGGGGTATTTACCTCTCTGGGGTATTACAGAGGAGTATTTACCTCTCTGGGGTATTACAGATGGGTATTTACCTCTGGGGTATAAGAGAGGGGTATTTACCTCTGTGGGGCATTACAGAGGGGGTATTTACCTCTGTGGGGTATTACAGAGGGGGTATTTACCTCTGTGGGGTATTACAGAGGGGGTATTTACCTCTGTGGGACATTAAAGAGGGGGTATTTACCTCTGTGGGGTATTAGAGAGGGGTATTTACCTCTGTGGGGCATTACAGAGGGGGCATTTACCTCTGTGGGGTATTACAGAGGGGGTATTTACCTCTGTGGGGTATTACAGAGGGGGTATTTACCTCTGTGGGGCATTACAGAGGGGGTATTTACCTCTGGGGTATTACAGAGGGGTATTTACCTCTCTGGGGTATAAGAAAGGGGTATTTACCTCTCTGGGGTATTACAGAGGGGTATTTACCTCTCTGGGGTATAAGAAAGGGGTATTTACCTCTCTGGGGTATTACAGAGGGGGCATTTACCTCTGTGGGGTATTAGAGAGGGGTATTTACCTCTCTGGGGTATTACAGAGGGGTATTTACCTCTCTGGGGTATAAGAAAGGGGTATTTACCTCTCTGGGGTATTACAGAGGGGGCATTTACCTCTGTGGGGTATTAGAGAGGGGTATTTACCTCTGTGGGGCATTACAGAGGGGCATTTACCTCTCTGGGGTATAAGAAAGGGGTATTTACCTCTCTGGGGTATAAGAAAGGGGTATTTACCTCTGTGGAGCATTACAGAGGGGGTATTTACCTCTGTGGAGCATTACAGAGGGGGTATTTACCTCTGTGGGGTATTACAGAGGGGCATTTACCTCTGTGGGGCATTAAAGAGGGGGTATTTACCTCTGTGGGGTATTAGAGAGGGGTATTTACCTCTGTGGGGCATTACAGAGGGGGCATTTACCTCTGTGGGGTATTACAGAGGGGGTATTTACCTCTGTGGGGTATTACAGAGGGGTATTTACCTCTCTGGGGTATTACAGAGGGGGCATTTACCTCTGTGGGGTATTAGAGAGGGGTATTTACCTCTGTGGGGCATTACAGAGGGGGCATTTACCTCTGTGGGGTATTACAGAGGGGTATTTACCTCTGTGGGGTATTAGAGAGGGGTATTTATCTCTGTAGGGTATTACAGAGGGGGCATTTACCTCTGTGGGGTATTAGAGAGGGGTATTTACCTCTGTGGGGCATTACAGAGGGGGCATTTACCTCTGTGGGGTATTACAGAGGGGTATTTACCTCTCTGGGGTATTAGAGAGGGGTATTTACCTCTCTGGGGTATTACAGAGGGGGTATTTACCTCTGTGGGGCATTACAGAGGGGGTATTTACCTCTGTGGGGCATTACAGAGGGGGTATTTACCTCTGTGGGGTATTACAGAGGGGGTATTTACCTCTGTGGGGCATTACAGAGGGGGTATTTACCTCTGTGGGGCATTACAGAGGGGGTATTTACCTCTGTGGGGTATTACAGAGGGGGCATTTACCTCTGTGGGGTATAAGAGAGGGATATTTACCTCTCTGGGGTATAAGAGAGGGGTATTTACCTCTCTGGGGTATAAGAGAGGGGTATTTACCAATGTGGGGTATAAGAGAGGGGTATTTACCAATGTGGGGCATTACAGAGGGGGTATTTACCTCTGTGGGGCATTACAGAGGGGGCATTACAGAGGGGTATTTACCAATGTGGGGCATTACAGAGGGGGTATTTACCTCTGTGGGGCATTACAGAGGGGGCATTTACCTCAGTGGGGTATTACACAGGGGTATTTACCTCTGTGGGGTATTACAGAGGGGTATTTACCTCTGTGGGGTATTATAGAGGGGTATTTACCTCTGTGGGGTATTACAGAGGGGTATTTACCTCTGTGGGGTATTACAGAGGGGGTATTTACCTCTGTGGGGCATTACAGAGGGGGCATTTACCTCAGTGGGGTATTACAGAGGGGTATTTACCTCTGTGGGGTATTACAGAGGGGTATTTACCTCTGTGGGGTATTATAGAGGGGTATTTACCTCTGTGGGGCATTACAGAGGGGGCATTTACCTCAGTGGGGTATTACACAGGGGTATTTACCTCTGTGGGGTATTACAGAGGGGTATTTACCTCTGTGGGGTATTATAGAGGGGTATTTACCTCTGTGGGGTATTACAGAGGGGTATTTACCTCTGTGGGGTATTACAGAGGGGGTATTTACCTCTGTGGGGTATTACAGAGGGGGTATTTACCTCAGTGGGGTATTACAGAGGGGTATTTACCTCTGTGGGGTATTACAGAGGGGTATTTACCTCTGTGGGGTATTACAGAGGGGTATTTACCTCTCTGGGGTATTACAGAGGGGGTATTTACCTCTGTGGGGTATTACAGAGGGGTATTTACCTCTCTGGGGTATTACAGAGGGGGTATTTACCTCTGTGGGGTATTACAGAGGGGGTATTTACCTCTGTGGGGCATTACAGAGGGGGCATTACAGAGGGGTATTTACCAATGTGGGGCATTACAGAGGGGGTATTTACCTCTGTGGGGCATTACAGAGGGGGCATTTACCTCAGTGGGGTATTACACAGGGGTATTTACCTCTGTGGGGTATTACAGAGGGGTATTTACCTCTGTGGGGTATTATAGAGGGGTATTTACCTCTGTGGGGTATTACAGAGGGGTATTTACCTCTGTGGGGTATTACAGAGGGGGTATTTACCTCTGTGGGGCATTACAGAGGGGGCATTTACCTCAGTGGGGTATTACAGAGGGGTATTTACCTCTGTGGGGTATTACAGAGGGGTATTTACCTCTGTGGGGTATTATAGAGGGGTATTTACCTCTGTGGGGCATTACAGAGGGGGCATTTACCTCAGTGGGGTATTACACAGGGGTATTTACCTCTGTGGGGTATTACAGAGGGGTATTTACCTCTGTGGGGTATTATAGAGGGGTATTTACCTCTGTGGGGTATTACAGAGGGGTATTTACCTCTGTGGGGTATTACAGAGGGGGTATTTACCTCTGTGGGGTATTACAGAGGGGGTATTTACCTCAGTGGGGTATTACAGAGGGGTATTTACCTCTGTGGGGTATTACAGAGGGGCATTTACCTCTGTGGGGTATTACAGAGGGGGTATTTACCTCTGTGGGGTATTACAGAGGGGGTATTTACCTCTCTGGGGTATTACAGAGGGGTATTTACCTCTCTGGGGTATTACAGAGGGGTATTTACCTCTCTGGGGTATTACAGATGGGTATTTACCTCTGGGGTATAAGAGAGGGGTATTTACCTCTGTGGGGCATTACAGAGGGGGTATTTACCTCTGTGGGGCATTACAGAGGGGGTATTTACCTCTGTGGGGTATTACAGAGGGGGTATTTACCTCTGTGGGGCATTACAGAGGGGTATTTACCTCTGTGGGGTATTACAGAGGGGTATTTACCTCTGTGGGGTATTACAGAGGGGGTATTTACCTCTGTGGGGTATTACAGAGGGGGTATTTACCTCTGTGGGGCATTACAGAGGGGGTATTTACCTCTGTGGGGTATTACAGAGGGGTATTTACCTCTGTGGGGTATTACAGAGGGGGTATTTACCTCTGTGGGGTATTACAGAGGGGGTATTTACCTCTGTGGGGTATTACAGAGGGGTATTTACCTCTGTGGGGCATTACAGAGGGGTATTTACCTCTGTGGGGTATTACAGAGGGGTATTTACCTCAGTGGGGTATTACAGAGGGGGTATTTACCTCTGTGGGGTATTACAGAGGGGTATTTACCTCAGTGGGGTATTACAGAGGGGTATTTACCTCTGTACCTCTGAGAGAGGAGGAGAAGAGGAAGAAGAGAAGAGGAGGTGTGCCTCACTTGGTGGACTCCCGGGGCATTCTGGGAGTCGGAGTCCTGGCCTGGTGCATTGTGGGGGCTGTGGTCCTGGTCCCTGGCGCTCTGCCGTGGTGCATCATGGGAGTCCAGCAGCGTGACTGTGACTCGTCTCCTCCAGGGGGCGCTCTGACTCCTGACACATGTTTACATCAGGTTTTTTACTTCCAAATTAAAGAGTTCAGAATTTAAATATTCTCCTTTGTTCACATGGAAAACTCATTCAATCGGTTTGATTTAATTCCGCTCGACGTCGTGGTGGGGACGGTTCTGATCGGACAGGGACACGAACGGATTTACGTCGACCTGAAGAAAACACTTCAGCTGCTCCCGGCTTTTTGTCGTCTCGGTTTGTCGTTACGCCGCGGACACAAACGTGATCCAAACCTTTTCCGCAGTCGTTCGGATGATAATGAAGCAGCAGCTGGAGAATTCCGTCCTCACGCTGAGGAGGAGACGGGAAGAGCGTCGGAGAAGGAGGAAGAAGACAAACTCCTCTAGACTGTTCTCCTCAGATGTTTGTCCAAACTGTTCTCAGATGTTCCTCCATGTTCTAGTCGTTTCTTCTCTGGCCCTCTGAAGTTCCTCTTCCTTCTCCAGTTCGATGTTCTTCATGGTGATACTTGTAGGTTTGGGCAGCGTCGTGTCGTCGTTTTGGTCCAAATGTAAAAAAACGCTCCTAACCACAGAAGGGGCCCACAGTCCTGGTTTAGTCCTGGTTTAGACCTGGTTTAGACCTGGTTTAGACCTGGTTTAGACCTGGTTTAGTCCTGGTTTAGTCCTGGTTTAGACCCGACGACCCGACGAGCACGAGCCGAACCACCGGGATTATTTTTAAGAAGAATAAACGTTTACATCATCGAGGGATAAATGAATTTGATTTTAAAATCAGAATAAACCACACACTTGTTGTTTTTATTCAGAATTAAAGCTCTCATTAGCGTGTGGCCGAACCACGCTCACCTGTCCGCCCACTCACCTGTCTGCCCGCTCACCTGTCCACCGGCCGAACCGCGCTCACCTGTCCACCGCGCTCACCTGTCCGCTGGCCGAACCGCGGTCACCTGTCCGCCGGCCGAACCGCGCTCACCTGTCCGCCGGCCGAACCGCGCTCACCTGTCCGCCGCGCTCACCTGTCCCCCGGCCGAACCACGCTCACATGTCCACCGCGGTCACCTGTCCGCTGGCCGAACCGCGGTCACCTGTCCGCCGGCCGAACCACGCTCACCTGTCCGCCGGCCGAACCGCGCTCACCTGTCCACCGCGCTCACCTGTCCGCCGCGCTCACCTGTCCGCCGCGCTCACCTGTCCCCCGGCTGAACCGCGCTCACCTGTCCGCCGCGCTCACCTGTCCCCCGGCTGAACCGCGCTCACCTGTCCGCCGCGCTCACCTGTCCCCCGGCCGAACCGCGCTCACCTGTCCGCCCGCTCACCTGTCCGCCCGCTCACCTGTCCGCCGCGCTCACCTGTCCGCCGCGCTCACCTGTCCGCCCGCTCACCTGTCCGCCGGCCGAACCGCGCTCATCTGTCCGCCGGCCGAACCGCGCTCACCTGTCCGCCGGCCGAAAAGCGCTCACCTGTCCGCCGGCCTCACCTGTCCCCCGGCCGAACCGCGCTCACCTGTCCACCGCGCTCACCTGTCCGCCGGCCTCACCTTTGTCTGAGCGCCTCTAGACCCGCCCCTCGGCCTCCGGCAGCCAATCGGATCGTCTGCAGCTCAGCGTCATCTGTCGAAAAAGAAAAACAGACGACCAATCAGCTCAGGAAAAACAGGACTGAACCAGGGGGGTATTCCACGAACGTCGCTAAACTTAGCAGCGACTAAGTGCTAAGTCCGCGCCTGACTTAGACTAAAGCCTGAAGTCGTTCCACTAACGCATTTCAGCTGCGCCTCAGCGGCGTTAAGTTCAGTCAGGCCTAATCAGGCCGGGCCTAGACGCGTGCACGGGGAAGGTAAGAAGCCCTGAACAAGCGACTGTCGAAAACGCGATCATGTCGAAGATTCGGGACGATTATTTCAGCGCATCAGAACAGAAGTTGCTTTTGGAACTCTACAAAACATCTGCAATGACCAAGCCCAGAGACATGGCGTGGCAGAAGATCGCCGAGCGCTTAAATACCTAAGTTCAGTCCTATAACAGTGCTGGAGGTTGAGTTTTTAAGTATGTTTTTCACCATCGTGTTAAAGGGATATGCCACCCCCAGGTCAAATTTGGGCATCTCCCCACAGTCCAGAGACTAAAATAAGTGGTGGAAAGCGTTTTCCTGCTCACCCAGCCATTGTCCGAGTCTGTCGCCACTGACCGCCGCGGTATCTGCAGCTCCTCCGCCTTAGACTGGAGTCTAACGTCGCCAGAGAAAGATTTCGGCCAAAAGGAATTAATTTGCTCGATGCGTTTCCCAATTACTTTCTGTGTAGTGCGCATTCATATCGAGTGCAAATAAATGTGCAAATCAACACGGAGAGCTTGACTTGGTCATTTTGGGTGGGAACTATTTTCCAGTGCGTAAGAATACAGCCGTATCACGCAGCACGCTACCAGGGGAATCCCAGTTACGCACCGGGAAGGGAGTTCCCCTGTTGCACAACGTGGTGCGTGATACGCCTGTATTCTTACGCACTGGAAAATAGTTCCCACCCAAAATGACCAAGGCAAGCTCTCCGTGTTGATTTGCACATTTATTTGCACTCGATATGAATGCGCACTACACACAAAGTAATTGGGAAACGCATCGAGCAAATTAATTCCTTTTGGCCGAAATCTTTCTCTGGCTACGTTAGACTCCAGTCTAAGGCGGAGGAGCACCAGTTACCGCGGCGGTCAGTGGCCACAGACTCGGACAATGGCTGGGTGAGCAGGAAAACGCTTTCCACCACTTATTTTAGTCTCTGGACTGTGGGGAGATGCCCAAGTTTGACCTGGGGGTGGCATATCCCTTTAAGACAAGTCCGTGGGGGAGAGGGTATGCTACGGTTTGTCACATGGGAGACACAAGTTCAATTCTCAGGGAGAACAGTTGATGTCATAAATATTATATATTTGTATAGCAGTCTTGTCAGTTGTAATTTATTTTTACTGTGTAAAAGTATTTGCTCCAACTAATACGTTAAATTGTGTTATCTTGTCTTTGAGCAGGAATAATGTGAAGAGGACTGTTTTACAGGTAAACACAAAGCATAAAAACATTTTGCAGAGTGGTAAGTAGGCTAATATTAATATTATTATTCAGTGAAATTAGTAATACTGTTGAAATGGTACCTTCATTTAATTTAAAATCAACAGTAGCTACCAAGCCACAGGAGGTGGGAGCCCCCCTCAAAACCTTTCACCTGCAGAGGAGCTGGCACTGGCCCTAAACCGGGGTCGCCCACTGGTGGAGGTAACTGAAGGAGGGACCCCATCAAAGATCCTTCCTGCGAGTTCTCATGAAGAGTATATTCAAGGTATTCTCTAGACTAATGCCTCAGCTGTGATCCAAGCATTTGTGTATTTTAATAGTATGTTTGTGTTCTAGTTACTGAAGATGGCGTACACTTGGACCCTCCTCAGCAGTCCTCCAGCAGTGCCTTGCCTGACCCTCAGCAGTCCTCCAGCAGTGCCTTGCCTGACCCTCAGCAGTCCTCCAGCAGTGCTTTGCCTGACCCTCAGCAGTCCTCCAGCAGTGCCTTGCCTGACCCTCAGCAGTCCTCCAGCAGTGCTTTGCCTGACCCTCAGCAGTCCTCCAGCAGTGCCTTTCCTGACCCTCAGCAGTCCTCCAGCAGTGCCTTGCCTGACCCTCAGCAGTCCTCCAGCAGTGCTTTGCCTGACCCTCAGCAGTCCTCCAGCAGTGCTTTGCCTGACCCTCAGCAGTCCTCCAGCAGTGCCTTGCCTGACCCTCAGCAGTCCTCCAGCAGTGCCTTGCCTGACCCTCAGCAGTCCTCCAGCAGTGCCTTGCCTGACCCTCAGCAGTCCTCCAGCAGTGCCTTGCCTGACCCTCAGCAGTCCTCCAGCAGTGCTTTGCCTGACCCTCAGCGATCCTCCAGCAGTGCCTTGCCTGACCCTCAGCAGTCCTCCAGTAGTGGCCTCACACCAGAATGTCATACCTAATGTCTTTTATTGTTTTATGCCTATTGATGGAAATTGATAAATAGGATTTCATTAAAGAGGCTTGCACAGCATCTCTGAAGCAAATTTGTTGAATCATTGAAATGTTGCATCATGGAGTGTGCCTGTTATTTGGCTACATTTTGTTTTAAAAGTAAAAGTTTACCTGTAACTGTATTCTTTGATAGAGATGTCACATAAAATATAAAGTGTCAATGTCGTCAGGTGAGAGTGATGTTAGGCCCAGCTCATATAAGTTCTATGATTATATGAAGAATTTTAGGTTAAATTCAATTCCATTTCTGTAATATGTTGCAAATATAAATGTGTGAAAATTTAACTCAAATTTGACTTGGGCATCAATGTTCAAAACTTAAAAGTATTTCTCTATATGTCCCTGGAGTGTCCACTGTCCCTGGAGTGTCCACTGTCCCTGGAGTGTCCACAGAACAGTGTCTCCTCAGTGTCTCTCTTCTGTGCAGATTCAGAATGAGGCACAATCACGCGGATCAATACTCCCTACAACTGTATATATCTGTGATTGGATATTTTATTTGATATTTTATGATTTATTTTTCTATTTTATTCTGATTTGTACATATACATTTATTATTTTTATAATTCTGTCTCGTTTGACTCTGGTCTCTTGCTCTTTTGTGCTGTTCCCTCTAGTTTTTGTTCCCCTGTTATAGATTATATTGATGAGTGAACGACTGGACCCAAATCATTTCCCTTGTGGATCAATAAAGTTTGTCTAAGTGGAAGTCTAACATAACAACAAAACATAAAAATGAGAAATACTTGGTTCGTTGTTGTTTCCCAGCGGGGCGTGTGTGTGAGCTTACCCGGCGGAGGAGGCGCTGTGCCGGGCCTCGGAGCCGCACACGGGTCGGTGTTCTGGGCTCTGGTGGAGCGGATCATCATGTCCCCGGGGTCCGAGCAGCGGGAGGCGGACAGAGGCTGGCCCCGGCCCGGGTTTGAGAACAACATTCTCTTTTTTTTATAAACTTTACGGTTTCATGTTTTAGTGACAGTTAGCATCGCGGCTAACTGAGGCTAAGTGTTCAAACTTCCCGCTCCGAGGACCCGGACTAAAGCTAAAGTTTAGAACACACAGAAAGCACACGCACGGCTTTAATAAACACTGCTCCCCGCTGCGGCCACGTTTTACACACTTATTTATTCAAACTGTTTCAAAAAAGTGTAAAAGTAAAGATCCTGAGCGTACAAAACTACAACTGCTAACAACAAACACACGGCTCTTCCGGTGAGTCCCGCAGGACAGCGCCGCCTGCTGGACCCGAGGACTAAACCAGGACTAAACCAGGACTAAACCAGGACTAAACCAGGACTAAACCAGGTCTAAACCAGGACTAAACCAGGACTAAACCAGGACTAAACCAGGACTAAACCAGGGACTAAACCAGGTCTAAACCAGGACTAAACCAGGACTAAACCAGGACTAAACCATGTCTAAACCAGGACTAAAACAGGACTAAAACAGGACTAAATCAGGACTAAACCAGGTCTAAACCAGGACTAAACCAGGACTAAACCAGGACTAAACCAGGACTAAACCAGGTCTAAACCAGGACTAAACCAGGAATAAAACAGGAATAAAACAGGACTAAATCAGGACTAAACCAGGTCTAAACCAGGACTAAACCAGGACTAAACCAGGACTAAACCATGTCTAAACCAGGACTAAACCAGGACTAAAACAGGACTAAATCAGGACTAAACCAGGTCTAAACAGGACTAAACCAGGACTAAACCAGGACTAAATCAGGACTAAACCAGGTCTAAACCATGTCTAAACCAGGACTAAACCAGGAATAAACCAGGTCTAAACCATGTCTAAACCAGGTCTAAACCAGGACTAAACCAGGTTTAAACCAGGACTAAACCAGGGACTAAACCAGGTCTAAACCAGGACTAAACCAGGACTAAACCAGGACTAAACCAGGAATAAACCAGGGACTAAACCAGGACTAAACCAGGACTAAACCAGGTTTAAACCAGGACTAAACCAGGACTAAACCAGGACTAAACCAGGTCTAAACCAGATCTAAACCAGGTCTAAACCAGGACTAAACCAGGTCTAAACCAGGACTCAACCAGGACTGAACCAGGACTAAACCAGGTCTAAACCAGGACTAAACCAGGACTAAACCAGGTCTAATCCAGGACTAAACCAGGACTAAACCAGGTCTAAACCAGGACTAAACCAGGACTAATCCAGGACTAAACCAGGACTAAACCAGGTGTAAACCAGGTCTAGGGCCTGCTGGACCCGAGGAACATAATTTCAACTAAAACGATAAAGACTTTTAAAACATTTAAAAACATTTATAAACATTTCCTAGTATTTTAGGACCAATTTTATTTAGTGTAAATATCAATGATTTCCCATAAATGTGTCCAAATGTCCTTGTCCAGCTGTTTGCTGATGATGCAGTAATTTTTACAGCTGCCAGAACTGTACAAGAAGTTTCAGAAAAGTGAATCAGCCATGACTCTGTCCAAAAGTGTCAAGAACTCATGTTTACGACTCAGTATAAAGAAAAGTGTCTGCATGATGTTGAGTAAAAAAACACCTGAGTTACAGCGGTCCAAAGTCTTTCTGGACGGGGCGGAGTTTAAATACCTGGACTGACCCTGGACCCGACACTGACATTTAACAAACACATTAAGAGACTCACAAAAACTGTTCATTTTAACTTAGACAATTTTAGACAAGTAAGATCCTTTATGACTCTATATGCACTCTATGACTCTGTCTCATATAGAGATCTGCACAACCACATGGACACAACACTCAAACCAGACGAATCACTTTTTAAAAAAACCTGTGAAAATATTAGACAAGAAACCTGAGTTCACCACAAGTACAACCTGCTCAATTTGAATCATTTTGCACATTTTAAATCTGGTTGTTTTTATATATAAAGTTTTACACAGACTTGCTCCTCCTCCTCTGCAGGATTTTATCAAAACAAAGACTGTCAGCGGGAACTGTGAGGTCCACACAGACCCCGGGAACTGTGAGGTCCACACAGACCCCGGGAACTGTGAGGTCCCACACAGACCCCGGGGGAACTGTGAGGTCCACACAGACCCCGGGGGAACTGTGAGGTCCACACAGACCCCGGGGGAACTGTGAGGTCCACACAGACCCCGGGGGAACTGTGAGGTCCCACACAGACCCCGGGAACTGTGAGGTCCACACAGACCCCGGGGGAACTGTGAGGTCCCACACAGACCCCGGGAACTGTGAGGTCCACACAGACCCCGGGGGAACTGTGAGGTCCCACACAGACCCCGGGAACTGTGAGGTCCACACAGACCCCGGGAACTGTGAGGTCCACACAGACCCCGGGGGAACTGTGAGGTCCCACACAGACCCCGGGGGAACCGTGAGGTCCACACAGACCCCGGGAACTGTGAGGTCCACACAGACCCCGGGGGAACTGTGAGGTCCACACAGACCCCGGGAACTGTGAGGTCCACACAGACCCCGGGAACTGTGAGGTCCACACAGACCCCGGGAACTGTGAGGTCCACACAGACCCCGGGGGAACTGTGAGGTCCCACACAGACCCCGGGAACTGTGAGGTCCACACAGACCCCGGGGGAACTGTGAGGTCCCACACAGACCCCGGGAACTGTGAGGTCCACACAGACCCCGGGGGAACTGTGAGGTCCACACAGACCCCGGGGGAACTGTGAGGTCCCACACAGACCCCGGGAACTGTGAGGTCCGCACAGACCCCAGGGGAACTGTGAGGTCCACACAGACCCCGGGAACTGTGAGGTCCGCACAGACCCCGGGGGAACTGTGAGGTCCACACAGACCCCGGGAACTGTGAGGTCCGCACAGACCCCGGGGGAACTGTGAGGTCCACACAGACCCCGGGAACTGTGAGGTCCGCACAGACCCCGGGGGAACTGTGAGGTCCACACAGACCCCGGGAACTGTGAGGTCCGCACAGACCCCGGGGGAACTGTGAGGTCCACACAGACAATGTTCCCCCTAATTTCTCATGTGTCTGAGCAAACACACTAACTCCCTGAGCGCTCCTTGGACTCCTGTGAGCGACATCCGACATGCACACTGTGGCCACACCAGTATCACACCTGAGATCATGGCAAGTTACAGCTTATGAATCAAATTACTGCTGTTATTTCTGTTAGATTACTTTTAATATAACTGATTTTTTGGTCCACTTCTCAAAAATCTTTTCATGAGCTTTGTACATGTTGTATGTCAGTGTGAGGGTCCTGCTGTGGTCAGTGAAACATTGAACATTACAATATTTTGAAAAAATAACCTGTGTATATACACAGTGTATGTACCTGTGTATAAACCTAGGACACTATAAGATGGGTCTTTCTCAAAATAATGATCTCCAAAATAAGTATACATTTTTATCAGTTTATATCTTGCTTTTTAATCATTACCCAGTTTAAGTAATTCTGTGAGAGTGACAGAGCTCTGTGGTTTAACGCTCTGGGGAGAGGATTCACACTTCACACAGAAAGTCTCGTCTTTTTGCTCACAAAAACCTATGGCTTGGACAGAAACAAGGAAAACAGCCGAGGATTACATTATGGCTCTACCTGTCTCCTCTTCTGTGCGGGTGGCGCTCCCGTCGGCTGGTGCGGACCTGCCGCTCTGACCCACGGCGATGCGCACGACAACTATGGTCTTACTGAAGGAAGCGAGCGAAATGCTATCGAAATGAATCTGTTTGTAGTTGGCTTGTCCCTAAAGCATGTGCACATTCACATGTGCAAACTGAATCTATCAGACTAGATTCCGTGTGTCAAACCAGCGCTGAGTTCAGGTTAGATTTTATTTTATGCGCTGAAAAGGATTTGATGTGCGCACTGAACATCTGGGGAGTGCGCGATTGCGCACGCGCGCACCTTAGAGGGAACACTGCACACAGACCCCGGGGGAACTGTGAGGTCCACACAGACCCCGGGAACTGTGAGGTCCACACAGACCCCGGGAACTGTGAGGTCCCACACAGACCCCGGGGGAACTGTGAGGTCCACACAGACCCCGGGAACTGTGAGGTCCACACAGACCCCGGGGGAACTGTGAGGTCCACACAGACCCCGGGGGAACTGTGAGGTCCACACAGACCCCGGGAACTGTGAGGTCCCACACAGACCCCGGGAAGTGTGAGGTCCACACAGACCCTGGAGGAACTGTGAGGTCCCACACAGACCCCGGAGGAACTGTGAGGTCCCACACAGACCCCGGGAACTGTGAGGTCCACACAGACCCCGGGGGAACTGTGAGGTCCCACACAGACCCCGGGGGAACTGTGAGGTCCCACACAGACCCCGGGGGAACTGTGAGGTCCCACACAGACCCCGGGGGAACTGTGAGGTCCCACACAGACCCCGGGGGAACTGTGAGGTCCCACACAGACCCCGGGGGAACTGTGAGGTCCCACACAGACCCCGGGGGAACTGTGAGGTCCACACAGACCCCGGGGGAACTGTGAGGTCCCACACAGACCCCGGGGGAACTGTGAGGTCCACACAGACCCCGGGGGAACTGTGAGGTCCCACACAGACCCCGGGGGAACTGTGAGGTCCACACAGACCCCGGGGGAACTGTGAGGTCCACACAGACCCCGGGAAGTGTGAGGTCCACACAGACCCCGGGGGAACTGTGAGGTCCACACAGACCCCGGGGGAACTGTGAGGTCCACACAGACCCCGGGGGAACTGTGAGGTCCACACAGACCCCGGGGGAACTGTGAGGTCCCACATAGATTCATGTTTGAATGTTTTAATGTTGGTGTTATTGTCAGTTGTCGTTGTTTTTGACAGATGGAAATGAACATTCCTGCTCTAATCTGGAGTATTTACAGATGTTGCAGATGTTCATTAATCTGCACTGTCCCTATGAAATAATTAATAAATAATAAACATTTTAAAAAGTTTAAAAATATCCATCGTATGATCAGAGCCACAACATTATCGCCTCTTTTAGCTCCATTGAATATTGTGGTTTATTCAATGAAAAACAGCAAGTTCAAGAAAACATTTAATTCTGTTCTAGAAAAACAATCCAGAAATCAGACAAACCGGGTCCAGGCTGGTCCTCGGACTAAACCGGGTCCAGGCTGGTCCTCGGACTAAACCAGGACTAAACCAGGACTAAACCAGGACTAAACCAGGTCTAAACCAGGACTAAACCAGGACTAAGCCTGGACTAAACCAGGTCTAAACCAGGGACTAAACCAGGACTAAACCAGGACTAAACCAGGACTAAACCAGGTCTAATCCAGGACTAAACCAGGTGTAAACCAGGTCAGGCTGGTCCTCGGACTAAACCGGGTCCAGGTAGGATCAGATGAAGTGAATAAGTTCGTGAGATTTCTAGAGTAAACACTGCAGCGTCCAGAGTCTGGTCTAAACCCGGACTAGCCCGGGACCATGTGGTCAGAAGCGGGTCTAAACCAGGACCTCGTGGTACTCTCCGCAGAGATAGGCCGTGGAGCCGTAGGAGCGCAGGCCGAACCCGATGGCGGGGACCATGTTCTGGGTGAAGCGTCCGTAGAAGGTGTGTAGGCGGGTTCTTCGGTCTCCTTTGGCTTCAGCCTTGACCTCGTAGAAGGAAAGAGCTCCAGCCTGAAGGTCCAAAAACACCCCCACACGGCCCCGGCCCCCCTCAGGGGCCCGACAAAGAACCTGCTGCTTTGAGTCATGGCACACAGCGTACCTGAGACACAAGAACCGGGTTAGGCCTGGTTCAGTCCTGGTTCAGTCCTGGTTCAGACCAGGTTCAGTCCTGGTTTAGTCCTGGTTTAGTCCTGGTTTAGTCCTGGTTCAGACCAGGTTCAGTCCTGGTTTAGTCCTGGTTTAGTCCTGGTTTAGTCCTGGTTTAGTCCTGGTTTAGTCCTGGTTTAGTCCTGGTTTAGTCCAGGCTTAGTCCTGGTTTAGTCCAGGTTTAGTCCTGGTTTAGTCCAGGCTTAGTCCTGGTTCAGTCCTGGTTTAGTCCTGGTTTAGTCCAGGTTTAGTCCAGGCTTAGTCCTGGTTTAGTCCAGGTTTAGTCCTGGTTTAGTCCAGGCTTAGTCCTGGTTTAGTCCTGGTTTAGACCTGGTTTAGTCCTGGTTTAGTTCTGGTTTAGTCCTGGTTTAGACCTGGTTTAGTCCAGGCTTAGTCCAGGTTCAGTCCTGGTTTAGTTCTGGTTTAGTCCTGGTTTAGTCCAGGTTTAGTCCTGGTTTAGTCCAGGCTTAGTCCTGGTTCAGTCCTGGTTTAGTCCAGGTTTAGTCCTGGTTTAGTCCAGGTTTAGTCCAGGTTTAGTCCAGGTTTAGTCCTGGTTTAGTCCAGGCTTAGTCCTGGTTTAGTTCTGGTTTAGTCCTGGTTTAGACCTGGTTTAGTCCAGGCTTAGTCCAGGTTCAGTCCTGGTTTAGTTCTGGTTTAGTCCTGGTTTAGTCCAGGTTTAGTCCTGGTTTAGTCCAGGCTTAGTCCTGGTTCAGTCCTGGTTTAGTCCAGGTTTAGTCCTGGTTTAGTCCAGGTTTAGTCCAGGTTTAGTCCAGGTTTAGTCCTGGTTTAGTCCAGGCTTAGTCCTGGTTCAGTCCTGGTTCAGTCCTGGTTCAGACCAGGTTTAGTCCAGGTTTAGTCCTGGTTTAGTCCAGGTTTAGTCCTGGTTTAGTCCAGGTTTAGTCCAGGTTTAGTCCAGATTTAGTCCTGGTTTAGTCCAGGTTTAGTCCTGGTTTAGTCCAGGTTTAGTCCAGGTTTAGTCCTGGTTTAGTCCTGGTTTAGTCCTGGTTTAGTCCAGGTTTAGTCCAGGTTTAGTCCAGGCTTAGTCCTGGTTTAGTCCTGGTTTAGTCCAGGTTTAGTCCAGGCTTAGTCCTGGTTCAGTCCTGGTTTAGTCCAGGTTTAGTCCTGGTTTAGTCCAGGCTTAGTCCTGGTTTAGTCCTGGTTTAGTCCTGGTTCAGTCCTGGTTTAGTCCAGGTTTAGTCCAGGTTTAGTCCAGGCTTAGTCCAGGCTTAGTCCAGGTTCAGTCCTGGTTTAGTTCTGGTTTAGTCCTGGTTTAGTCCAGGTTTAGTCCTGGTTTAGTCCAGGCTTAGTCCTGGTTCAGTCCTGGTTTAGTCCAGGTTTAGTCCTGGTTTAGTCCAGGTTTAGTCCAGGTTTAGTCCAGGTTTAGTCCTGGTTTAGTCCAGGCTTAGTCCTGGTTTAGTTCTGGTTTAGTCCTGGTTTAGACCTGGTTTAGTCCAGGCTTAGTCCAGGTTCAGTCCTGGTTTAGTTCTGGTTTAGTCCTGGTTTAGTCCAGGTTTAGTCCTGGTTTAGTCCAGGCTTAGTCCTGGTTCAGTCCTGGTTTAGTCCAGGTTTAGTCCTGGTTTAGTCCAGGTTTAGTCCAGGTTTAGTCCAGGTTTAGTCCTGGTTTAGTCCAGGCTTAGTCCTGGTTCAGTCCTGGTTCAGTCCTGGTTCAGACCAGGTTCAGTCCTGGTTTAGTCCTGGTTTAGTCCTGGTTTAGTCCTGGTTTAGTCCTGGTTTAGTCCAGGTTTAGTCCAGATTTAGTCCTGGTTTAGTCCAGGTTTAGTCCTGGTTTAGTCCAGGTTTAGTCCAGGTTTAGTCCTGGTTTAGTCCTGGTTTAGTCCTGGTTTAGTCCAGGTTTAGTACAGGTTTAGTCCAGGCTTAGTCCTGGTTTAGTCCTGGTTTAGTCCAGGTTTAGTCCAGGCTTAGTCCTGGTTCAGTCCTGGTTTAGTCCAGGTTTAGTCCTGGTTTAGTCCAGGCTTAGTCCTGGTTTAGTCCTGGTTTAGTCCTGGTTCAGTCCTGGTTTAGTCCAGGTTTAGTCCAGGTTTAGTCCAGGCTTAGTCCTGGTTTAGTCCTGGTTCAGTCCTGGTTTAGTCCTGGTCCGGACCTGCCCTCGGAGCACCACAGTCTCCAGGAGATGTTGTTGAATCCAAACACACATCTTCGGTCGTCTCCGCGGCGACGGATGCTCTTGTCCGTCACAGCGATGGCCACGCCCCCCTTCCACTCTACCTCCCAGTAGCTCCGCCCACTCAGACCCGGATCAGGACCAAGACCAGACCGAGGACCGGACTCAGGACCGGGCTCAGCCGGACCCACAGAGCACAGGATCTGGAGGACGGAAGAGTGTGTCAGAACTAAACCAGGACTAAACCAGGACTAAACCAGGACTAAACCTGGACTAAACCAGAACTAAACCAGGACTAAACCAGGACTAAACCAGGACTAAACCAGGACTAAACCAGGACTAAACCAGGACTAAACCTGGACTAAACCAGAACTAAACCAGGACTAAACCTGGACTAAACCTGGACTAAACCAGAACTAAACCAGAACTAAACCAGGACTAAACCAGGACTAAACCTGGACTAAACCAGAACTAAACCAGAACTAAACCAGGACTAAACCAGGTCTAAACCAGGTCTAAACCAGGACTAAACCAGAACTAAACCAGAACTAAACCAGGACTAAACCAGGACTAAACCTGGACTAAACCAGGACTAAACCAGAACTAAACCAGGACTAAACCAGGTCTAAACCAGGTCTAAACCAGGACTAAACCAGGACTAAACCAGGACTAAACCAGGACTAAACCTGGACTAAACCAGAACTAAACCAGAACTAAACCAGGACTAAACCAGGACTAAACCTGGACTAAACCAGGACTAAACCTGGACTAAACCAGGACTAAACCAGGACTAAACCTGGACTAAACCAGAACTAAACCAGAACTAAACCAGGACTAAACCAGGACTAAACCTGGACTAAACCAGAACTAAACCAGAACTAAACCAGGACTAAACCAGGACTAAACCTGGACTAAACCAGAACTAAACCAGAACTAAACCAGGACTAAACCAGGTCTAAACCAGGTCTAAACCAGGACTAAACCAGAACTAAACCAGAACTAAACCAGGACTAAACCAGGACTAAACCTGGACTAAACCAGAACTAAACCAGAACTAAACCAGGACTAAACCAGGTCTAAACCAGGTCTAAACCAGGACTAAACCAGGACTAAACCAGGACTAAACCAGGACTAAACCAGGACTAAACCTGGACTAAACCAGGACTAAACCAGAACTAAACCAGAACTAAACCAGGACTAAACCAGGACTAAACCTGGACTAAACCAGAACTAAACCAGGACTAAACCTGGACTAAACCTGGACTAAACCAGAACTAAACCAGAACTAAACCAGGACTAAACCAGGACTAAACCTGGACTAAACCAGAACTAAACCAGAACTAAACCAGGACTAAACCAGGTCTAAACCAGGTCTAAACCAGGACTAAACCAGAACTAAACCAGAACTAAACCAGGACTAAACCAGGACTAAACCTGGACTAAACCAGAACTAAACCAGAACTAAACCAGGACTAAACCAGGACTAAACCTGGACTAAACCAGAACTAAACCAGAACTAAACCAGGACTAAACCAGGTCTAAACCAGGTCTAAACCAGGACTAAACCAGAACTAAACCAGAACTAAACCAGGACTAAACCAGGACTAAACCTGGACTAAACCAGAACTAAACCAGAACTAAACCAGGACTAAACCAGGTCTAAACCAGGTCTAAACCAGGACTAAACCAGGACTAAACCAGAACTAAACCAGGACTAAACCTGGACTAAACCAGAACTAAACCAGAACTAAACCAGGACTAAACCAGGACTAAACCTGGACTAAACCAGGACTAAACCAGAACTAAACCAGGACTAAACCAGGACTAAACCTGGACTAAACCAGAACTAAACCAGAACTAAACCAGGACTAAACCAGGACTAAACCTGGACTAAACCAGAACTAAACCAGAACTAAACCAGGACTAAACCAGGACTAAACCTGGACTAAACCAGAACTAAACCAGAACTAAACCAGGACTAAACCAGGTCTAAACCAGCTAAACCAGGTCTAAACCAGGACTAAACCAGGACTAAACCAGAACTAAACCAGAACTAAACCAGGTCTAAACCAGGACTAAACCAGAACAAAACAAGGACTAAACCAGGACAAAACCAGAACAAAACCAGGAATAAACCAGGACTAAACCAGGACTAAACCAGGACTAAACCAGAACTAAACCAGAACTAAACCAGGACTAAACCAGGTCTAAACCAGGACTAAACCAGGACTAAACCAGGACTAAACCTGGACTAAACCAGAACTAAACCAGAACTAAACCAGGACTAAACCAGGACTAAACCTGGACTAAACCAGGACTAAACCAGGACTAAACCAGGACTAAACCAGGACTAAACCAGGACTAAACCTGGACTAAACCTGGACTAAACCAGAACTAAACCAGAACTAAACCAGGACTAAACCAGGACTAAACCTGGACTAAACCAGAACTAAACCAGAACTAAACCAGGACTAAACCAGGTCTAAACCAGGTCTAAACCAGGACTAAACCAGAACTAAACCAGAACTAAACCAGGACTAAACCAGGACTAAACCAGGACTAAACCAGGACTAAACCAGAACTAAACCAGGACTAAACCTGGACTAAACCTGGACTAAACCAGAACTAAACCAGAACTAAACCAGGACTAAACCAGGACTAAACCTGGACTAAACCAGAACTAAACCAGAACTAAACCAGGACTAAACCAGGTCTAAACCAGGTCTAAACCAGGACTAAACCAGAACTAAACCAGAACTAAACCAGGACTAAACCAGGACTAAACCTGGACTAAACCAGAACTAAACCAGAACTAAACCAGGACTAAACCAGGTCTAAACCAGGTCTAAACCAGGACTAAACCAGGACTAAACCAGGACTAAACCAGGACTAAACCTGGACTAAACCAGAACTAAACCAGAACTAAACCAGGACTAAACCAGGACTAAACCAGGACTAAACCAGAACTAAACCAGGACTAAACCAGGACTAAACCTGGACTAAACCAGAACTAAACCAGAACTAAACCAGGACTAAACCAGGACTAAACCTGGACTAAACCAGAACTAAACCAGAACTAAACCAGGACTAAACCAGGACTAAACCTGGACTAAACCAGAACTAAACCAGAACTAAACCAGGACTAAACCAGGTCTAAACCAGGTCTAAACCAGGACTAAACCAGAACTAAACCAGAACTAAACCAGGACTAAACCAGGACTAAACCTGGACTAAACCAGAACTAAACCAGAACTAAACCAGGACTAAACCAGGTCTAAACCAGGTCTAAACCAGGACTAAACCAGGACTAAACCAGGACTAAACCAGGACTAAACCTGGACTAAACCAGAACTAAACCAGAACTAAACCAGGACTAAACCAGGACTAAACCTGGACTAAACCAGGACTAAACCAGAACTAAACCAGGACTAAACCAGGACTAAACCTGGACTAAACCAGAACTAAACCAGAACTAAACCAGGACTAAACCAGGACTAAACCTGGACTAAACCAGAACTAAACCAGAACTAAACCAGGACTAAACCAGGTCTAAACCAGGTCTAAACCAGGACTAAACCAGAACTAAACCAGGACTAAACCAGGACTAAACCTGGACTAAACCAGAACTAAACCAGAACTAAACCAGGACTAAACCAGGTCTAAACCAGAACTAAACCTGGACTAAACCAGGACTAAACCAGAACTAAACCAGAACTAAACCAGGACTAAACCAGGTCTAAACCAGGACTAAACCAGAACTAAACCAGGACTAAACCTGGACTAAACCAGAACTAAACCAGGACTAAACCAGGACTAAACCAAGACTAAACCAGGTCTAAACCAGGACTAAACCAGGACTAAACCAGAACTAAACCAGGACTAAACCAGGTCTAAACCAGGACTAAACCAGAACTAAACCAGGACTAAACCAGGTCTAAACCAGAACTAAACCAGGACTAAACCAGGACTAAACCAGGACTAAACCTGGACTAAACCAGAACTAAACCAGGTCTAAACCAGGACTAAACCAGGACTAAACCAGAACTAAACCAGGACTAAACCAGGACTAAACCAGGACTAAACCAGAACTAAACCAGGACTAAACCAGGACTAAACCTGGACTAAACCAGAACTAAACCAGGACTAAACCAGGACTAAACCAGGTCTAAACCAGGTCTAAACCAGGACTAAACCAGAACTAAACCAGGACTAAACCAGGACTAAACCAGAACTAAACCTGGACTAAACCAGGACTAAACCAGAACTAAACCAGAACTAAACCAGGACTAAACCAGAACTAAACCAGAACTAAACCAGAACTAAACCAGGACTAAACCTGGACTAAACCAGAACTAAACCAGGACTAAACCAGGACTAAACCAGGACTAAACCAGGTCTAAACCAGGACTAAACCAGGACTAAACCAGAACTAAACCAGGACTAAACCAGGTCTAAACCAGGACTAAACCAGAACTAAACCAGGACTAAACCAGGTCTAAACCAGAACTAAACCAGGACTAAACCAGGACTAAACCAGGACTAAGCCTGGACTAAACCAGAACTAAACCAGGACTAAACCAGGTCTAAACCAGGACTAAACCAGGACTAAACCAGAACTAAACCAGGTCTAAACCAGGACTAAACCAGGACTAAACCAGAACTAAACCAGGACTAAACCAGGTCTAAACCAGAACTAAACCAGGACTGAACCAGGACTAAACCAGAACTAAACCAGGACTAAACCAGAACTAAACCAGGACTCAACCAGGACTCAACCAGGACTAAACCAGGACTAAACCAAAACTAAACCAGGACTAAACCAGGACTCAACCAGGACTAAACCAGGACTAAACCAGGACTCAACCAGGTCTAAACCAGGTCTAAACCAGGTCTAAACCAGAACTAAACCAGGACTGAACCAGGACTAAACCAGAACTAAACCAGGACTAAACCAGGACTCAACCAGGACTAAACCAGGACTAAACCAGGACTAAACCAGAACTAAACCAGGACTAAACCAGGACTAAACCAGGACTAAACCTGGACTAAACCAGAACTAAACCAGGACTGAACCAGGACTAAACCAGAACTAAACCAGGACTAAACCAGAACTAAACCAGGACTAAACCAGGACTAAACCAGGACTCAACCAGGACTAAACCAGGACTAAACCAGGTCTAAACCAGGACTAAACCAGGATTAAACCAGAACTAAACCAGGACTAAACCAGAACTAAACCAGGACTAAACCAGGACTCAAACAGGACTAAACCAGGTCTAAACCAGGTCTAAACCAGGACTAAACCAGGACTAAACCAGGTCTAAACCAGGACTGAACCAGGACTGAACCAGGACTAAACCAGGACTAAACCAGGTCTAAACCAGGTCTAAACCAGGACTAAACCAGGACTGTACCAGGTCTAAACCAGGACTAAACCAGGTCTAAACCAGGTCTAAACCAGGTCTAAACCAGGACTAAACCAGGATTGAACCAGGACTAAACCAGGACTAAACCTGGTCTAAACCAGGACTAAACCAGGACTAAACCAGGTCTAAACCAGGACTAAACCAGAACTAAACCAGGATTAACCAGGACTAAACCAGGACTAAACCAGAACTAAACCAGGACTAAACCAGGTCTAAACCAGGACTAAACCAGAACTAAACCAGGACTAAACCAGAACTAAACCAGGACTAAACCAGGACTCAACCAGGACTAAACCAGGTCTAAACCAGGTCTAAACCAGGACTAAACCAGGACTAAACCAGGTCTAAACCAGGACTAAACCAGGTCTAAACCAGGTCTAAACCAGGACTAAACCAGGACTAAACCAGGACTGTACCAGGTCTAAACCAGGACTAAACCAGGATTGAACCAGGACTAAACCTGGACTAAACCAGGACTGAACCAGGACTGTACCAGGACTAAACCTGGCCTAAACCAGGAGTAAACCAGGTCTAAACCAGGACTAAACCAGGACTAAACCTGGTCTAAACCAGGATTGAACCAGGACTAAACCAGGACTAAACCTGGTCTAAACCAGGACTAAACCAGGACTAAACCAGGACTAAACCTGGTCTAAACCAGGACTAAACCAGAACTAAACCAGGACTAAACCAGGACTAAACCAGGACTAAACCAGGACTAAACTAGGACTGAACCAGGACTGAACCAGGACTAAACCAGGACTAAACCAGGACTAAACCAGGTCTAAACCAGGACTAAACCAGGACTGAACCAGGACTAAACCAGGACTAAACCAGGACTAAACCAGGACTAAACCAGAACTAAACCAGGACTAAACCAGGACTCAACCAGGACTAAACCAGGTCTAAACCAGGTCTAAACCAGGACTAAACCAGGACTAAACCAGGTCTAAACCAGGACTAAACCAGGTCTAAACCAGGTCTAAACCAGGACTAAACCAGGACTAAACCAGGACTGTACCAGGTCTAAACCAGGACTAAACCAGGATTGAACCAGGACTAAACCTGGACTAAACCAGGACTGAACCAGGACTGTACCAGGACTAAACCTGGCCTAAACCAGGAGTAAACCAGGTCTAAACCAGGACTAAACCAGGACTAAACCTGGTCTAAACCAGGATTGAACCAGGACTAAACCAGGACTAAACCTGGTCTAAACCAGGACTAAACCAGGACTAAACCAGGACTAAACCTGGTCTAAACCAGGACTAAACCAGAACTAAACCAGGACTAAACCAGGACTAAACCAGGACTAAACCAGGACTAAACTAGGACTGAACCAGGACTGAACCAGGACTAAACCAGGACTAAACCAGGACTAAACCAGGTCTAAACCAGGACTAAACCAGGACTGAACCAGGACTAAACCAGGACTAAACCAGGACTAAACCAGGACTAAACCTGGACTAAACCTGGACTAAACCAGGTCTAAACCAGGTCTAAACCAGGACTAAACCAGGTCTAAACCAGGACTAAACCAGAACTAAACCAGGACTAAACTAGGACTGAACCAGGACTAAACCAGAACTAAACCTGGACTGAACCAGGTCTAAACCAGGACTAAACCAGGACTAAACCAGGACTAAACCAGGACTGAACCAGGACTAAACCAGGACAAAACCAGGACTAAATCAGGACAAAACCAGGACTAAACCAGGACTAAACTAGGACTAAACCAGGACTAAACCAGGACTAAACCAGGACTAAAGTAGGACTGAACCAGAACTAAACCAGAACTAAACCAGGACTAAACCAGAACTAAACCAGGACTAATATGCCCTCCCCATGTGTCAGTTGCCCTCCCCGTGGGTCAAATGCCCTCCTTCAGATGCCCCCCCTCAGATGCCCTCCTGTGTGTCAGATGCCCCCCCTCAGATGCCCTCCTGTGTGTCAGATGCCCCCCTCTCACCTGGGGGTACCAGTCGAAGCGCTCGGGGTGCTGGGGGTACTTCTGCTGCTCTTCAGTGAACTGGACCTCGGGTTTCTTCTCCAGGACTTTGAGCTCCAAGTTTGCTGTGGTCAGATTAAACCTCAGCTCACAGGAGTCTGTTTGAAGACAGGGAATTTACCTCTGGGGCATTAAGGAGGGGTATTTACCTCTGTGGGGCATTAAGGAGAGGGTATTTACCTCTGTGAGGCATTAAGGAGAGGGTATTTACCTCTGTGAGGCATTAAGGAGAGGGTATTTACCTCTGTGGGGCATTAAGGAGGGGTTATTTACCTCTGTGGGGTATTAAGGAGAGGGTATTTACCTCTGTGGGGTATTAAGGAGAGGGTATTTACCTCTGTGAGGCATTAAGGAGGGGGTATTTACCTCTTTGGGGCATTAAGGAGAGGGTATTTACCTCTGTGAGGCATTAAGGAGAGGGTATTTACCTCTGTGGGGCATTAAGGAGGGGTTATTTACCTCTGTGGGGTATTAAGGAGAGGGTATTTACCTCTGTGGGGTATTAAGGAGGGGGTATTTACCTCTGTGGGGCATTAAGGAGGGGGTATTTACCTCTTTGGGGCATTAAAGAGGGGGTATTTACCTCTGTGGGGTATTAAGGAGGGGGTATTTACCTCTGTGAGGCATTAAGGAGGGGGTATTTACCTCTGTGAGGCATTAAGGAGGGGGTATTTACCTCTTTGGGGCATTAAAGAGGGGGTATTTACCTCTGTGGGGCATTAAAGAGGGGGTATTTACCTCTGTGGGGCATTAAAGAGGGGGTATTTACCTCTGTGGGGTATTACAGAGGGGGTATTTACCTTTGGGGTATTAAACCACCAAATCCACCAACATGTAAACACACTCACATTTGGCCAAACCAGGCACTCTGACAAACCAAACACTCTGAGGATCCAACCTGAAACACACAAGAACCAGGACTAAACCAGGACTGAACCAGGACTGAACCAGGAGTAAACCAGGACTAAACCAGGACTGAACCAGGTCTAAACCAGGACTAAACCAGGACTAAACCAGGACTGAACCAGGTCTAAACCAGGACTAAACCAGGACTGAACCAGGACTAGACCAGGACTAAACCAGGACTGAACCAGGAGTAAACCAGGACTAAACCAGGACTAAACCAGGACTGAACCAGGTCTAAACCAGGACTAAACCAGGACTAAACCAGGACTAGACCAGGACTAAACCAGGTCTA
Organism: Paratrypauchen microcephalus; assembly: GCA_036785185.1. Lineage (NCBI taxonomy): Eukaryota > Metazoa > Chordata > Actinopteri > Gobiiformes > Gobiidae > Paratrypauchen > Paratrypauchen microcephalus. Next base: position 63,078 of record JAVJIX010000452.1, on the reverse strand, counting down.
AACCAGGACTAAACCAGGACTAGACCAGGACTGAACCAGGACTAAACCAGGTCTAAACCAGGACTGAACCAGGACTAAACCAGGACTAGACCAGTACTAAACCAGGACTAAACCAGGACTAGACCAGTACTAGACCAGTACTAAACCAGGACTAAACCAGGACTAAACCAGGACTAGACCAGGACTAGACCAGTACTAGACCAGTACTAAACCAGGACTAAACCAGTACTAAACCAGTACTAAACCAGGACTAAACCAGGACTAAACCAGGACTAAACCAGTACTAAACCAGGACTAAACCAGGACTAGACCAGGACTAAACCAGTACTAAACCAGGACTAAACCAGGACTAAACCAGGACTAAACCAGGTCTAAACCAGGACTAAACCAGGACTAAACCAGGACTGAACCAGGACTAGGTCTGACGTGAGTGTGTGCAGGCTGTAGTGGGGGTCTTCTCTGAGGGCCTTCAGGGTCTCAGTTCCGAAGGTTCCTGGGTGGTTGAAGCTCAGGTCGAGCTCCTGGAGGTGAGACGGGTTCAGGCGCAGAGCCGCGGCCAGAGACGAGCATCCGCTGTGGGTCACCAGACATCCAGAGAGCCTGCACACACAAACCAGGACTAAACCAGGACTAAACCAGGACTAAACCAGGACTAAACCAGGACTGAACCAGGACTAAACCAGGACTAAACCAGGACTAAACCAGTACTAAACCAGGACTAAACCAGGACTAAACCAGGACTAAACCAGGACTAAACCAGGACTGAACCAGGACTAAACCAGTACTAAACCAGGACTAAACCAGGACTAAACCAGTACTAAACCAGGACTAAACCAGTACTAAACCAGGACTGAACCAGGACTAAACCAGGACTAAACCAGGACTAAACCAGGACTAAACCAGTACTAAACCAGGACTAAACCAGGACTAAACCAGGACTAAACCAGGACTGAACCAGGACTAAACCAGGACTAAACCAGGACTAAACCAGTACTAAACCAGTACTAAACCAGGACTAGACCAGTACTAGACCAGTACTAAACCAGGACTAAACCAGGACTAAACCAGGACTAAACCAGTACGAAACCAGTACTAAACCAGGACTAAACCAGTACTAAACCAGTACTAAACCAGGACTAGACCAGTACTAGACCAGTACTAAACCAGGACTAAACCAGGACTAGACCAGGACTAGACCAGTACTAAACCAGGACTAAACCAGGACTAAACCAGTACTAAACCAGGACTAAACCAGGACTAAACCAGGACTAAACCAGGACTAAACCAGGACTAAACCAGGACTAAACCAGGACTAGACCAGTACTAAACCAGGACTAAACCAGTACTAAACCAGGACTAAACCAGTACTAAACCAGTACTAAACCAGGACTAGACCAGTACTAGACCAGTACTAGACCAGTACTAAACCAGGACTAAACCAGGACTAGACCAGGACTAGACCAGTACTAGACCAGTACTAAACCAGGACTAAACCAGGACTAAACCAGGACTAAACCAGGACTAGACCAGGACTAGACCAGTACTAGACCAGTACTAAACCAGGACTAAACCAGTACTAAACCAGGACTAAACCAGGACTAAACCAGTACTAAACCAGTACTAAACCAGGACTAAACCAGGACTAAACCAGTACTAAACCAGTACTAAACCAGGACTAGACCAGTACTAGACCAGTACTAAACCAGGACTAAACCAGGACTAGACCAGGACTAGACCAGTACTAGACCAGTACTAAACCAGGACTAAACCAGTACTAAACCAGGACTAAACCAGGACTAAACCAGGACTAGACCAGTACTAGACCAGTACTAAACCAGGACTAAACCAGGACTAGACCAGGACTAGACCAGTACTAAACCAGGACTAAACCAGGACTAGACCAGTACTAGACCAGTACTAAACCAGGACTAAACCAGGACTAAACCAGGACTAAACCAGGACTAAACCAGGACTAAACCAGGACTAAACCAGGACTAGACCAGGACTAAACCAGGACTAAACCAGGACTAAACCAGGACTAGACCAGTACTAAACCAGGACTAGACCAGGACTAAACCAGGTCTAAACCAGGACTAAACCAGGACTAAACCAGGACTAAACCAGGTCTAAACCAGGACTAGACCAGGACTAAACCAGGACTAGACCACCCCAGAACCCCCGCTCCTCACCTGAGCACCTGGAGCTCACAGCGGTCACTCTTCAGTGCTTCACACAGGTGCTTCACTCCACAGTCCTCCAGGTCATTGTTGCTCAGGTCCAGTTCTTTGAGACCGGACCGGACCAGAACCGAGCCCAGAGCAGAACAGGAGCGCTCCGACAGGTGACAGAGGGACAACCTGAGGAGCAGAACCACATGACACCTGACTCCACCCACCCCCTGTCCCCGCCCACCAACAGACTCCACCCACCCCCTGTCCCCGCCCACCGCTCTGCTCTCCACCCTGTCAACCTGTCTCTGGTTCTGTGTCTGGTTCTGTGTCTGCTTCTGTGTGGTTCTGTGTGGTTCTGTGTGGTTCTGTGTGGTTCTGTGTCTGCTTCTGTGTGGTTCTGTGTGGTTCTGTGTGGTTCTGTGTGGTTCTGTGTCTGGTTCTGTGTCTGGTTCTGTCTCTGGTTCTGTGTCTGGTTCTGTGTGGTTCTGTGTGGTTCTGTGTGCTTCTGTGTGGTTCTGTGTGGTTCTGTGTGTCGTTGCCGTGGCGCCGCTCAGTTTGTTTGTGTGCTTCTGTTTCTTTGGGTTCTCAGTGTGACTTTAGCGCCCTCTGGTGGAGCTTTAACAGAACACACACTTTACATTAGAAACATTTGGAATAAAAGCACAGACACTCGGATCTGTTTATGGACCTGAACCTTCAGGGCTAAGAGGAACCTTCAGGGCTTAAGAGGAACCTTCAGGGCTTAAGAGGAACCTTCAGGGCTAAGAGGAACCTTCAGGGCTTAAGAGGAACCATCAGGGCTAAGAGGAACCTTCAGGGCTTAAGAGGAACCTTCAGGGCTTAAGAGGAACCTTCAGGGCTAAGAGGAACCTTCAGGGCTAAGAGGAACCTTCAGGGCTAAGGGGAACCTTCAGGGCTAAGAGGAACCTTCAGGGCTAAGAGGAACCTTCAGGGCTTAAGAGGAACCTTCAGGGCTTAAGAGGAACCTTCAGGGCTTAAGAGGAACCTTCAGGGCTAAGAGGAACCTTCAGGGCTTAAGAGGAACCTTCAGGGCTTAAGAGGAACCTTCAGGGCTTAAGAGGAACCTTCAGGGCTAAGAGGAACCTTCAGGGCTAAGAGGAACCTTCAGGGCTTAAGAGGAACCTTCAGGGCTAAGAGGAACCTTCAGGGCTAAGAGGAACCTTCAGGGTTAAGAGGAACCTTCAGGGTTAAGAGGAACCTTCAGGGCTAAGAGGAACCTTCAGGGTTAAGAGGAACCTTCAGGGCTAAGAGGAACCTTCAGGGCTAAGAGGAACCTTCAGGGCTAAGAGGAACCTTCAGGGCTTAAGAGGAACCTTCAGGGTTAAGAGGAACCTTCAGGGCTAAGAGGAACCTTCAGGGCTTAAGAGGAACCTTCAGGGTTAAGAGGAACCTTCAGGGTTAAGAGGAACCTTCAGGGCTTAAGAGGAACCTTCAGGGTTAAGAGGAACCTTCAGGGTTAAGAGGAACCTTCAGGGCTAAGAGGAACCTTCAGGGCTAAGAGGAACCTTCAGGGCTAAGAGGAACCTTCAGGGGTTAAGAGGAACCTTCAGTGATAAGAGGAACCTTCAGGGCTAAGAGGAACCTTCAGGGTTAAGAGGAACCTTCAGGGCTAAGAGGAACCTTCAGGGCTAAGAGGAACCTTCAGGGCTAAGAGGAACCTTCAGGGGTTAAGAGGAACCTTCAGTGATAAGAGGAACCTTCAGGGTTAAGAGGAACCTTCAGGGTTAAGAGGAACCTTCAGGGCTAAGAGGAACCTTCAGGGCTAAGAGGAACCTTCAGGGCTAAGAGGAACCTTCAGGGGTTAAGAGGAACCTTCAGTGATAAGAGGAACCTTCAGGGTTAAGAGGAACCTTCAGGGCTAAGAGGAACCTTCAGGGTTAAGAGGAACCTTCAGGGCTAAGAGGAACCTTCAGGGTTAAGAGGAACCTTCAGGGCTAAGAGGAACCTTCAGGGCTAAGAGGAACCTTCAGGGCTAAGAGGAACCTTCAGTGATAAGAGGAACCTTCAGGGCTAAGAGGAACCTTCAGGGGTTAAGAGGAACCTTCAGTGATAAGAGGAACCTTCAGGGCTAAGAGGAACCTTCAGGGTTAAGAGGAACCTTCAGGGCTAAGAGGAACCTTCAGGGCTAAGAGGAACCTTCAGGGGTTAAGAGGAACCTTCAGTGATAAGAGGAACCTTCAGGGCTAAGAGGAACCTTCAGGGTTAAGAGGAACCTTCAGGGCTAAGAGGAACCTTCAGGGTTAAGAGGAACCTTCAGGGCTAAGAGGAACCTTCAGGGTTAAGAGGAACCTTCAGGGGCTAAGAGGAACCTTCAGGGCTAAGAGGAACCTTCAGTGATAAGAGGAACCTTTAGGGTTAAGAGGAACCTTTAGGGTTAAGAGGAACCTTCAGGGCTAAGAGGAACCTTCAGGGTTAAGAGGAACCTTCAGGGCTAAGAGGAACCTTCAGGGGTTAAGAGGAACCTTCAGTGATAAGAGGAACCTTCAGGGCTAAGAGGAACCTTCAGGGTTAAGAGGAACCTTCAGGGCTAAGAGGAACCTTCAGGGTTAAGAGGAACCTTCAGGGCTAAGAGGAACCTTCAGGGTTAAGAGGAACCTTCAGGGGCTAAGAGGAACCTTCAGGGCTAAGAGGAACCTTCAGTGATAAGAGGAACCTTTAGGGTTAAGAGGAACCTTTAGGGTTAAGAGGAACCTTCAGGGCTAAGAGGAACCTTCAGGGCTTAAGAGGAACCATCAGGGTTAAGAGGAACCTTCAGGGCTAAAGAGGAACCTTCAGGGCTTAAGAGGAACCTTCAGGGCTTAAGAGGAACCTTCAGGGTTAAGAGGAACCTTCAGGGCTAAAGAGGAACCTTCAGGGCTTAAGAGGAACCTTCAGGGCTAAGAGGAACCTTCAGGGCTAAGAGGAACCTTCAGGGCTAAGAGGAACCTTCAGTGATAAGAGGAACCTTCAGGGCTAAGAGGAACCTTCAGGGGTTAAGAGGAACCTTCAGTGATAAGAGGAACCTTCAGGGCTAAGAGGAACCTTCAGGGTTAAGAGGAACCTTCAGGGCTAAGAGGAACCTTCAGGGCTAAGAGGAACCTTCAGGGGTTAAGAGGAACCTTCAGTGATAAGAGGAACCTTCAGGGCTAAGAGGAACCTTCAGGGTTAAGAGGAACCTTCAGGGCTAAGAGGAACCTTCAGGGTTAAGAGGAACCTTCAGGGCTAAGAGGAACCTTCAGGGTTAAGAGGAACCTTCAGGGGCTAAGAGGAACCTTCAGGGCTAAGAGGAACCTTCAGTGATAAGAGGAACCTTTAGGGTTAAGAGGAACCTTTAGGGTTAAGAGGAACCTTCAGGGCTAAGAGGAACCTTCAGGGTTAAGAGGAACCTTCAGGGCTGAGAGGAACCTTCAGGGCTAAGAGGAACCTTCAGGGTTAAGAGGAACCTTTAGGGTTAAGAGGAACCTTCAGGGTTAAGAGGAACCTTCAGGGCTAAGAGGAACCTTCAGGGCTGAGAGGAACCTTCAGGGCTGAGAGGAACCTTCAGGGCTAAGAGGAACCTTCAGGGTTAAGAGGAACCTTCAGGGCTGAGAGGAACCTTCAGGGCTAAGAGGAACCTTCAGGGTTAAGAGGAACCTTTAGGGTTAAGAGGACCCTTCAGGGTTAAGAGGAAACTTCAGGGCTAAGAGGAACCTTCAGGGCTAAGAGGAACCTTCAGTGATAAGAGGAACCTTTAGGGTTAAGAGGAACCTTTAGGGTTAAGAGGAACCTTCAGGGCTAAGAGGAAGTCCTGAAATGTTGCATATCTCACATGCTGGAGTTTGAGACCAGTTTTATGAAATCACATAAACTAAAGCAGGCCTCACCTGAGCACCTGGAGCTCACAGCGGTCACTCTTCAGTGCTTCACACAGGTGCTTCACTCCACAGTCCTCCAGGTCATTGTTGCTCAGGTCCAGTTCTTTGAGACCGGACCGGACCAGAACCGAGCCCAGAGCAGAACAGGAGCGCTCCGACAGGTGACACCCGCCCAACCTGAGAGAGAGACGGGGTTTAGACAGGAGGAGGAGGCGCAGGAGGAGACACAGGAGGAGGTGCAGGAGGAGGAGACACAGGAGGAGGAGGCGCAGGAGGAGGAGGTGCAGGAGGAGGAGGCGCAGGAGGAGGAGGCGCAGGAGGAGGAGGCGCAGGAGGAGGAGACACAGGAGGAGGAGGTGGAGGAGACACAGGAGGAGGTGCAGGAGGAGGAGGCGCAGGAGGAGGTGCAGGAGGAGGAGGCACAGGAGGAGGAGGCGGAGGAGGAGGAGGTGCAGGAGGAGGAGGCGCAGGAGGAGGAGGCGCAGGAGGAGGAGGCGCAGGAGGAGGAGGCGTACATAGCGCGGGAGGAGGCCTGCAGCACTGGGAGGAGGTGGAGCAGGGCGTCCTCAGATGGACAGAACTTGCGGAGGTCAAAGAGGTTCAGGTCCCGGTCCGACGTCAGGAGCAGGAAAACCAGCGCGGCCCACTGAGTGGAGGAGAACCGGACCTGATCCAGAACCCCGGACCTGAGGGGGAGAGCAGGACCGGTCAGGGAGGTCAGGGAGGTCAGGGAGGTCAGGGAGGTCAGGGAGGTCAGACTCTGTGAGCGCGTTCACATGGGTGGGTCAGGGTGCATGTAGACGCAGTATCCCGGTTTCACTATCCTGAATAAGCTCGTATCCCGGGAGACACCGGGATGTTGCAGCTGGGATATTCCCATAGTACCTGTGGCATGTGTACGCAGTGTCCCGAATATACAGAACCTGCTCAGAACCTGCTCAGAACCTGCACAGAACCTGCACAGGTACGAGCTCTGAACCCCCCTTTTTTTTTCAGGTTGCGCCGCAGAATGGACGCACTGATCAGTCGCTCCGTGCCGACTCGCTCCTTTTATCTTATTTTTATTTTATTTTCAATCACTTTTTTCACTTTTTGTACTTGCACTGCACTCCCACGCTATGTGTACGACCGTAGCTCACTTTTGGAGCTACGTCCGTCAGTAAGCGCGGACTTTAAGCCGGTTTTCGAGGCATCGGCGGTGGACATCCTGCCTCTTTGTTTACTCTGGCGCCGCAAGAGGAGGAGAACGCGGCGAGGGAAACGAGCCGGTGTGCTGTGGAGAACCCGCCAGAGACACAACAGACCTACTCTTCCCTCTATCCTGCTTGCAAACGTCCAGTCTCTGAGGAATAAACTGGATGACCTGCGCGCACGGATTTATTTCGAACGGGACACAAGGAACTGTTGTGTTTTTGCCTTTACGGAAACATGGCTGGAACCAACCATTCCCGACAGCGCCGTTACCCCGGACAATTTCACTATATACAGGCAGGACAGAACGGAGGACTCAGGCAGGTCTTGTGGTGGGGGTGTGTGCTTTATGGTTAACTCTTTGTGGGCAACAGACGCACGTATTTTAACAACTCGCTGCACTCCAGCCCTAGAGCTGCTAACCATTAAAGTCAGACCCTTCTATCTGCCTAGAGATTTTAGCGCTGTAATCCTCACTGTAGTCTATATTCCACCACAAGCTGATAAAACAGAAGCCCTAGAACAACTGTATGGGATTATAAATGGACTTGAAAACTCTCACCCTGATGCAGCTTTCATTGTGGTGGGGGATTTCAACAGAGCCAATATGAAAACGGTCCTACCAAAATACTACCAGCACATATCCCTCCCCACCAGGGGGGGGCAGACTTTAGACCATTGTTACACCCCATTTAAAGACAGTTACAAACCCCTCCTCCGCCCAGCCTTTGATAAATCTGACCATAGCGCCATCTTGCTTTTGCCTGCGTACAAACAAAGGCTGAAACTGGAAAAACCGGTTCCCAGACAAATCCACAAATGGAGCAGTATGTCTGATGAGGTGCTACAGGACTGCTTTGAAACAACAGACTGGCAGATGTTTGCAGACGCAGCGGATGGTGACATTAATGCGTACACAGACTCTGTCGTAGGCTACATAGGGAAGTGCATTGAGGACACGGTGCCCAAAATCTCCATCTGCACTTACCCAAATCAGAAACCCTGGGCGGGACCGGAGGTGCGTGCTAAACTGAAAGCTCGCACCGCCGCCTTCAACTCAGGAGACCCCGAAGCCTACAAAGCAGCCAAGTACGACCTCAGAAAGACCATCAGGACTTCCCAGAGGGACTACAGGGAGAGAGTGGAGTCTGCCCAGCAGAGCAATGACCCGAGACGGGTGTGGCATGGGCTACGCTGCATCACTGACTACAAGGGGAGGAGCGGGCCCGTGGAACTGTCCAGCGCATCATTTCCGGACGAACTCAACACCTTCTACGCCCGGTTTGATGTAGTTAACACCACGCCTGTCACCAGACCCCATGTGGACAGTGAGGACGCTGTACTTTGTATAGACACTGCTACAATGAGACGGGCGTTCAAGAGAGTGAATCCCCACAAAGCACCAGGACCTGACGGCATCCCCGGACGGGTGCTGAGAGCTTGTGCTGACCAACTCGCCGGGGTGTTCACCAACATCTTCAACCTGTCTCTGAGCCAGTCTATCGTGCCCACCATCTTCAAGACCTCCACTGTAGTCCCCATCCCAAAGACCCCCACAGCATCCTGTCCTAATGACTATCGGCCCATAGCACTCACATCTGTCATCATGAAGTGCTTTGAACGAATCATTAAGAGACACATCTGTGACTCCCTCCCCGACACCCTGGACCCCCTGCAGTTTGCATATAGAGCAAAGAGGTCTACAGACGACGCTATTGCTCTAGCAGTCCACACCTCTCTCAGTCACCTGGAGAGAGGAAACACATATGTGAGAATGCTCTTCATCGACTACAGCTCGGCATTCAACACCATAATCCCCTCAAAACTGGTCTCTAAGCTCACCGCCCTGGGCCTGGGGACGTCCATCTGCTGCTGGATATGGGACTTCCTCACCAACAGGCCACAGGCGGTGAGGATCGGCAGCCACGTCTCCTCCACATGTGTCCTCAGCACTGGGGCACCCCAGGGCTGTGTTCTCAGCCCTCTCCTGTACTCCCTGTTCACCTATGACTGTACCGCCAGGCACAACTCCAACACCATCCTCAAGTTTGCTGACGACACCACCATCCTAGACCTCATCACTAACAACGATGAGAGCGCCTACAGAGACGAGGTGAAATCACTGACCAGCTGGTGTCAGGAAAATAACCTCTCTCTGAATGTCAGCAAAACTAAGGAAATGATGGTGGACTTCAGGAGACAGCGTGTAGACCAGCATCCCCCCATCTCCATTAACAACGCTGAGGTGGAGCAGGTCAGCAGTTTTAAGTTCCTTGGGGTCCACATCACTGAGGATCTGTCCTGGACACTACATACAGACACTGTGGTTAAGAAAGCCCGACAAAGACTCTACTTCCTGAGGAAGTTGAGGAAGTTTGGTATGAACACCAGCATCCTCACAAACTTCTACAGGTGCACCATCGAGAGCCTGCTGACGGGCTGCATCACAGTGTGGTATGGGAACTGCACCGCTCAGAGCCGCAAAGCACTACAGAGGGTGGTGCGAGCGGCAGAGGACATCACTGGCAGCAGTCTCCCCTCCATCCAGGACATTTACCACAGCAGGGGTCTGCGTAAGGCACGCAGCATCACTAAGGACCATACTCATCCGGCACAAGGACTCTTCCGTCTGCTACCCTCTGGTAGACGATACAGGAGCCTGCAGCATGCACAAAAACACTCAAAGACAGATATTACCCCCAAGCTGTCAGACTACTGAACTCTGGGTAATACTCTAAATAATACTGAACTCTCAATAATACTGCACTAAACTACCTTTCATTATGCATAATTATGTTTACTGCTGCTGCTCTGTATGAATGTATCATGTTTGTCACTACCTCACTGTAAACTACTGTTACATGTGCAATAATCTGTGCAATAACCTATGTGCAACATTTATACCACACTATGTGCAATATTTATATCACACTATGTGCAATACGAAATCCACATGCAACACCTACACCACACCATATTATGTGCAATCTGTGAAATACTTACACCTTATTTGATCCTGATTTAATCCTACCTGCACCTTGTACATTGTACCTTGTTTTTTTATTTTATTAAATTTTATTACATATTTTATTATATTGTTTATTATATTGTTTATTATATTGTTTACTTCTTCCCCTGCACTTTGCAACACTTTTTTACCATGTACTATTATTGCATGTTATTAGTACTTCTTGACTATCTTAGCGAGTCAACGGTTCTTCTGATCCTAAACATTTCATTGCATTGTTGACCTTGTGTTGATTCTGCATATGACAAATAAACAATCTTGTATCTTGAATCTTGAATCTTGAAAGTTTCACAGGAACCATCTCCAACACGATAAACCCACAGAACAGACTCAGCATCAGCAGCACGTCTCTGTCACAGGAAGAACACTCATGTTGTCGTGTTCTTTAGTTCGACAGCGGCACAGGCAGCTGTTTTTTCGCGTGTTTTCAGATGTACAGAGGTTTTGGTTTATATGTTGGAAAGTTGATTTCTGCAGAAGATCTGAAGGAAGAATCTGCTGCAGTGTAGAACGTGGACAGGTTTGGAATCGTTCAGTGGATGGTGGGATACCTCATGGTTCCTTGTTGCTGATGAGGAACCTCCCGAGCTTCCTGTGCTAAAGGAGCTCACGCTGGTTTGTATTTTTCCTGGTTTAACAAATATATAATTTTTGCGCTTGTGCATCCACAGGGATGTGAGTGTCCCGGTTTCTCTGTGCACATGTAGATCCCGAATACTTCCAGAACCGGGATGTGGCGACTAACCGGGACACTGATGTGCATGTGAACGCACCCACGGGCAGACCCAGGCCCTGTGCCAGGCTGGACTGCTGTGCCCCTCCCCTCCCCCGTGGCCCCGCCCCCGTCTCACCTGAGTTGGCCCCGCCCCCGGTGGCCCCTCCCCCCATCTCACCTGAGCTGGCCCCTCCCCCTGTCTCACCAGGGCTGGCCCCGCCCCCTGTCTCACTGGAGCTGGCCCCGCCCCCCGTGGCCCCTCCCCCCATCTCACCTGAGCTGGCCCCGCCCCCTTTCTCACCTGATCTGGCCCCGCCCACAGTGGCCCCGCCCCGTCTCACCTGACCTGGCCCCACCCCCCGTGGCCCCTCCCCCATCTCACCTGAGCTGGCCCCGCCCCCCGTCTCACCTGAGCTGGCCCTGCACCTGCTGCAGGAGGCTGTGGTCCTGCATCTCGCTGAGGCAGTAGAACAGGTTCAGGACTGTCTCCGTGGACAGCTCCTCCCTCAGCTCGTCGCTCACCTTCTTCTGCAGGTAACGCACCGTCTCCTTATTGGTCGCCTCGCTGCCCGTCGGTGACATCAGCCCCTGCAGCAGGCTCTGATTGGCCGGGAGAGACAAACCCAGGAGGAAGCGCAGGAACAGGTCCAGGTGCCCGTTCGGACGCCGTATGCACGTCTCCACCGCCATTTTGTAGAAGAGCGCCGGGTCAGAGCTCTCGGACCCGTCCTCCACCAGCAGGTTCTCTCCAGAGCTGAAGAAGGTCAGATGAACATGAAGAGCGGCCAGAAACTCCTGCACACTCAGATGGATGAAGCAGTAGACCTTGTCCTGGTACAGGCCTGGCTCCTCTCTGAAGACCTGTGTGAACACTCCAGAGTACACTGAGGCCGCTGCAGCATCCAGCCCACACTCGCTCAGGTCACTCTCGTAGAAGATCAGGTTTCCTTTCTGCAGCTGCTCAAAGGCCAGTTTTCCCAGAGATCGCACCATCTCCCTGATCTCTGGAGTCCAGTGAAGGTCCTCCCCTGATCTCTGGTGATACTTGATGTTCTGGACTTTGGCCTGCACCACCAGGAAGTGGACGTACATCTGTGTGAGAGTCCGGGGCAGCTCTGGTTCTGTTTGTTCCAGAAGCTTCTGTAGAACCATGGAGAGGATCCAGCAGAAGATCGGGATGTGACTCATGATGTGGAGGCTGCGGATGCTCTTGATGTGGGAGATGACGGCTGTGGCCTGATCTGTGAACCTCTTCCTGAAGTACTGCTCCTTCTGCAGGTCAGTGAACCCTCGCACCTCTGTCACCATGGAGACGCACTCAGCAGGGATCTGATTGGCCGCGGCGGGGCGCGTGGTTATCCAGAGGCGAGCGGAGGGAAGCAGCCTTCCCCTGATGAGGTTCACCAGCAGCACATGCACTGAGGTGGACTCTGTGGGGTCGGTCAGGACCCGGGTTCGGCTGAAGTCCAGAGGAAGTCTGCACTCGTCCAGACCGTCAAAGATGAAGAGCACCTGGAGCTGTTGGAAGCTGCAGAGATCTTTGGATGGACTGAAGAAGTGGTGCAGCAGCTCCACCAGGCTGAACTGTGTGTCTCTGAGCACATTGAGCTCTCTGAAAGTGAACGGGAACAGCAGCTGGAGGTCCTGGTGGGCCCTGCCTTCAGCCCAGTCCAGACTGAACTTCTGAGTCAGCACCGTTTTCCCCACGCCGGCCACGCCCTTCGTCAGCACCGCTCTGATTGGCTCTGGTGAGTGTGGGCGGGGTTTAAAGAGGTCTTCACATGTGATGGTGGTCTCTGGAGCGGCAGGTCTTCTGGACACGGTCTCCATGTGTCTGACCTCATGTTCCTGGTTGACCTCTGAGGCCCCGCCCTCTGTGATGTAGAGCTCTGTGTAGATCTGGGTCAGGGGGGCGGAGTCTCCTGCTTTAGCCACGCCCTCAAACACACGGCCGAACCTCTGCGCCACAAGACGCTTCATCTGCTCCTGGCACATGGAGCCCCGGGTCTCTGCAACAACAAGACCATATGGGAGGGCATCTGACACATGAGGAGGGCATCTGACACACGGGGAGGGCATCTGGTCTTACTGGTCAGCAGGAGGTCGGCGAGGTGCTCCTGGTCCATGGTCTTGAGGAAGTCCAGGGTCAGAGAGAGGAAGGCCTGAGTCCTCTGGTCCTGGTCCGGTTCTGGGTCCAGGTCTGAGGTCAGGATCTTCTGGAGCTTCTTCAACTGCTGCTTCATGAAGGACACAAGCTCCTCCTCCAAACGCTGCACACAACCAGGACTAAACCAGGACTAAACCAGGACTAAACCAGGACTAAACCAGGACTAAACCAGGTCTGAACCAGGACTAAACCAGGACTAAACCAGGACTAAACCAGGACTGAACCAGGACTAAACCAGGACTAAACCAGGACTAAACCAGGACTGAACCAGGACTAAACCAGGACTGAACCAGGACTAAACCAGGACTGAACCAGGACTAAACCAGGACTAAACCAGGACTGAACCAGGACTAAACCAGGACTAAACCAGGACTAAACCAGGACTGAACCAGGACTAAACCAGGACTGAACCAGGACTAAACCAGGACTAAACCAGGACTAAACCAGGACTAAACCAGGTCTGAACCAGGACTGAACCAGGACTAAACCAGGACTGAACCAGGACTAAACCAGGACTAAACCAGGACTAAACCAGGACTAAACCAGGTCTGAACCAGGACTAAACCAGGACTAAACCAGGACTGAACCAGGACTAAACCAGGTCTGAACCAGGACTAAACCAGGACTAAACCAGGACTAAACCAGGACTGAACCAGGACTAAACCAGGACTAAACCAGGTCTGAACCAGGACTAAACCAGGACTAAACCAGGACTAAACCAGGACTAAACCAGGTCTGAACCAGGACTAAACCAGGACTAAACCAGGACTAAACCAGGACTAAACCAGGACTGAACCAGGACTAAACCAGGACTAAACCAGGACTGAACCAGGACTAAACCAGGACTAAACCAGGTCTGAACCAGGACTAAACCAGGACTAAACCAGGACTGAACCAGGACTAAACCAGGACTAAACCAGGTCTGAACCAGGACTAAACCAGGACTAAACCAGGTCTGAACCAGGACTAAACCAGGACTAAACCAGGACTAAACCAGGACTAAACCAGGACTAAACCAGGACTGAACCAGGACTAAACCAGGACTAAACCAGGACTAAACCAGGACTGAACCAGGACTAAACCAGGACTGAACCAGGACTGAATCAGGACTAAACCAGGACTAAACCAGGACTGAACCAGGACTAAACCAGGACTAAACCAGGACTAAACCAGGACTAAACCAGGACTAAACCAGGTCTGAACCAGGACTAAACCAGGACTAAACCAGGTCTGAACCAGGACTAAACCAGGACTAAACCAGGACTAAACCAGGACTAAACCAGGACTAAACCAGGACTGAACCAGGACTAAACCAGGACTAAACCAGGACTAAACCAGGACTGAACCAGGACTAAACCAGGACTGAACCAGGACTGAACCAGGACTAAACCAGGACTAAACCAGGACTGAACCAGGACTAAACCAGGACTAAACCAGGACTAAACCAGGACTAAACCAGGACTGAACCAGGACTAAACCAGGACTAAACCAGGACTAAACCAGGACTAAACCAGGACTGAACCAGGACTAAACCAGGACTGAACCAGGACTAAACCAGGACTAAACCAGGACTGAACCAGGACTAAACCAGGACTAAACCAGGACTGAACCAGGACTAAACCAGGACTAAACCAGGACTAAACCAGGACTAAACCAGGACTGAACCAGGACTAAACCAGGACTAAACCAGGACTAAACCAGGACTAAACCAGGACTAAACCAGGTCTGAACCAGGACTAAACCAGGACTAAACCAGGTCTGAACCAGGACTAAACCAGGACTAAACCAGGACTAAACCAGGACTAAACCAGGACTAAACCAGGACTGAACCAGGACTAAACCAGGACTAAACCAGGACTAAACCAGGACTGAACCAGGACTAAACCAGGACTGAACCAGGACTGAACCAGGACTAAACCAGGACTAAACCAGGACTGAACCAGGACTAAACCAGGACTAAACCAGGACTAAACCAGGACTAAACCAGGACTGAACCAGGACTAAACCAGGACTAAACCAGGACTAAACCAGGACTGAACCAGGACTGAACCAGGACTGAACCAGGACTGAACCAGGACTAAACCAGGACTAAACCAGGACTAAACCAGGACTAAACCAGGACTAAACCAGGTCTGAACCAGGACTAAACCAGGACTAAACCAGGACTAAACCAGGACTAAACCAGGACTAAACCAGGACTAAACCAGGACTGAACCAGGACTAAACCAGGACTGAACCAGGACTGAACCAGGACTAAACCAGGACTAAACCAGGACTGAACCAGGACTAAACCAGGACTGAACCAGGACTAAACCAGGACTAAACCAGGACTGAACCAGGACTAAACCAGGACTAAACCAGGACTGAACCAGGACTAAACCAGGACTAAACCAGGACTAAACCAGGACTAAACCAGGACTAAACCAGGTCTGAACCAGGACTAAACCAGGACTAAACCAGGTCTGAACCAGGACTAAACCAGGACTAAACCAGGACTAAACCAGGACTAAACCAGGACTGAACCAGGACTAAACCAGGACTAAACCAGGACTAAACCAGGACTGAACCAGGACTAAACCAGGACTGAACCAGGACTGAACCAGGACTAAACCAGGACTAAACCAGGACTAAACCAGGACTAAACCAGGACTAAACCAGGACTAAACCAGGACTGAACCAGGACTAAACCAGGACTAAACCAGGACTGAACCAGGACTAAACCAGGACTAAACCAGGACTGAACCAGGACTAAACCAGGACTAAACCAGGACTAAACCAGGACTGAACCAGGACTAAACCAGGACTGAACCAGGACTAAACCAGGACTAAACCAGGACTAAACCAGGACTGAACCAGGACTAAACCAGGACTAAACCAGGACTAAACCAGGTCTGAACCAGGACTAAACCAGGACTAAACCAGGACTGAACCAGGACTAAACCAGGACTGAACCAGGACTAAACCAGGACTAAACCAGGACTAAACCAGGACTAAACCAGGTCTGAACCAGGACTAAACCAGGACTAAACCAGGACTAAACCAGGTCTGAACCAGGACTAAACCAGGTCTGAACCAGGACTAAACCAGGACTAAACCAGGACTAAACCAGGACTAAACCAGGTCTGAACCAGGACTAAACCAGGACTAAACCAGGACTAAACCAGGACTAAACCAGGTCTGAACCAGGACTAAACCAGGACTAAACCAGGACTGAACCAGGACTAAACCAGGACTAAACCAGGACTAAACCAGGACTGAACCAGGACTAAACCAGGACTAAACCAGGACTAAACCAGGTCTGAACCAGGACTAAACCAGGACTAAACCAGGACTAAACCAGGACTGAACCAGGACTAAACCAGGACTAAACCAGGACTAAACCAGGACTAAACCAGGACTAAACCAGGACTAAACCAGGTCTGAACCAGGACTGAACCAGGACTGAACCAGGACTAAACCAGGACTAAACCAGGACTAAACCAGGTCTGAACCAGGACTAAACCAGGACTAAACCAGGACTAAACCAGGTCTGAACCAGGACTAAACCAGGACTAAACCAGGACTAAACCAGGTCTGAACCAGGACTAAACCAGGACTGAACCAGGACTAAACCAGGACTAAACCAGGTCTGAACCAGGACTAAACCAGGACTAAACCAGGACTAAACCAGGACTAAACCAGGTCTGAACCAGGACTAAACCAGGACTGAACCAGGACTAAACCAGGACTAAACCAGGACTAAACCAGGTCTGAACCAGGACTAAACCAGGACTGAACCAGGACTAAACCAGGTCTGAACCAGGACTAAACCAGGACTAAACTAGGACTAAACCAGGACTAAACCAGGACTAAACCAGGTCTGAACCAGGACTAAACCAGGACTGAACCAGGACTAAACCAGGACTAAACCAGGACTAAACCAGGACTAAACTAGGACTAAACCAGGACTAAACCAGGACTGAACCAGGACTTGTGGACGTACCTTAAAGATGGGGTCCAGGTGGTTCTGGAGGTCCAGGTCTCGGTGGATGGAGCTTTTTTTCTGTAACAGTTCCGGCTTTGGTTCCTCCCTAAAACACAAGACACAGTCAGTACCTCCCTCTCCCCAGACGCCTCCCTCTGTCCTCCCTCTCCCCAGACGCCTCACCTTCTGAAGTCCAGGTTTCTGGACATGGACGTGTCACTCTTTAGGGCCTGTGGCTTTGGTCCTGGTTCTGATCTGGGACTTGGTTCTGGTCTGATTCTGATTCTAGGTGGAGGGGTTGGGGCCCAGCCAGGAGTGCCTGGCTCCAGATCGATTCTAAAAGGGAAAAGAAGAAAATGCTCAGAACCTGTTTTAAAAATCATCTAATTTCTGTGTAACATCTGCAGCAGCTTCAGTCGCTCCTGTCAGGCTCCTACTACTGCTAAAGCTAATGCTAATCCTAATGCTAAAGCTACTGCTAAAGCTAATGCTAATCCTAATGCTAAAGCTACTGCTAAAGCTAATGCTACTGCTAAAGCTAATACTACTGCTAAAGCTACTGCTAAAGCTAATGCTAATCCTAATGCTAAAGCTACTGCTAAAGCTAATGCTAATCCTAATGCTAAAGCTACTGCTAAAGCTAATGCTACTGCTAAAGCTAATACTACTGCTAAAGCTAATGCTAAAACTAATGCTAATACTAATGCTAAAGCTAATGCTAAAACTAATGCTAATTCTAATGCTAAAGCTACTGCTAAAGCTAATGCTAATGCTACTGCTAAAGCTAATACTACTGCTAAAGCTACTGCTAAAGCTAATGCTAATCCTAATGCTAAAGCTACTGCTAAAGCTAATGCTACTGCTAAAGCTAATAAATAAATAAATCAGTCAATCAATGAAAAAGCAGTTCCGTCATCTTGGAAAGAAGCAAAAATAACACCAATCTTTAAATCAGGATCTAAAACCCAAATAAGTAATTATCGACCAATCAGTATTTTACCCATAGTATCTAAAATCACAGAAAAATGCATAGCAAACCAATTAATCAAACATCTTGAGACAGGAGTCAACAAACTCCACAAAATGCAGTTTGGCTTTAGACCAAACCACTCGACGGAGATGGCTAACTGCTTGTTTATTGAAAAAATTAAAACATTACTAGATAAAAATCCATATGTCAGCTCTGTATTTCTAGACCTTAAGAAAGCGTTTGACACGGTTAACCACCAAGTGTTAATGACCAGGCTTTCACATTTCAATTTCTCAGCAGATGCTTTGCTTTGGTTCCAGTCTTACTTATCAAATAGAGTACAGTCTGTCACAGTAAACGGAGTAACCTCCCAGTGCCTCAGCAGCAGTGTCGGAGTCCCACAAGGCTCTGTACTCGGACCACTGCTATTTTCATTATACATCAACGATTTACCGGATGTCTGCCCTGAATTGAATACGTTGATGTATGCAGATGATGCTGTCCTTTTTATCCAGGGTAGGGATGTCAGCACTGTTGCTGCCAAGCTTACAACTGGACTTAGCAAGGTGCACAACTGGCTTCAACAAAGTTGCCTCTTACTCAGTTTAAAAAAGACAGTTTGTATGACTTTCAGCAAAAAAACAGTGAATCAGTCAAACTCTTCTGTGTTTTTGGATGGAGAGGAATTGGAGTTGGTGACTCAATATAAATATCTTGGAGTTATATTAGATTGTAATCTCACATTTAAAAAACACATTAAAAAAGTTACAAATACCATCAAATTTAATATGCAAAATTTCAAACAGATTCGGCCATTCATTACAGCAGAGGCAGCAAAGTCTGACCTCCATTCTATGCTCTTCTCTCATATTGACTATTGTTTTACAGTGTGCTCATTTGCTGGTGTCACTGCTCTCAAGCCAATTGAACAACTGTACAAAAGATCAATAAAGATATTAGATCGGAAGCCCCAATCCTATCACATATGTCCACTTTTAGACAAATATAAGTTTTTAAATTTCGAAAATCTAAAATCTTTTAAATATTGTTGTTTTGTATATAAAGTCCTAAATGGCATTGCCCCACCACCTATGGTAGAATTCATCAAAAAAAGGAACCGTGAGACCAGCACGAGATCCACAATGAGGGGAGACTGTGAAGTCCAGTTTAGAAAGTGCACCTTTGCCCAAAACCTTCTTTCTATAAAGGGCTGTTTGAGCTGGAACACTCTGCCTGCTGCAGTCAGGGACAGCGCCACCTTTGGGTCTTTTAAAAAACAACTAAAGGGTTGGCTATTTAATAATCAAAGATGTGATCACTAAAAATCATTTTAATCTTTTAATCTTTTTAGACTAGTGTGAGAGTGAATGTGAGTGCATGAAGCTGAGTGTGTGTATGTAAGTTGTAGTGAGTGAGTGAATGAGCACAGTCATAGGCACTTTAACTAAAAGCACCTTAGTATTAGAACTACCTCATGGCATTTTAAGTGATTGTACAGATTTGTTTTATGTCTTGTCCAACCATGTGTATAATGTTTGTTGTATTGTCTTAATCTAGACTGTTTTTATTTTTGTCTGTCACTGCATGTTCTGCTCTTTTATTGTATCCTGTTTTACCCCTTCCAATGGGACTATGGATGGAAATTAGCTCCTAGCTAAATCCGGTGTATTTACGGCACTAGTCGTTCATTAATACATGCTGTCCCATTCAAATAAATAAATAAATAAAATAAATAAAAATAAAAAATAATACTACTGCTAAAGCTACTGCTAAAACTAATGCTAATCCTAATGCTAAAGCTAATGCTAAAACTAATGCTAATCCTAATGCTAAAGCTAATGCTAAAACTAATGCTAATCCTAATGCTAAAGCTAATGCTAAAACTAATGCTAATTCTAATGCTAATGCTACTGCTAAAGCTAATGCTAATGCTACTGCTAAAGCTAATACTACTGCTAAAGCTACTGCTAAAGCTAATGCAGCTCCACAGCTTTCCAAGTCCGCTTTAGTTCTGGAAGTCAATGTTCCGTTTAAAACCTTCCAGGGCTCTCAAGTCTCACACATTGAGAGTGTGACACACGCAATTCGACGTGTTCACACGCTCACACGCCACACATGGTATTTCTCACGCTGATTTCTTTTTTTTTTTTTTTTTTTTGTGCCCAGAAAATCGGTCTGTGTGGCTTAGTTTATGCAGGCTCCGCGCGTTTTCAGCGGAAAAAAAACTCCCCTTGCTCCGGGCGCACGGTCCGAGCGAGGCCGAGACGCGCCGTCCCCCGGGCACGTCCTGAGCCTCAGTCCCGGTGTTTCCGACGGCTTACGCGCGGAATACGCGCGGCCCAGAGCCGAACTGCCCATGGTGAGCCGCGGTGAGCCCGCTCCCGCCCGCCCCGGTCCCTCCTCCGGGGCGGGCGGAGCGCGATGATAAAACAAACGGAGAACCATCAGGTAATAAATTCATTTATACAACTCTCATTAGTTGCTTTGTAGTTTAAGTTTGCTCTTGGCTCGCAACACGCAATTCGACGTGGCGCCAGGTCTAAACCAAGACTAAGCCAGGACTAAACCAGGTCTAAACCAGGACTAAGCCAAGACTAAACCAGATCTAAACCGGGTCTAAACCAGCACTAAACCAGGACTAAACCAGGTCTAAACTAGGACTAAACCAAGACTAAACCAGATCTAAACCGGGTCTAAACCAGCACTAAACCAGGACTAAACCAGGTCTAAACTAGGACTAAGCCAAGACTAAACCAGATCTAAACCGGGTCTAAACCAGGACTAAACCGGGACTAAACCAGGACTTAACCAAAACTAAACCAGGTCTAAACCAAGACTAAGCCAGGACTAAAACAGGTCTAAACCAGGACTAAACCAAGACTAAGCCAGGACTAAAACAGGTCTAAACCAGGACTAAACCAAGACTAAACCAAGACTGTGTGTGATAACATATTATCCTGTGCATTATTGAATGATAATATGGACTTTTAGTTATAAAAAGTGCCTTCTAATTCTGCCTCACCCCCCCCCCCGCTCCTCAGGAAAAAATGTCAGACTCACTTCACTCAAACACACTTTCATAGTTTTAGTTCATGTTTCCTTTTGTATCCTTTTCTCTGAATCTTCCATTTTTGTAAGTTTAAAATGTTACTTCCTGGTTGGAAATCGTGACATCATCACTACACGGTTGTTACCGATCAACCGTGTGGTCCACCAAAACTCGTCTAATGTCACAGAGATTTTGATGTGAGAAATACAAATCTAAGAAAACAGTTGTGGATTTAAATAAAACCGTGATTTTCTCAGTTTTTTTTTTTTTGGAACAATATTTTTATTTCGTTTTTTGTACATTATTAAAAGCATATTCACAAATATTATGCCAGTTGTGTACCTAAACAAAAACAAAACAAAACGAACAACAGATCAACCTCAGATTTAGTAAAGTAAAATATAGCCATCCATATACACAGAAACTATATACATATATTTTCCCAATATAAACATAGATTAAGATTAAGATTAAGCCTTGGCCTATTGGCCTTCATTGGTCTCACACACAGTGACACACAATGACACACAATGACACACAATGACACACAATGACACACAATGACACACAATGACACACAGTGACACACGGGAGAAATTTGACTTCTGCATTTGACCCATCCTTTTTCAGGAGCAGTGAGCGGCCGTCTTTTTTCGGCGCCCGGGGGGCAGTACCGTGAAGGGTCTTGCCCAAGGACCCACACTGGTTAGCTCATTGCCCGGGAGGGATTTGAACCCACAATCCCCAGGGGGAAAGTCAGTGACTTACCAGTTGAGCTAACCAGCCGATATATACAGTATATACATATATATATATACATATATATATATATACATATATATATATACATATATATATACATATATATATATACATATATATATATACATATATATATATACATATATATATATACATATATATATATACATATATATATATACATATATATATGTACATATGTACAGAATAATATGTACAGAATAATCTCAGTCCTCCCCAGTACCATCCGCCAAGTTAAGATTCTCTATAAACGTTTTAAATGGCCCCAAACATCATCAAACAGTTTCAGTTTTCCTTTTCTAATACACGTCATCTTTTCCAAGGGAAAAACTATGAGCTTCTGCTTTGCCCAGTGTAACAACTTGGGCCTATGAGGTTTTTTCCAAAACATTGCAATTGTTCTTTTAGCTTGTAAAAAGCACATATTAATCATAATTTGTTCATTTTTAGTAAACTTGGTATTTTTGGGATATATACCTAAAATAAACATAGCAGAATTTGTTGGAACATTCTTTGAAACAATCATGTCCACTGCTCCTCTAACCTCCTCCCAAAAGAGTCCAGAGACACAGTTCCTTTAGCATTAACACACTTACTGCAAGTATCTGCTATATTATGATTATAAATAAATATCTGCTATATTATGATTATAAATAAATATCTGCTATATTATGATTATAAATAAATATCTGCTATATTATGATTATAAAGGTTCAGTTTGACTGCTGTTACATATGTTCTCATAAGCCACTTATATTGCAGAAGCCTAAATCGAGTATTAATTAACTGTTTGTGGGCTTTGCTAATTCCCAGTCCTCTTTTGACAGATTTGTTTGGAGATCCTCATTCCACGCCCTGAGTTTAGAGTCAGAGTTTTCCTTTGAATTAGACAGTAACAGGTCATACAGCTCTGATATGGCGCCCTTACTCTGACTGTTTTTAGAGATGATTCTTTCCAACAATGTTTTTTTCGGTCTTGTTAATTGATTATCCTGATTGGTTCTAAGAAAACTCCTTAGTTGGAGAAATTTTAAAAAATATTTTCTGTCTATATTGTACTTGCATACCATTTCCTCAAAAGACATTAGTGATTGTGAATTTGGCATAAATAGATCCTGTATTGACTTTAATCCATTTGATGCCCAGTTTTGAAAGACGAGTCTGCCCTCCCAGGGGTGAAGTACTGGTTTCCCCAGATTGGAGCGTACAAAGACAAAATACCAGTCTCCTTAATATATTTGCGCACCCTAAACCAGATTTCTATCATATGTTTAACAATTGGATTTGTGTTTTTTTCATTAGGTTGGAGGCCTTATCTGAGTAAAGATAATATGGTAATGGTAAATCTAGACCATTTGACTCCATTTCTCTCCACTGGGGGCATTATTAGATTCAAAATAAAATTTGATTGATCTTAATTGTGTAGCCCAATAATACCAAACTACATTTGGACATTTTAATCCTCCCTGGTTATATGGCAAATGCATTAAAGATAATCGAATTCGAGCTTTATCATTTTTCCAAATAAATGCAATAAATTGTTTTTTTTATCTTTGCAAAAAAATCGTTGGGAGGGGGCAATGGCACATTCTGAAACAAATATAACATTTTCGGGAGCATATTCATTTTTATAACATTAATTCTTCCAATTAAGGACAAAGGTAATGACATCCACCTATCAATAGATCCCGTTATGTCATGCATCAAAGATTCGTAGTTAGCCCTGACTTAGCCTTATTTCTCTACCCAAATATATAAAGTGATCCACCACTTTAAAAGACTGAGCCAGAGTCAGGATTATTAGCTTCATTTCCATCAAGTAATAGAATGGAGGACTTGGTATTATTAATTGTGTATCCTGAAATCTTACCAAAGTCTCCTATCAAATTTAAGATAACTGGAATTGTTCTACTAATATTTGAAACGAAAACGATAACATCATCTGCACAGTGCAATTTTGTGTTCCACATGGCAAATCTTTATTCCAGTTATATCCGCGTGTTTTCTTATGGCAATTGCTAAAGGTTCTATTGCAAAGTGAACAGGACAACCCTGTCTACATCCTCTTTTTATCTCAACCGGCTGTGAAGTGTTTTTATTTGTCACCACTTCTGCAGTAGAATTTAAGTATAACAATCGCACCCATTTTAGAAAATTATTCCCATATCCAAATCTTTGCAAAACATTGAAAAGATAAGGCCACTCAGCCTTATCAAAGGCCTTTTCGGCGTCCAAAGACAGGAGGGCCTTATCTGTAGTGTTATCTAAACCATGAATGATATTGAGAACCCTCCTGACATTATGAACCCCTGTCGCCCTAGAATAAACCCATTTTGATCCCTGTGCATTATAAAAGGTAATGTTTCCTGGATTCGTTTTGCTAAAACTTTGCATAAAATGTTTAAATCAGCATTCAAGAGGCTTATTGGTCTCATATTTTCGCAGCAGTTACTTGGTCTACCAGGTTTGGGTAATAATGTTATTATGGCTGCTGTCAGTGATTTTGGCAGACACCCGCTCTGAAATGCTTCTAGAAACATATCTGAAAGAGGTTTAAGTAATTTTGTTTTGAATTTTTTATAGAAGTCTATTGGGAATCCATCGGGGCCTGGTGTTTTACCTGTCTTCATATCATCAATAGCCTTATTTATTTCCTTCTCCTCTAAAACAGTTTCAAGCCTTTCTGTGAGCTCATTTGGAATTTGAGGGATTTCCAGAATATCCAGAAAAGCACTTTGGTCGTCACAGTTTTTTCCACAGTCATATAGTTTTCCATAATACTCTCTGAATTCTTTATTTATTTCTATAGGGTCAGTTATTGTAGAACCATTACTTTTTATAATAGAGGTTATTGCTTTTCTTGTTTCTAGCTGTTTGATTTGCCATGCCAACAATTGCCCAGTTTTCTCCCCCTGTTCATAAAAGCTCTGATTCAGCCTGATGATATCTGAGGCTGCTCTATCAGCTGACAGTTTATTATATTCTGCTTTTAGTGTCAGCAATTCTTTTTCAGCATTAGCAGTATTCTTATTGATTACCTGGTTCTGGAGAGTTTTTATTTTAGCCTCAAGAGACGATCTCTTTTTATGAAGGTCTCTAGGTTTAGATGAGGTGTAGCTAATTATATGTCCTCTCAATACAGCCTTAAATGCCTCCCCTTTTATTGCTGCAGTTGTTTCAGTTGTGTTATCTTTGAAATAGTCATCTATCACCTTTCCAATATATTTAAGAAAATTATTATCCAACAGCCATTTTTGATTGAAGCTCCATCTGGGTGGATCTTTGACTAGGGCGTCCTCTATATAAGTAATGCCACAGGGTCCATGATCTGACAGCCGGACACTATCATAGAAGCAATCCTCAATTTTTGATATCAGCAAGGCTGAAACTAAAAAATAATCGATGCGAGAAAAGGTTTGGTATGTACCAGAATAGCATGAATAGGCGATGTCATTAGGTTTTAAATGCCTCCAAATATCAAATAAATTTAGCTCGCTTATAAAATGATTTTCTCAGTTTTATACTACAAATGTCCCAGACAAAAGTCAACAGTACAGAGGCGTTTAGTTTCAATACAGAAAAGTGTGCTTGAAAATGAGCAGAAGACACAAAAGTGCACCCAGTTGCACTGACAGAAGTGAGTGAACAAGTTCCTTATGTTTTATTCATGACCATAACGTTAGTTATGTCCTCCTCCAGTAGCTCTCTAAAGCTCGTCGTTGTTCTCCTGTAACATTTGTCTTTCTTCCCTTGATCGTTGTGAATAAATTCTTCATGGGGCAGGGAAAAAGGTCAAGAATTCGGGATAATAAAGAATATATCCATCCATCCATGTTCTTCCTCTTATCCGGGGTCAGGTCGCGAGGGCAACAGTCTAAGCAGGGACTCCCAGACTTCCTTCACCCCGGACACTTCCTCCAGCTCCTCCGGGGGGACCCCAAGGCGTTCCCAGGCCAGCCGGGAGACATAGTCCCTCCAGTGTGACCTGGGTCTTCACTCTATCTCTAAGGGAGCGTCCAGCCTCTGTGGAGGAAACTCATTTCGGCCGCTTGTATCAGTGATCTCGTCCTTTCGGTCATTACCCAGAGCTCATGACCATAGGTGAGGGGAGGAACGTAGATCGACGGTAAATCGAGAGCTTTGCCTTTCGGCTCAGCTCCCTCTTCACCACAACGGTCCGGTACAGCGACCGCATCACTGCCGACGCTGCACTGATCCGCCTGTCAATCTCACGCTCCATCCTCCCCTCACTCGAGAACAAGACCCCGAGATACTTGAGAGAATCAATCGAATATAATCGAATTATGGGCTCTTTTCAGGTATGCTGAATATACCTGAAAATACCTGTATGTACCTGTGTAACTCCCTCCTCCCTCTCCCCCTTCTCACCTTCTGAAGTCCAGGTGTCTGTAGATGGACTTGTCACTCTTTAGGAACTCTGGTCCTGGTTCTGATCCGAGACTTCTGGGTCGAGTGGGCGGGGCCGGGCGGGGAGCGGCTGGTTCTGGATCAGTTCTAAAAGAGGAAAAGGTTGGTCTAATGCGATAGCTCCCCCCCCCCTCCCCAGATGCTTCCTTCACCGTGTCTCCTCTATGGACCTGCTGTTCTTGGCCCAGAGTCCTAGTCTGGTCCAGGGTTTGGCCTTTGGTCTGGATCCTTCTCCTGGTCCTGGAGCAGGGTCAGGTCTGAAAAGGGCACATGTTAGACCCAAACACACATGTGACCTGTTTGTGTGTGTGTCTCAGCAGTTCCAATAAGTCTCACAGTGATTAGAATCTTACAGTGGCACAAAGTCCAAACCACAGACTGGTTTGGACTTAGTGAGTGTTCAAAGGCGGTTCTGAGAGAGTGTTCTGAGTGTTCACAACAGCACCCCGGCACAGAAGACTCCACCCCCTCCCGGTGACCAGGTGCTGAACTGTCCCCGGACAGCGTGAGGAGATCCCTCAGCAGGATCAACGCACGCAAAGCTCCGGGACCGGACAACATCCTTGGTCGTGTACTGAGAGACTGTGCTGCAGAACTCCCAGAGGTCTTTACGGACATCTTCAACACATCTCTGAGCCAGGCTGTCCCCACATGCCTCAAGACCTCCACCATCATCCCCGTGCCGAAGAAGTCGTCTCCATCCAGCCTTAACGACTACCGTCCGCTCACCCCCGTCCTCATGAAGCGCTTCAAACGGCTCGTCAACACATCAAGACATCTCCCCCCTCCACCCTGGACCCATTTCAGTTTGCATACCGGTCTAACCGCTCGACCGATAATGCAATCTCCACAGCCCTCCAGTCACCCCCTCACACACCTGGACACCAGAGACTCATATGTTAGAACACAATCGTCCCCCAGCAACTCAGACTCAAACTAGACAAGCTGGAGATCAACACCTCCATGTGCAACTGGTGCTGGATTTCCTGACAGGAAGACCGCAGGCAGTACGGGTCGGCAGCAACACCTCCAGCACCATCACACTGAACACGGGCGCTCCCCAAGGATGTGTGCTGAGCCCCCTCCTCTTCACTCTGCTGACCCACGACTGCACACCGTCACACAGCTCCAACCTCTTCATCAAGTTTGCGGATGATACGACTGTGTTGGTCACATCAGAGGAGGATCATATTATAAAAAGGAATTTAAGGACAAACTGTTGAAGCCCAAACCTCAGGGTCATGTAGAGCAGGTTTACAGGTCAGAGTGAGGAGCCTGACAGCAGCTTTTATACACAAACTGAACTGGAGCCAGAGTCCATGGAGACCAGTCACTCTCATGAACACTTCCTGTTTGCAGAGCGACGGCGAGCGGGTTAGACGTGTCCGCAGATGTGAACAGTCTGTGGGGTGGACTTACGCTTTCTCTAAGCTCCTCCATCTGTGGAATAGATCTCGCCCTCGCATCTCCTCTCTCGAGTCCCTCAGACCATCTGAGTCCAGGTCTGGTCCAAGTCCGGGTTTAGGTCCAGACTCGGATCCTGGGTTAGACCGGATTCGAGGACGAGGGACTGGTCTGTAAGCAGTGAAAACCAAAATCGTGAGGCAGAAACCAGGACTAAACCTGGACTAAACCAGGATTAAACCAGGACTAAACCAGGACTCAACCTGAACTAAACCTGGACTAAACCTGGACTAAACAAGGACTAAACCTGGACTGAACCAGGATTAAACCAGGACTAAACCAGGACTCAACCTGAACTAAACCTGGACTAAACCTGGACTAAACAAGGACTAAACCTGGACTAAACCAGGATTAAACCAGGACTAAACCAGGACTCAACCTGAGCTAAACCTGGACTAAACCTGGACTAAACAAGGACTAAACCTGGACTAAACCTGGACTAAACCAGGACTAAACCAGGACTCAACCTGAGCTAAACCTGAACTAAACCTGGACTAAACAAGGACTAAACCTGGACTAAACCTGGACTAAACCAGGACTAAACCTGAACTAAACCAGGACTAAACCAGGACTCAACCTGAACTAAACCTGGACTAAACCTGGACTAAACAAGGACTAAACCTGGACTAAACCTGGACTAAACAAGGACTAAACCTGGACTAA
Source organism: Paratrypauchen microcephalus (assembly GCA_036785185.1). Taxonomy (NCBI): domain Eukaryota; kingdom Metazoa; phylum Chordata; class Actinopteri; order Gobiiformes; family Gobiidae; genus Paratrypauchen; species Paratrypauchen microcephalus. The sequence goes on along the minus strand of JAVJIX010000452.1, from coordinate 34,631 downwards.
ACAAGGACTAAACCTGGACTAAACCAGGACTAAACCTGGACTAAACCAGGACTAAACCTGAACTAAACCTGGACTAAACCTGGACTAAACAAGGACTAAACCAGGACTAAACCTGACTAAACCAGGACTAAACCAGGACTAAACCTGGACTAAACCTGGACTAAACCTGGACTAAATCTGGACTAAACCTGGACTAAACCTGGACTAAACCAGGACTAAGACAGGACTGAAACAGAACTAAACCAGGACTAGACCAGGACTAAACCGAGACTAAACCAGGACTAAACCAGGACTAAGACAGGACTGAAACAGAACTAAACCAGGACTAGACCAGGACTAAACCAGGACTAAACCGAGACTAAACCAGGAATAAACCTGGACTAAACCAGGACTCAACCTGGACTAAACCTGGACTAAACCTGGACTAAATCTGGACTAAACCTGGACTAAACCAGGACTAAACCTGGACTAAATCTGAACTCAACCTGGACTAAATCTGGACTAAATCAGGACTAAACCTGGACTAAATCTGAACTAAACCTGGACTAAATCTGGACTAAATCTGGACTAAACCTGGACTAAACCAGGACTAAACCTGGACTAAATCTGAACTCAACCTGGACTAAATCTGGACTAAATCAGGACTAAACCTGGACTAAATCTGAACTAAACCTGGACTAAACCTGGACTAAATCTGGACTAAACCTGGACTAAATCTGAATTAAACCTGGACTAAATCTGAACTAAACCTGGACTAAACCTGGACTAAACCTGGACTAAATCTGAACTAAACCTGGACTAAATTTGAACTAAACCTGGACTAAATCTGAACTAAACCTGGACTAAATCTGGACTAAATCAGGACTAAACCTGGACTAAATCTGGACTAAACCTGGACTAAATCAGGACTAAACCTGGACTAAATCTGAACTAAACCTGGACTAAATCTGGACTAAATCAGGACTAAACCTGGACTAAATCTGGACTAAACCTGGACTAAACCTGGACTTAAGCCAGGACAAGATAAACACAGGACTAAACCAGGACTAAAGTAGGTCTGAAGGTTTTGGACTCACCTGTTGGTTCGCTCTGGATCCTGGTACAGGTCCTGGTCCATGCTGATGCTCTTATTGTGAAGGAGACAGGTTATATGGGGCTTTTATTGTGACATTCTGATTCAAATCACATTCATAAAATCATTTAAAAAAAAAATTCACAAGCGTTAATCAATAACTACATACTCCACACAAGCATAAAGACAAACCAGAACTAAACCAGGACTAAGACAGGACTAAACCAGGACTAAACCAGGATTGAACCAGGACTAAACCAAGTCTAAACCAGGACTAAAGCAGGACTAAACCAGGACTAAACCAGGACTAAACCAGGACTAAACCAAGTCTAAACCAGGACTAAACCAGGACTAAACTAGGACTAAACCAGGACTAAACCAAGTCTAAACCAGGACTAAAGCAGGACTAAACCAGGACTAAACCAGGACTAGACCAGGACTAGACCAGGACTAAACCAGGACTAAACCAGGACTAGACCAGGTCTAAACCAGGACTAGACCAGGACTAGATCAGGACTAGACCAGGATTAAACCAAGTCTAAACCAGGACTAAACCAGGACTAAACCAGGACTAAACCAGGACTAGACCAGGACTAGACCAGGACTAAACCAGGACTAGACCAGGACTAGACCAGGACTAAACCAGGACTAAACCAGGACTAGACCAGGACTAAACCAGGACTAAAGCAGGTGGACAGACCTTACCTGGATCCTGGGCCAGGACTAAAACCAGACTGTGGGTCATACCTGGATCAGCAGGTATGAGTCCAAAGTACAGAGGGCGGAGTCAAAGGTGGAGGTGGAACAACAGACTGCTCACCCAGACGGATTTTTTATCCTCACCGGAGATTTCAACCATGCAGACCTCAGGACTGTCATTCCACAAATGCATCAGCATGTTGATTTCCCAACCAGAGGAAACAACATTTCGGACATGGTTTACACGACACACAAGGGAGCATACAAGGCCTCCCCCACATAGGCCTCTCTGACCACATCTCTGTTGTGCTCAGACCGGCATACAGACCCCGTGTGAGGGTCTCCAGGCCGGCTCTGAAGCAGATCCAGGTGTGGCCAGAGGGGGCCTCGTCTGCACTACAGCACTGCCTCGGTACAAAAGACTGGGCAGTGTTCAAACAGGCCGCCACATACAACAAACACACAGACATTGAGGAGTACGCAGACACTGTGACCTCCTACATCACCAAATGCATTGGTGATGTCACACACACAAAAACCATCACCACCAGGGCTAACCAGAAGCCATGGCTGACAGGGGAGATTCACAGACTGTTGAGAGCCAGGAACGCTGCCTTCAGAGCCGGGGATGTCCCCCATCTGAAGGCAGCAAGAACCAACCTGTCCCGTGGCATCAGGGAAGCAAATCACAAGGACACACGGAGTCTGTGGCAGGGCATCCAGAACATCATGGACTACAAACCCTCGCCACAGACCTGTGACAACAACATCATCCTGCTCAACGACCTCAACAGCTTCTTCGCACGGTTTGAGGCAGGAAAGGACACCTGGCCCCAAAAAACTCCACCACCTCCCCACGACCAGCCCCTGTGTGTGTCTGCAGCCAGCGTGAAGAGGACACTCTCCAGGATCAACACCCGCAAGGCTGCAGGCCCGGACAACATCCCTGGTCTTGTGTTGAGAGACTGTGCAGAGGAGCTCAAGGATGTCCTCACAGACATCTTTAATGCTTCTCTGAGCCAGGCTGTCGTTCCCTCCTGCTTCAAAACCACTACCATCGTTCCTGTGCCAAAGAAGCCCACTCCGGCCACTTTTAATGACTATCGCCCTGTTGCACTGACCCCCATCATCATGAAGTGCTTTGAACGGCCAGTCATGGCACACATTAAATCCACCCCCCCCACTCCACCTTGGACCCATTCCAGTTTGCATACCGGGCCAACCGCTCCACTGAGGATGCAATCTGCTCTGCTCTTCACCCAGCCCTCACCCACCTGGACAATAAAGAAAGAAAGCTATGCCTTTATTAGTCCCAGAGTGGGGAAATTCCAGTTCTGCATTTAACCCATCCTGTTATTAGGAGCAGTGGGCAGCACATTACTGCGCCCGGGGACCATCTCCATGATCTTCTTGCTTGGTCAGGACCTAAGCTGGAGTATTTACCTATGGAGCATGTTTTGGGTTGATGGGGTAAACCGGAGTGCCCGGAGGAAACCCACCCAGACACGGGGAGAACATGCAAACTCCACACAGAAAGGCCCAGGTGACCCGGGGATCAAACCCAGAACCTTCTTGCTGTGAAGCATGAGCGCTAACCACTCAGCCACCGTGCCGCCAAAAATAATACTATATAATATATATAATATATATATAATTATATATATATATATATATATATATATATATATATATATATATATATATATATATATATATATATATATATATATATATATTAGGGTTGTCAAACGATTAATTTTCTTGATCGCAACTAATCTCAGAAATTTCATAGTTAATCGCGATTAATCGTGATTTATTTTGCATGTTTAAAATTGATATCTTGCAGTAAGACCGTTCGAATCTAAAGTTAAACTCACAATGCAAAGTATTTCTCACCATTTCTTTTATTTCAAAAAAGTGCAGAGAAAGTAACAATGAACCAGTAATAGTGCTTACTTTGAGAAATTGTAAATAAATGATTGAAGCCGCTCGAGCTGCCTACGGATGCGTAGAAGGAACAAAATACTAGCAAACTCAAAATAGCGCGTTTAACCGACAATGAGTTTAATTAATACAACCAAATGAGCTGCATATGGATGGCAGAATTGCGGGAAATGCTGGCAAAATGATCGCGATTAAAAAAATTGTTCGCGATCATAACTTACATTAATCTAATCGCGATTAACGTGTTAATATTCCCAGCCCTAGTATATACACATATATATATAATTATATAATTATATATATATATACACACACACACACATATATATATATATATATATATATATATATATATATATATATATATATATATATATATATATATATATATATATATAATAAGGACTCATATGTGAGAATGCTGTTCATAGATTTCAGTTCAGCATTCAACACTATAATCCCACAGCAGCTCATTATCAAACTAGACCACCTGGGGCTTCAGACCTCACTGTGTGATTGGCTGCTGGACTTCCTCAGTGAGAGGCCACAGGCAGTGCGGGTCGGCAGAAACACCTCAAGCTGCATTAGACTGAGCACAGGAGCCCCCCAGGGCTGTGTGCTCAGTCCGATGCTCTTCACTCTGCTGACCCACGACTGCTCACCAGCGTTCAGCACCAATCACATAGTGAAGTTTGCGGACGATACGACTGTGGTGGGTCTCATCTCTAATAACGATGAGACAAACTACAGGAGTGAGGTGAGCCTTCTGACCCAGTGGTGCAGCAATAACAATCTCCTTCTTAATGTTGAAAAGACCAAGGAGATTGTTATTGACTTCCGGAGAGGCCCCACCCAGCACCCCCCACTGTCCATCAATGGTGCTGCTGTAGAGAGGGTGAGCAGCACCAAATTCCTGGGGGTGCACATCAGTGAGGACCTCTCCTGGACAGTGAATACTGCATCACTGGCAAAGAGGGCTCAGAAGCGCCTCTATTTCCTCCGCAAACTGAGGAGAGCTGGAGCCCTCCCACCCATTATGACCACCTTCTACCGAGGCACCATTGAGAGCGTCCTGACCAGCTGCATCACTGTGTGGTACGGGAGCTGAACAGAACAGGAAAGCCCTGCAGCGCATAGTGAATGCAGCTGGGAGGATCGCTGGTGTCTCTCTCCCCTCCCTCCTAGACATTTTTAACACCCGCCTCACCCGCAGAGCGTCCAGCATTGTGGGTGACCCGAGCCACCCCGCACATAGCCTGTTCAGCCTCCTGCCCTACAGCCGTGATGAGCTTCTGCTCCATCGGTCCTCCCTGCTGAGCAACACCAAGCCTGCGGTCATTCTGCCACCGGAGCTCCGGCCGAGAAAGCGGGGAAGACGCGGGGGTGTCCGGAGCAGGATTCGGAGACGTCCCTTCAAGCCTCCTCTCCCCTCCATCATTTTATCAAATGTCCGTTCACTCCGTAATAAAGTGGATCTTTTACACGCCAGATGCCAACTAGAAAGGGCCTTCAGAGACATCTGTGTCATTGCCCTCACGGAAACATGGCTGGATGAGTCAATCGCTGATTCCGATGTCGGACTGGACAATTTTACTGTAATTCGAGCTGACAGGACTGAGCGGGCCGGGAAGAAATGTGGCGGTGGTGTGTGCTTATACATCAATAACAGGTGGTGCACGAACATCAAAGTCCACCATAGGTCATCAAAGTCATGCACACCAGACCGAGAAATACTGTGTCCCTCCGTCCTTTCTACCTGCCTAGAGAATTCCCTGCTATCGTGATCAGCTGTTTTTATGTCCCTCCCAGTGCGAACACCATCAAGGCAGCCGAGCTAATTGCCGGGGAAGCTAATGACATGCTAGCTAAGTACCCCAGTGCTTCGCTTTTTATTATGGGGGATTTTAACAACTGCCGACTGGACAGCGTTTTACCATCTTTCCAACAATATGTGGACGAGACGGGCAAACATCTTGGACTTATGCTACGGCAACATTGCCGATGCTTTCCGTGCCCGTTCATATCCACCGCTCGGGACTGCGGATCATAACATCATCTCTCTACTTGCGCTGTACAGACAGCAACTGAAGAGACTCCGCCCGGAGTGCTACAGCGTCCCGCAGTGGTCTGGGGAGGCCATTGCATGTCTCCAGGGTTCGTTGGCTTGTACAGACTGGGAGGTTTTCCAGGGGGACATTGACTACAAGGCCGCTGTGATCACTGATTATATAAACTTCTGCATTGGTACTTGCATCCCGGTCAAAACAATTAAAGGTCCCATGGCATGAAATTTTCACTTTCTGAGGTTTTTGAACGTTAATGTGAGCTCCCCTACCCTGTTTAGGGCCCCCCCCCCATGGCTAAAAGTTGCGAAATGTCTAAACTGAGCATTTGCGATCCTTTTCTGCGTTAGAAAAAAATCGGAGCTCAAACGGGCGATTTTGAACAAGGAAACTTATTGACGTCAGATCGATAAAAGAAATGCAAATGCAGTTCCACCCCCGTCTGTCTGTACTCAGCGTCTCTGTAAATCACGCCCAGAGAGTTTGGACTGTGGAGGAGCTACGCAATGCGAAATGCGTTTTTTTATTTGCCTGGAGACACGTCCGAGTGTTTCTAGGCTCGGAAGTCCTTTATCTGAGCCTCTGGACCTTTGAACAGCAGTGGTTTAATTTTATTTTCTGTGGAAATGTGTTTATTTTTCAAAGGAACGCTTCAAATCTCTCCCCCTGTGCAAAAACACGGAAGTGGGTCACAGAGCGGAGAGCGGAGAGTTTGGCCACGCCCCCACCCCCTACTATAGGCCATCTCTGTCCTCCTCATTTGCATTCAAGCAACAACGCCCATAATGGAGTGTTCCAGAGTGACATTTATGACTCTTTCTCATCTTATCTCTGTTTCTCATGCACTGAGTGTTGATTTTGAAGAAGGATTCATTTACAGTATTAGGGAACCATTAAGGAGCCATATAAAAGCATCAACAAGTACCATGTCATGGGACCTTTAAGAAATTTCCCAATACCAAGCCTTGGATTACTCCTCAACTTAGGCAAAGTTTGAGAAAGAAATACAAATCATTCAAGGAAAATAATCTGGCTGATATGAAACTGGCAAATTGTGAGGTAAGAAATATGGTACTGAAAGCAAAACTGAAATACAAGGACAGACTGGAAAGGGAATTCTCTAATATGAACACAAAACAAGCATTCCATAAAGTGCGCACATTAGCAGGTTGCGAACCCAAACCCACTGCACATACATCTACAGACACAGCACAGTTTGCAGAAGAGTTCAATAAATGTTATGCTCGTTTTGATGAGGTGGATTATTCTGCTGAATGTGAGAGACTCCTGGGAGAACTTCCTGCAGCTGACCAGGACGCACCACCCCCTTTTACAGTGGAGGATGTGAGGCTCCAGCTCAGCAGGTGCAAGCTGGGTAAAGCCCCCCCGGTCCTGATGGCATCTCAGCTAAGGTGTTGAAGAACTGCACACAGGAGCTATCTCCTGTTCTTCACTCCCTGTTCAAGGAAGTCTTTGTCACAGCACCATTCCAACCATCTGGAAAACATCCACAATAATCCCCGTACCAAAGAAACCCAGGCCCACGGAGCTCAACCACTACCGACCTGTGGCACTCACATCCATCATAATGAAGTGCCTGGAGAAACTGCTGCTGAACATCGTCTTTCCGGTTGTTGGCCCGCAACTAGACCCACTCGAATTTGCCTACAAAACAAGGAGGGGCACGGAGGATGCTGTAGCTGTAGTCTGCTGCACCTCCTCCTCCAGCACCTCGACTCTCCAGGACACTTTGCCCGGATTCTCTTTGTGGACTTCAGCTCAGCCTTCAACTCCATCCAGAGGCACCTGATGATCCAGAAACTGCAACAACTCAATATCTCCACCACACTGATCCATCTCATCCATAACTTTCTGAGCAACAGACAGCAGGTTGTACGGTTGGACGTGACCACATCCTCTGCCCTCACCATAAACACCGGTGCACCACAGGGATGTGTGCTCAGCCCATTTCTTTACACACTCTACACAAATGACAATATTAGTCCCTCCACAAACAGAACATACCTCAGATACTCAGAGGACACTGCTCCTTGCCTTGCTCAAAGACAATAATTCAGTTATGGACTATTACATCACAATCACAAAATTCACCAGGTGGTGCAGTGAGAACCATCTCCACCTTAATGTCAGTAAAACTAAGGAACTCATTTACCCCCCCCACCACTACAGCCACCCATCATCATGAGCAGCCCGACAGTAGAGACAGTGGACACTTTAGAGTATCTCGGAGTCACAATAGACAACGCACTTACATTTGATCAACATATCACAGACATTTACAAAAAAACCCATCAACGATTGTCAATAATCAGAAAACCTAAAGGACTCTGTTTCTCCACATCTGTTATTACTGTTGTATCAATCCATCGTCCAGTCTGTTCTGTTCTGTTGTTCTACCTGCTTTTTCAATCTGCTCACTGTTAAAAACCGGACTAAACTCACGAAGGAAACTCATACAGGACTCCCCACACCCAACCTCTGCCCTCAGGAGCACCTCACCCTCTGCCCTCAGGAGCACCTCACCCCTCTGCCCTCAGGAGCACCTCACCCCTCTGCCCTCAGGACGGAGGAGCACCTCACCCCTCTGCCCTCAGGACGGAGGAGCACCTCACCCCTCTGCCCTCAGGAGCACCTCACCCCTCTGCCCTCGGGAGCACCTCACCCCTCTGCCCTCAGGACGGTGGAGCACCTCACCCCTCTGCCCTCAAGAGCACCTCACCCTCTGCCCTCAGGAGCACCTCACCCCTCTGCCCTTAGGAGCACCTCACTCCTCTGTCCTCAGGAGCACCTCACCCTCTGCCCTCAGGACCACCTCACCCCTCTGTCCTCAGGAGCACCTCACCCTCTGCCCTCAGGAGCACCTCACCCCTCTGCCCCCGGGAGCACCTCACCCCTCTGCCCTCAGGAGCACCTCACCCCTCTGCCCCCGGGAGCACCTCACCCCTCTGCCCTCAGGAGTACCTCACCCCTCTGCCCTCAGGAACACCTCACCCCTCTGCCCTCAGGAGCACCTCACGCCTCTGCCCTCAGGAGCACCTCACCCCTCTGCCCTCAGGAGCACCTCACCCCTCTGCCCTCAGGAGCACCTCACGCCTCTGCCCTCAGGAGCACCTCACCCCTCTGCCCTCAGGAGCACCTAACCCCTCTGCCCTCAGGAGCACCTCACCCCTCTGCCCTCAGGAGCACCTAACCCCTCTGCCCTCAGGAGCACCTCACCCCTCTGCCCTCAGGAGCACCTAACCCCTCTGCCCTCAGGAGCACCTCACCCCTCTGCCCTCAGGAGCACCTCACCCCTCTGCCCCCGGGAGCACCTCACCCCTCTGCCCTCAGGACGGAGGAGCACCTCACCCCTCTGCCCTCAGGAGCCCCTCACCCCTCTGCCCCCGGGAGCACCTCACCCCTCTGCCCTCAGGAGTACCTCACCCCTCTGCCCTCAGGAGCACCTCACCCCTCTGCCCTCAGGAGCACCTCACCCCTCTGCCCCCGGGAGCACCTCACCCCTCTGCCCCCGGGAGCACCTCACCCCTCTGCCCTCAGGAGCACCTCACCCCTCTGCCCTCAGGACGGAGGAGCACCTCACCCCTCTGCCCTCAGGAGGAGGTACAGGGAGATCAGGTGCAGGAGGACTCGCTTTGGCAGAAGCCTGATCCCCTCAGCCGTCACATTTTTGAACAACAGGCCCCGCTGAGTGTGTGTAACACTTATTGTGATGCCTTTGTGTTTGTTGTGTTGTTGCTGTGTGTGTCAAACAGGCTCTGTGTGCGTGAAAATTAATTTCCCCTCGGGGACAATAAAGTCTAAAGTCTAAAGTCTAAAGTCTGCCCTCGGGGAGAAGGTACCGGAGTCTCCGGGCCCACTCCACCAGGCTGTCAAACAGCTTCATCCACCAGACTGTCAAACAGCTTCATCCACCAGACTGTCAAACAGCTTCATCCACCAGACTGTCAAACAGCTTCATCCACCAGACTGTCAAACAGCTTCATCCACCAGACTGTCAAACAGCTTCATCCACCAGGCTGTCAAACAGCTTCATCCACCAGGCTGTCAAACAGCTTCATCCACCAGACTGTCAAACAGCTTCATCCACCAGACATCCACCATATTGGCATAACCTGTATTCCATAAAAACACATATCACTCTACACATATAAAAAAAAAAAAAAAAAAAAAAAACTTCTGCTAAGGACGACTGTTGCACTGTTGCACATTTACATTTACTCCTGTTGTACTGTTGTTTACTCCTGTTATTGCACTAGAATTTCTACTGTTGCACATTTATTTTATCTTAACTCCAATGCACATTCTACTGCACATGACCAAGTCACTGCTGTATCTTCCACTGCACATTTTGATGCACACTGCACACTTTGGACATCTGTATATAGGTATTTATTTATTATGTTGCACTGCTTTAAGATTTTAGATCTTAGACTTTAGTTTAACTTTAGATCTCTGTCTTAGATAGTTTTGTTGTGTTTTGTCTTTATATTTTATTTTCTTGTACTTGGCCAGAGAGAAACGAAATTTCGATTCACTGTTGAACACATATGGCAGAATTGATGATAAAGCTGAACTTTGATCTTTGATCTTGGAGGGGGCGTGGTCAGTAGTGGAGGGGGCGTGGTCAGTAGTGGAGGGGGCGGGGTCAGTAGTGGAGGGGGCGGGGTCTCCTCCTCGCGTGTCCGTGTTTCTGTCACGGATCCGGTCCGGATTTGACTCAGGCTCAGGTAAACTGGACTAAAATCCGCCCAGGACCGGGTCTGGACCGGGTCTGACCTGGTTCTGACCCGGTCCACACGGGACCGTACCGGGCCAAGGGCTGAGCGCGTGACACCGGCGGAATAACGGAACATTTGTGACGTAAACACCGGAAACTCGTGTTAGCTGTTAGCATCTGTTAGCATCAGCTAGCAACGGCTAAACCAGAACTAAACCAGGACTAAACCAGGACTAAACCAGGACTAAACCAGGTCTAAACCAGGACTAAACCAGGACTAAACCAGGTCTAAACCAGGACTAAACCAGGTCTAAACCAGGTCTAAACCAGGACTAAACCAGGTCTAAACCAGGACTAAACCAGGTCTAAACCAGGTCTAAACCAGGTCTAAACCAGGTCTAAACCAGGACTAAACCAGGACTAAACCAGGACTAAACCAGGACTAAACCAGGACTAAACCAGGACTAAGGGAAAAGTTTTTGTGGAAACTCAGATTCTTTTGACTCATTAAAGAGACGACGTCTTCTGTTTGTGTCCAGAACCAGAACCAGAACCAGACCCAGAACCATGGCCGTGCAGGTGTCCGAGTCGGATCAGATCAAACAGGTGAGGAGGTGCTCTAACACTCCTCCTGTGCTCCTGCGTCTCCTCCAGGAGGTGCTCTAACACTCCTCCTGTGCTCCTGCGTCTCCTCCAGGAGGCGCTCTAACACTCCTCCTGTGCTCCTGCGTCTCCTCCAGGAGGTGCTCTAACACTCCTCCTGTGCTCCTGCGTCTCCTCCAGGAGGTGCTCTAACACTCCTCCTGCGTCTCCTCCAGGAGGTGCTCTAACACTCCTCCTGCGTCTCCTCCAGGAGGTGCTCTAACACTCCTCCTGCGTCTCCTCCAGGAGGTGCTCTAACACTCCTCCTGTGCTCCTGCGTCTCCTCCAGGAGGTGCTCTAACACTCCTCCTGCGTCTCCTCCAGGAGGTGCTCTAACACTCCTCCTGTGCTCCTGCGTCTCCTCCAGGAGGTGCTCTAACACTCCTCCTGTGCTCCTGCGTCTCCTCCAGGAGGTGCTCTAACACTCCTCCTGTGCTCCTGCGTCTCCTCCAGGAGGCGCTCTAACACTCCTCCTGTGCTCTTGCGTCTCCTCCAGGAGGCGCTCTAACACTCCTCCTGTGCTCCTGCGTCTCCTCCAGGAGGTGCTCTAACACTCCTCCTGTGCTCCTGCGTCTCCTCCAGGAGGTGCTCTAACACTCCTCCTGCGTCTCCTCCAGGAGGTGCTCTAACACTCCTCCTGTGCTCCTGCGTCTCCTCCAGGAGGTGCTCTAACACTCCTCCTGTGCTCCTGCGTCTCCTCCAGGAGGTGCTCTAACACTCCTCCTGTGCTCCTGCGTCTCCTCCAGGAGGTGCTCTAACACTCCTCCTGCGTCTCCTCCAGGAGGTGCTCTAACACTCCTCCTGCGTCTCCTCCAGGAGGTGCTCTAACACTCCTCCTGTGCTCCTGCGTCTCCTCCAGGAGGTGCTCTAACACTCCTCCTGCGTCTCCTCCAGGAGGTGCTCTAACACTCCTCCTGTGCTCCTGCGTCTCCTCCAGGAGGTGCTCTAACACTCCTCCTGCGTCTCCTCCAGGAGGCGCTCTAACACTCCTCCTGTGCTCCTGCGTCTCCTCCAGGAGGTGCTCTAACACTCCTCCTGTGCTCCTGCGTCTCCTCCAGGAGGCGCTCTGACACTCCTCCTGTGCTCCTGCGTCTCCTCCAGGAGGCGCTCTAACACTCCTCCTGTGCTCCTGCGTCTCCTCCAGGAGGCGCTCTAACACTCCTCCTGTGCTCCTGCGTCTCCTCCAGGAGGTGCTCTAACACTCCTCCTGTGCTCCTGCGTCTCCTCCAGGAGGCGCTCTAACACTCCTCCTGCGTCTCCTCCAGGAGGTGCTCTAACACTCCTCCTGCGTCTCCTCCAGGAGGTGCTCTAACACTCCTCCTGTGCTCCTGCGTCTCCTCCAGGAGGTGCTCTAACACTCCTCCTGCGTCTCCTCCAGGAGGCGCTCTAACACTCCTCCTGTGCTCCTGTGTCTCCTCCAGGAGGCGCTCTGACACTCCTCCTGTGCTCCTGCGTCTCCTCCAGGAGGCGCTTTAACACTCCTCCTGTGCTCCTGCGTCTCCTCCAGGAGGCGCTCTAACACTCCTCCTGTGCTCCTGTGTCTCCTCCAGGAGGCGCTCTAACACTCCTCCTGCGTCTCCTCCAGGAGGTGCTCTAACACTCCTCCTGCGTCTCCTCCAGGAGGCGCTCTAACACTCCTCCTGTGCTCCTGCGTCTCCTCCAGGAGGCGCTCTAACACTCCTCCTGTGCTCCTGCGTCTCCTCCAGGAGGTGCTCTAACACTCCTCCTGTGCTCCTGCGTCTCCTCCAGGAGGCGCTCTAACACTCCTCCTGTGCTCCTGCGTCTCCTCCAGGAGGTGCTCTAACACTCCTCCTGTGTCTCCTCCAGGAGGTGCTCTAACACTCCTCCTGTGCTCCTGCGTCTCCTCCAGGAGGTGCTCTAACACTCCTCCTGCGCCTCCTCCAGGAGGTGCTCTAACACTCCTCCTGTGCTCCTGCGTCTCCTCCAGGAGGTGCTCTAACACTCCTCCTGCGTCTCCTCCAGGAGGCGCTCTAACACTCCTCCTGTGCTCCTGCGTCTCCTCCAGGAGGTGCTCTAACACTCCTTCTGTGCTCCTGCGTCTCCTCCAGGAGGCGCTCTGACACTCCTCTTGTGCTCCTGCGTCTCCTCCAGGAGGTGCTCTAACACTCCTGCGTCTCCTCCAGGAGGCGCTCTCACTCCTCCTGTGCTCCTGCGTCTCCTCCAGGAGGCGCTCTAACACTCCTCCTGTGCTCCTGCATCTCCTCCAGGAGGTGCTCTAACACTCCTCCTGCGTCTCCTCCAGGAGGCGCTCTCACTCCTCCTGTGCTCCTGCGTCTCCTCCAGGAGGCGCTCTAACACTCCTCCTGTGCTCCTGCGTCTCCTCCAGGAGGCGCTCTGACACTCCTCCTGTGCTCCTGCGTCTCCTCCAGGAGGGGCTCTAACACTCCTCCTGTGCTCCTGCGTCTCCTCCAGGAGGCGCTCTAACACTCCTCCTGTGCTCCTGCGTCTCCTCCAGGAGGTGCTCTAACACTCCTCCTGCGCCTCCTCCAGGAGGTGCTCTAACACTCCTCCTGTGCTCCTGCGTCTCCTCCAGGAGGTGCTCTAACACTCCTCCTGCGTCTCCTCCAGGAGGCGCTCTAACACTCCTCCTGTGCTCCTGCGTCTCCTCCAGGAGGTGCTCTAACACTCCTTCTGTGCTCCTGCGTCTCCTCCAGGAGGCGCTCTGACACTCCTCTTGTGCTCCTGCGTCTCCTCCAGGAGGTGCTCTAACACTCCTGCGTCTCCTCCAGGAGGCGCTCTCACTCCTCCTGTGCTCCTGCGTCTCCTCCAGGAGGCGCTCTAACACTCCTCCTGTGCTCCTGCGTCTCCTCCAGGAGGTGCTCTAACACTCCTCCTGCGTCTCCTCCAGGAGGCGCTCTCACTCCTCCTGTGCTCCTGCGTCTCCTCCAGGAGGCGCTCTAACACTCCTCCTGTGCTCCTGCGTCTCCTCCAGGAGGCGCTCTGACACTCCTCCTGTGCTCCTGCGTCTCCTCCAGGAGGGGCTCTAACACTCCTCCTGTGCTCCTGCGTCTCCTCCAGGAGGTGCTCTAACACTCCTCCTGTGTCTCCTGCGTCTCCTCCAGGAGGCGCTCTAACACTCCTCCTGTGCTCCTGCGTCTCCTCCAGGAGGCGCTCTAACACTCCTCCTGTGCTCCTGCGTCTCCTCCAGGAGGCGCTCTCACTCCTGTGGTTTGTTTCAGTTTAAGGAGTTCCTGGGGACCTACAATAAAGTGACGGAGAACTGCTTCATGGACTGTGTCAAAGACTTCACCTCCAGAGACGTCCGACCAGAGGAGGTGCTCTGCATGTTCTCCCTGTGTGGAGTCTGCATGTTCTCCCTGTGTGGAGTCTGCATGTTCTCCCTGTGTCTGTGGAGTCTGCATGTTCTCCCTGTGTGGAGTCTGCATGTTCTCCCTGTGTGGAGTCTGCATGTTCTCCCTGTGTGGAGTCTGCATGTTCTCCCTGTGTCTGTGGAGTCTGCATGTTCTCCCTGTGTGGAGTCTGTATGTTCTCCCTGTGTGGAGTCTGCATGTTCTCCCTGTGTGCAGTCTGCATGTTCTCCCTGTGTCTGTGGAGTCTGCATGTTCTCCCTGTGTGGAGTCTGCATGTTCTCCCTGTGTGCAGTCTGCATGTTCTCCCTGTGTGGAGTCTGCATGTTCTCCCTGTGTGGAGTCTGTATGTTCTCCCTGTGTGCAGTCTGCATGTTCTCCCTGTGTGCAGTCTGCATGTTCTCCCTGTGTGGAGTCTGTATGTTCTCCCTGTGTGGAGTCTGTATGTTCTCCCTGTGTGCAGTCTGCATGTTCTCCCTGTGTGCAGTCTGCATGTTCTCCCTGTGTGCAGTCTGCATGTTCTCCCTGTGTGGAGTCTGCATGTTCTCCCTGTGTGCAGTCTGCATGTTCTCCCTGTGTCTGTGGAGTCTGCATGTTCTCCCTGTGTGGAGTCTGCATGTTCTCCCTGTGTGGAGTCTGCATGTTCTCCCTGTGTCTGTGGAGTCTGCATGTTCTCCCTGTGTGGAGTCTGCATGTTCTCCCTGTGTCTGTGGGACATTGGTATATTGTGTGTTTTTTGCTTGTTCTAGTCGAGCTGCTCGGAGTCGTGTCTGCAGAAGTACCTGAAGATGACCCAGAGGATCTCCATGAGGTTCCAGGAGTATCACATCCAACAGAACGAGGCTCTGGCGGCGAAGGCGGGGCTCCTGGGGCCGCGGTGACGTCATCAGGAAGAGGGCGGGGCTCCTGGGGCCGCGGTGACGTCATCAGGAAGAGGGCGGGGCTCCTGGGGCCGCGGTGACGTCATCAGGAAGAGGGCGGGGCTCCTGGGGCCGCGGTGACGTCATCAGGAAGAGGGCGGGGCTCCTGGGGCCGCCATCAGGACCTGATCATGTGACCTGATCATGTGACCTCTGTACAGTTTAACGTTTGTTTTTTCTGATTTTCGTGTGAATAAAAGTCAAATCGTCTCGTCCGTCGTCACGTGTGTTTAAACCTGAGCCCCTGAAACTAAAACTCAGATTCTGTTGGATTTTTAGATTTTATTCAGAACAAGAACATGAAACCAGCATTTTATAAAGTTCTGCAAAATGATTCAAAAACTTATGGAAGCCCATTCCCGCCAGTAAAAAAAAAAAGTTGGTTACACTAAGTCATAAGTATGAGATAAAAAGTCAAAATTTTGAGATAAAAAGTCAAAATTATGAGATGCGCACTGCGCATGAACAAGAAGACCCAGCAACACGGCTACCGACAGGGCTGGACTGGGACAAAAAAACGGCCCTGGCATTTTTGGCTCAGAACGGCCCCTCATAATTAGCGGAGCACAACAGACTCATTTATGTTTGTGTTCCCCAAAGTAAGAATCCCTCAGTCGTCCAGGGAGAATCCAGGATAAAAGGACAAATTCAATTTGTCAACTGGACAAAGTTTGTTTGGTTGAAAAAGTTTCTCAGCTCATCCGAGAGGCTTCATCAGTTCTGGTTCGAGTGCTGAAGGACACTGTTTATATGTCGCTGCAGGGAGGAGCTCACTACACTGACATTATTCTGAAACTATCTCAACTATTTGTTTTTGAGTTTCTCTCTTTTGTTATACCAATTTCTCTGGCGTCTAGTTTAGCATACCTGTTCAACCCTAACGACCGTCTCCACACCTCTGGCCCTGACCTGTCTGCCCTATTGTTTCTTTTGTCTGTTTTGACTTTGGTTTGAGAATGGAATTATAAACACAGACGGGCGTGCCAGAGTGGACCGTCATCTGCCGTACATCTTCACCTAGAAGCCACGGGCCATTCTTTTGAGGACAGTGAGGTTCAGATCTTAGCCAGGGAAAAGAACTGGTTTGAGTTAAAGAGGCGATTTTTGTCAAAAAGAGAATCCTTCTTGAAACAGAAATGATGGAGTCAGACATAATTTGTCTCTCATTTATAATTTGATTCTCAAACCAAAGTCAAAACAGACAAAAGAAACAATAGGGCAGACAGGTCAGGGCCAGAGGTGTGGAGACGGTCGTTAGGGTTGAACAGGTATGCCTAGACGCGAGAAATTCGAAATACAAAAGAGAGAAACTCAAAAACAAATAGTTGAGATAGTTTCAGAATAATGTCAGTGTAGTGAGCTCCTCCCTGCAGCGACATATAAACAGTGTCCTTCAGCACTCTGACCAGAACTGATGAAGCCTCTCAGATGAGCTGAGAAACGTTTTTGACCAAATAAACTTTGTCCAGTTGACAAACTGAATTTCTCCTTTTCTCCCCAAAGTGATGTATTTGACTATTGTTGCGTCTGGGCCGAGGGGAAACACTACACTACTTCTTCACTACAGGGTTTGAAGCATCTCGCTTTGGGGGTGATTTAAAAATTCTTACATTCTATCAGGCTCTGGGCGGGAAAAATCGTCTACTCTCTCTTCTCTCTCCTCAACAGCCTGGCTCGACCAGACTGGAAGAGGGACAGATTATTACACTTTATTAAGTGATCAATAGAAAACCAAAAATAAAAATATTGGGAACTACCTGGAAAAACTGTGGAACCATCCAAACATTTAGTATCTTTAGGTTACATTTTTATTTTTTGATATATATATATATATAAATCTCATACTACAGCAGCACAAGGCGAGATGTCTGAGCGGAAGTAACGACGCTCTCACTTAAGGTCGCTTAAATCGGACTATTCAGTGTACGATGTGTGTGGAGTTTATTGTTTATCCAAAAAAGTCTGAGAATGTGGATGCCCCAGTGGAGTCAGTGTGGAAACATTTACATGATTCAAAGGTTTCTTGTTCACCTAAAGTGAATTCTTAGACAAACTTTATTGATCCACAAGGGAAATAGTTTTGGGTCCAGTCGCTCACTCATCAAATATAAAATATGATCTATGATATAAAACAGAGGGGAAAAGAACAAAAAGAAAAACAGATGGAAAAGATAATGATAATAAATATATATGTACAATCAGTCAAATATAAAATATTGTATTAAATATGATAATAATAATAATAATAATAATAATAATAATAATAATAATAATAATAATAATAATAATAATAATACATTTTATTTATATAGCACTTTTCATGACACTATTTAATTTTTATTTTTTATTTTATTTAACCTTTATTTAACCAGGTAAAAACCCATTGAGATCAAGACCTCGTTTACAAGGGTGACCTGGCCCAGAGGTCAGCAGCAACGTCCAGAGTAAAATAACAGTAAAATATCAAATGTAAAGTGCAATAGTTGTAAACAGTAAAATTAAGTGCAAATGATATTAAAAAGGTGCAAACAATTGTAAACACAAGCGATAAAGTGCGTTAGTTAAAATGACAGTACATTTAAAAACACAGACACTGATTTATGTTTTTTTTTTGCCGATTATATAAAAAGGAGCGAAATGTTTTAAATGAGACAAGTTCAGTCATTTTCAGTTCAGTTTGAAGAGTGTTCCAGGCTGATGGAGCGGAAAAGCTAAAAGCCTGCTTTCCTAACTCAGTCCTAACACGAGGAACTTGCAGTTGAAAAATGTCACTAGATCACAAGGCATAAGCATTGGTAATTCTTTGAAGCAGTGTACAAAGATACGAGGGTGCCAAGCCGACGAGTGCCTTGTAAACCAATAGCAACCAATGAGTGAACCTTCGTGTGCTCAGAGAAGGCCACTCTGCTTTGGCGTACAGTTCACAGTGATGCGTAAGGCGATTACAACCAGACACAAACCTCAAAGCACAATGATACACCGTGTTTAAGGACTGAAGACATTTAGAGGACGCAGTCATGTACAAGACATCACCATAATCCAGCAGAGGAACAAAAGTTGCTGAAACAAGATGTTTACGAGCTCTGAGTGAGAAACAAGATTTATTACGATAATAAAAACCTAGTTTCACTTTTAGTTTGCGCACCAGATTGGCAATATGTAGCTTGAACGAGAGCTCAGAGTCAAGCAGAAAACCAAGGTGTTTGTAACTGCTGACAAGTTCTATTGATCTTCCTTGGACAGTTTTTATTTCAGGCATGTCCTCAGGAAAAAGACACTTATGAGAAAACACCATAACTTTAGTTTTCTCAGAATTTAAAACTAATTTCAGGGACTGCAGACGTGTCTGAACAATATCAAAAGCAGATTGTAAATACTCGAAGGCCTGTACTAATGAGGTGGAGCAGCAATAAATTACTGTGTCATCGGCATAAAAGTGGTAAGTGGCATTTGACAAATTAAAACATAAATTATTGATATAAATAGAAAATAAAATGGGTCCCATCACTGAGCCCTGTGGCACTCCTTTTGTGACTTTAAGGGAAGTTGAAAAAGATCCAGACATGTGCACACACTGTTTTCTATTTGACAGGTAGTCAGCAAACCAATCAGCAGCTTGGTTTGACATGCCTATACTGTTCAAGGAGTTAACAAGGAGAGAGTGATCCACAGTATCAAAGGCCTTGGACAAATCAATGAACAAAGCAGCACAATAATTTTTGCGATCAAGTGCAAGGATAAAATCATTAAAAACTTTTAAAGAGGCTGTGACAGTGCTGTGCTGTTTTCTAAAACCAGATTGAAAATCAGTTAAAATGTGTGATTCTAAAAACACCTTCAGTTGGTCACTGACCAGATTTTCAAAGACTTTTGCCAAAATACATAATTTAGAGATTGGCCTGTAATTGTTGACTTCTGAAGGGTCACCTCCTTTTAAAAGAGGAAGCACAAAAGCAGATTTCCAGACATTCGGAATTTTGCTGGAAGTCAAACTTAGATTAAAAATATGCGACAAAGGCTCAGCAATAAAATCAGCAGCCAACTTTAAAAATAAAGAGTCCAACTTATCTGGCCCAGCTGTTTTCTTGATGTCCAGATTTTTAAGTTCGTTAAGAACATCGGACACAGACACATTTTTAAAATAAAATCTGTGTTCGAAAGGGCAGTTATTTGAAGAATCAAAATTTGAAACACGGCTTGAAGGATCAGGATGTAAAGAATCGAAAAGTGAACCTGCTGATATAAAGTGTTCATTGAAATGATTTAGCATGGTAGATTTATCTGTTATGTTTTTTCCATCTTTGATTAAGAAATTTGGAAGATCACTATCTTGTGTTGGGTCAGAAATTGACTTCACAGTTTTCCAAAACTTTTTGGGGTCATTTAAGTTATTTGTTGTTTCTGAAAGATAGAAATCTGATTTTGCTCTTTTAATTGACGAAGTGCATTTATTTCTCAATTGTCTGAATCTGAGCCAATCAACTTCAGACTTACTTTTCCTTGCCCTAGCCCAAGCGGCATCCCTATCTTTAAGGAGATTGTCAATATCAAGGGAAAACCAAGGATTTTTTCGCGCTTTAACTCTGTAAGTTCGCAAGGGGGCATGTTTGTTGATAAGTCTTATTAATTCTTCATAAAAGTACTGCCATGCTAGATCAACATTGTCAAACAGGGACACTCTACTCCACTCGAAATTTGATAGATCATGGATAAATGCTTGATCATTAAAGTGTTTAAGATCTCGTTTTACAATGATACGAGGTTTTGTTTTCGGTAATTTAACATTTCGGTAATTAATTTCTCTTAGGATTGTGTACAACCTTGTGTTGGTGTTTTACATAAAATTTCAATTGAATACATGTGTGTGGTCATAGCATGGCAAAATGTTGAAAAGTTCAAGGGGGATGAATACTTATGTAAGGCACTGTAACCATTGATCATCTGACTTTGACTAATCATTTCTGAAATATTTGCTCTTTTCAGATTGATTCCACGGTCATAAATCTGATGACTGATGAGCAGCTGAAAGAATATCTACCGTCCTATGGTGACACACTTGCCGTTTTCGGATTCTGTCGGCGTAAAGGAGAACAACCCAGAAGCCGCAAGTCAAAGATTTTTGAGAGACTGAGAAGGAAGATTGCACGAAACAGAGGTGATGATGCGTGAAAAGTCCCTCAGTCGTCCAGGTAGAATCCATGATAAAAGGAGAAGTTCAATTTGTCAACCGGACAAAGTTTGTTTGGTTGAAAACGTTTCGTCGCTCATCTGACGAAGCCTCTCGGGTGAGCGGCGAAACGTTTTCAACCAAACAAACTTTGTCCAGTTGACAAATTGAACTTCTCCTTTGATCAGAGGTGATGATGTTTCTGGCAGTGAGCGTCACACCCAAACATCCAATGCTGAGAAAAATCAGAGAAAAGTTGAATTGGGGTGGTTGCATCTTAGAGAGGGAGGACTTGTGCAGGTACGAACCAAAAAGGGCGGTGGAACTAGAAAAATAACTGTTCCAAAGGATGCAAACAAACAGGTTTTGATTGATAAGGCTGCGGGGTTGTTTTTTCTAGATGGAAGAAATGCAGAGGGGAGCCTTACTGATTTCGATATGGATTTAACTGACTTAGGGATGCAGGGTTTTTAGGGATGCATTGTCAGTTTTGGAATTACTTTTATGAGCAGTGCACTGTGGGAAATGACTTCAAAGTCCCATACTTGCGGCAGGATTTTGGTAAACCAGAGTGGGAAAGTGTTGGTCGGATAATCAGTTTTGGCTGGCAAAAGGAGAAATATCTTCCTGTAAAAATTGCTCCAGTTATTCTGGAGCAGGCAGTTTTAGGCTTTGTGGAGAGCAACCTCGTGGACACATTTTTGAAGTACGTGTCCGAGTCAGAGAGAATGATTTTTGAATCTTCTTCTTCTGATTTTGAAAGTGCTGATAAGGATGAGTTGTTGGATGCAGTGGATATCCATCACTGCCGCAGGGTCCCAACAGCAGATAACATACAGCAACTCTTGAGGGAGCTTGCTCACCAGAAGTTGATACAGGAGCCTGCATTTGTCATTGAACAGTGGAACAACATTCTCACACCCCTAAAATAATAATAATAATAATAATAATAATGCATTTTATTTAAAAGCGCCTTTCAGAACACCCAAGGACACTGCACAAGGTTAAAAAACGAATAAAAAGCACAAACAAACAAACAATAAAACATGTAAAACAAAATAAAACCAAAATCCGAGTGGAGTGATTGGCTATGAGAGGTCGGACAGTCTCAACAGGTTCTGAGTCTGGATTTAAAGAGTGGGAGAGAGTCGATATTCCGGAGGTCAGGAGGGAGAGAGTTCCAGAGCTGAGGAGCAGAGCGGCTGAAGGTTCTGCTCCTCATGGTGACGAGACGAGCAGAGGGGACAGAGAGCTGAAGAGAGGAGGAAGAGCGGAGGGGACAGAGAGCTGAAGAGAGGAGGAAGAGAGGAGGGGACAGAGAGCTGAAGAGAGGAGGAAGAGAGGAGGGGACAGAGAGCTGAAGAGAGGAGGAAGAGAGGAGGAAGAGCGGAGGGGGCAGAGAGCTGAAGAGAGGAGGAAGAGAGGAGGAAGAGCGGAGGGGACAGAGAGCTGAAGAGAGGAGGAAGAGAGGAGGGGACAGAGAGCTGAAGAGAGGAGGAAGAGAGGAGGGGACAGAGAGCTGAAGAGAGGAGGAAGAGCGGAGGGGACAGAGAGCTGAAGAGAGGAGGAAGAGCGGAGGGGACAGAGAGCTGAAGAGAGGAGGAAGAGCGAAGGGGACAGAGAGAGCTGAAGAGAGGAGGAAGAGAGGAGGAAGAGAGGAGGGGACAGAGAGCTGAAGAGAGGAGGAAGAGCGAAGGGGACAGAGAGCTGAAGAGAGGAGGAAGAGCAGGAGGGGACAGAGAGCTGGAAGAGAGGAGGAAGAGCGGAGGGGACAGAGAGCTGAAGAGAGGAGGAAGAGCAGAGGGGACAGAGAGCTGAAGAGAGGAGGAAGAGAGGAGGAAGAGCGGAGGGGACAGAGAGCTGAAGAGAGGAGGAAGAGCGGAGGAAGAGCGAAGGGGACAGAGGAGCTGAAGAGAGGAGGAAGAGCAGAGGGGACAGAGAGCTGAAGAGAGGAGGAAGAGAGGAGGAAGAGCGGAGGGGACAGAGAGCTGAAGAGAGGAGGAAGAGCGGAGGAGGGGACAGAGAGCTGAAGAGAGGAGGAAGAGCAGAGGGGACAGAGAGCTGAAGAGAGGAGGAAGAGCAGAGGGGACAGAGAGCTGAAGAGAGGAGGAAGAGAGGAGGAAGAGAGGAGGGGACAGCGAGCTGAAGAGAGGAGGAAGAGCAGAGGGGACAGAGGGCTGAAGAGAGGAGGAAAAGAGGAGGAAGAGCGGAGGGGACAGAGAGCTGAAGAGAGGAGGAAGAGCGGAGGAAGAGCGAAGGGGACAGAGAGCTGAAGAGAGGAGGAAGAGCAGAGGGGACAGAGAGCTGAAGAGAGGAGGAAGAGCAGAGGGGACAGAGAGCTGAAGAGAGGAGGAAGAGAGGAGGAAGAGCGGAGGGGACAGAGAGCTGAAGAGAGGAGGAAGAGAGGAGGAAGAGCGGAGGGGACAGAGAGCTGAAGAGAGGAGGAAGAGCGAAGGGGACAGAGAGCTGAAGAGAGGAGGAAGAGAGGAGGAAGAGAGGAGGGGACAGAGAGCTGAAGAGAGGAGGAAGAGCGAAGGGGACAGAGAGCTGAAGAGAGGAGGAAGAGCAGAGGGGACAGAGAGCTGGAGAGAGGAGGAAGAGCGGAGGGGACAGAGAGCTGAAGAGAGGAGGAAGAGCAGAGGGGACAGAGAGCTGAAGAGAGGAGGAAGAGAGGAGGAAGAGCGGAGGGGACAGAGAGCTGGAGAGAGGAGGAAGAGCGGGGGAAGAGCGAGGGGGAGAGAGAGCTGAAGAGAGGGGGGAGAGCAGAGGGGACAGAGAGCTGAAGAGAGGAGGAAGAGCAGAGGGGACAGCGGGCTGAAGGGAGGAGAAAGAGAGGAGGAAGAGGGGAGGGCGCGGGATGGAGTGGTGATGTGGACGCGGACACAAAGGGCGGGGCGAGGTAGTGTAATGATTTGAAGGTGGTAATGAGTATTTTGAAGTTAATTCGCTGTTTTATGGGGAGCCAGTGGAGTTGTTGTAGTACGGGGGTGATGTGATTGTTGTAGTACGGGGGTGATGTGATTGTTGTAGTACGGGGGTGATGTGATTGTTGTAGTACGGGGGTGATGTGTTTGTTGTAGTACGGGGGTGATGTGATTGCTGTAGTATGGGGGTGATTTGATTGTTGTAGTACGGGGGTGATGTGATTGTTGTAGTACGGGGGTGATGTGATGGTTGTAGTACGGGGGTGATGTGATTGTTGTAGTACGGGGGTGATGTGATGGTTGTAGTACGGGGGTGATGTGATGGTTGTAGTACGGGGGTGATGTGATTGTTGTAGTACGGGGGTGATGTGATGGTTGTAGTACGGGGGTGATGTGATGGTTGTAGTACGGGGGTGATGTGATTGTTGTAGTACGGGGGTGATGTGATTGTTGTAGTACGGGGGTGATGTGATTGTTGTAGTACGGGGGTGATGTGATTGTTGTAGTACGGGGGTGATGTGATGGATAGTGGGGGTCCGAGTGATGATGCGGGCTGCAGAGTTCTGCAGGAGCTGCAGTTTCTGAAGGGATTTGTTGGGGAGACCAAAAAGAAGAGAGTTACAGTAGTCGATGCGGGAGGTGACGAGGCTGTGGACTAGGACGGCAGTGGTGTGAGGAGTGAGGGCGGAGACGAGAGATGTTGCGTAAGTGGAAGTATGCAGACCGGGTGACATTATTGATGTGAGAGTGAAAGTGTGCTGTCGAGGATGACACCCAGACTCTTGACCTGAGGAGAGGGATGGACAGTTGAGTTATTAATGTTCATGGAGAAGCTGTTAGATTTGGAGAGTGTGGATGGAGTGCTACTAGGAGGACTTCTGTTTTGGAACTATTGAGCATCAGGAAGTTGGAGGAGAACCAAGAGTTGATTTCCTGTAGGCAGAGGGTAAGGGAGAATGGTGGGAGTGATGAGGAGGGTTTGGAGGAAAGGTAGAGCTGGGTGTCATCCGTGTAGCAATGAAAATGAATGTTGTGCTTATGGAAGATATGGCCAAGAGGGAGTATGTAGATGATAAAGAGGAGGGGCCCTAGGACAGAGCCCTGGGGGCCCCCCGCGCAGACAGGAAAGGTGTTGGATGTGTGTGATTTGAGATGAATATCCTGTGTGCGGTCGCTGATGACTGATGAGCAGCTGAAAGAATATCTACCGTCCTATGGTGACACACTTGCCGTTTTCGGATTCTGTCGGCGTAAAGGAGAACAACCCAGAAGCCGCAAGTCAAAGATTTTTGAGAGACTGAGAAGGAAGATTGCACGAAACAGAGGTGATGATGCGTGAAAAGTCCCTCAGTCGTCCAGGTAGAATCCATGATCAAAGGAGAAGTTCAATTTGTCAACCGGACAAAGTTTGTTTGGTTGAAAACGTTTCGTCGCTCATCTGACGAAGCCTCTCGGATGAGCGGCGAAACGTTTTCAACCAAACAAACTTTTGTCCAGTTGACAAATTGAACTTCTCCTTTGATCAGAGGTGATGATGTTTCTGGCAGTGAGCGTCACACCCAAACATCCAATGCTGAGAAAAATCAGAGAAAAGTTGAATTGGGGTGGTTGCATCTTAGAGAGGGAGGACTTGTGCAGGTACGAACCAAAAAGGGCGGTGGAACTAGAAAAATAACTGTTCCAAAGGATGCAAACAAACAGGTTTTGATTGATAAGGCTGCGGGGTTGTTTTTTCTAGATGGAAGAAATGCAGAGGGGAGCCTTACTGATTTCGATATGGATTTAACTGACTTAGGGATGCAGGGTTTTTAGGGATGCATTGTCAGTTTTGGAATGACTTTTATGAGCAGTGCACTGTGGGAAATGACTTCAAAGTCCCATACTTGCGGCAGGATTTTGGTAAACCAGAGTGGGAAAGTGTTGGTCGGATAATCAGTTTTGGCTGGCAAAAGGAGAAATATCTTCCTGTAAAAATTGCTCCAGTTATTCTGGAGCAGGCAGTTTTAGGCTTTGTGGAGAGCAACCTCGTGGACACATTTTTGAAGTACGTGTCAGAGTCAGAGAGAATGATTTTTGAATCTTCTTCTTCTGATTTTGAAAGTGCTGATAAGGATGAGTTGTTGGATGCAGTGGATATCCACCACTGCCGCAGGGTCCCAACAGCAGATAACATACAGCAACTCTTGAGGGAGCTTGCTCACCAGAAGTTGATACAGGAGCCTGCATTTGTCATTGAACAGTGGAACAACATTCTCACACCCCTAAAATAATAATAATAATAATAATAATAATGCATTTTATTTAAAAGTGCCTTTCAGAACACCCAAGTACACTGCACAAGGTTAAAAAATGAATAAAAAGCACAAACAAACAAACAATAAAACATAAAAAACAAAATAAAACCAAAATCCGAGTGGAGTGATTGGCTATGAGAGGTCGGACAGTCTGAACAGGTTCTGAGTCTGGATTTAAAGAGTGGGAGAGAGTCGATATTCCGGAGGTCAGGAGGGAGAGAGTTCCAGAGCTGAGCAGCAGAGCGGCTGAAGGTTCTGCTCCTCATGGTGACGAGACGAGCAGAGGGAACAGAGAGCTGAAGAGAGGAGGAAGAGGAGGAGGAAGAGCGGAGGGGACAGAGAGCTGAAGAGAGGAGGAAGAGAGGAGGGGACAGAGAGCTGAAGAGAGGAGGAAGAGCGGAGGAAGAGCGAAGGGGACAGAGAGCTGAAGAGAGGAGGAAGAGCGAAGGGGACAGAGAGCTGAAGAGAGGAGGAAGAGAGGAGGGGACAGAGAGCTGAAGAGAGGAGGAAGAGCGGAGGAAGAGCGAAGGGGACAGAGAGCTGAAGAGAGGAGGAAGAGCAGAGGGGACAGAGAGCGGAAGAGAGGAGGAAGAGAGGAGGAAGAGGGGAGGGTGCGGGATGGAGTGGTGATGTGGACGAGGTCACATATGGCGGGGCGAGGTTGTGTAATGCTTTGAATGTGGTAATGAGTATTTTGAAGTTAATTCGCTGTTTTATGGGGAGCCAGTGGAGTTGTTGTAGTACGGGGGTGATGTGATTGTTGTAGTACGGGGGTGATGTGATTGTTGTAGTACGGGGGTGATGTGATTGTTGTAGTACGGGGGTGATGTGATGGTTGTAGTACGGGGGTGATGTGATTGTTGTAGTACGGGGGTGATGTGATGGTTGTAGTAGGGGGGTGTTGTGATGGTTGTAGTACGGGGGTGATGTGATTGTTGTAGTACGGGGGTGATGTGTGGATGGTTGTAGTACGGGGGTGATGTGATTGTTGTAGTAGGGGGGTGATGTGATTGTTGTAGTACGGGGGTGATGTGATTGTTGTAGTACGGGGGTGATGTGATGGTTGTAGTACGGGGGTGATGTGATTGTTGTAGTACGGGGGTGATGTGATTGTTGTAGTACGGGGGTGATGTGATTGTTGTAGTACGGGGGTGATGTGATGGATAGTGGGGGTCCGAGTGATGATGCGGGCTGCAGAGTTCTGCAGGAGCTGCAGTTTCTGAAGGGATTTGTTGGGGAGACCAAAAAGAAAGAGAGTTACAGTAGTCGATGCGGGAGGTGACGAGGCTGTGGACTAGGACGGCAGTGGTGTGAGGAGTGAGGGCGGAGACGAGAGATGTTGCGTAAGTGGAAGTATGCAGACCGGGTGACATTATTGATGTGAGAGTGAAAGTGTGCTGTCGAGGATGACACCCAGACTCTTGACCTGAGGAGAGGGATGGACAGTTGAGTTATTAATGTTCATGGAGAAGCTGTTAGATTTGGAGAGTGTGGATGGAGTGCTACTAGGAGGACTTCTGTTTTGGAACTATTGAGCATCAGGAAGTTGGAGGAGAACCAAGAGTTGATTTCCTGTAGGCAGAGGGTAAGGGAGAATGGTGGGAGTGATGAGGAGGGTTTGGAGGAAAGGTAGAGCTGGGTGTCATCCGTGTAGCAGTGAAAATGAATGTTGTGCTTATGGAAGATATGGCCAAGAGGGAGTATGTAGATGATAAAGAGGAGGGGCCCTAGGACAGAGCCCTGGGGGCCCCCGCGCAGACAGGAAAGGTGTTGGATGTGTGTGATTTGAGATGAATATCCTGTGTGCGGTCGCTGATGACTGATGAGCAGCTGAAAGAATATCTACCGTCCTATGGTGACACACTTGCCGTTTTCGGATTCTGTCGGCGTAAAGGAGAACAACCCAGAAGCCGCAAGTCAAAGATTTTTGAGAGACTGAGAAGGAAGATTGCACGAAACAGAGGTGATGATGCGTGAAAAGTCCCTCAGTCGTCCAGGTAGAATCCATGATAAAAGGAGAAGTTCAATTTGTCAACCGGACAAAGTTTGTTTGGTTGAAAACGTTTCGTCGCTCATCTGACGAAGCCTCTCGGGTGAGCGGCGAAACGTTTTCAACCAAACAAACTTTGTCCAGTTGACAAATTGAACTTCTCCTTTGATCAGAGGTGATGATGTTTCTGGCAGTGAGCGTCACACCCAAACATCCAATGCTGAGAAAAATCAGAGAAAAGTTGAATTGGGGTGGTTGCATCTTAGAGAGGGAGGACTTGTGCAGGTACGAACCAAAAAGGGCGGTGGAACTAGAAAAATAACTGTTCCAAAGGATGCAAACAAACAGGTTTTGATTGATAAGGCTGCGGGGTTGTTTTTTCTAGATGGAAGAAATGCAGAGGGGAGCCTTACTGATTTTGATATGGATTTAACTGACTTAGGGATGCAGGGTTTTTAGGGATGCATTGTCAGTTTTGGAATTACTTTTATGAGCAGTGCACTGTGGGAAATGACTTCAAAGTCCCATACTTGCGGCAGGATTTTGGTAAACCAGAGTGGGAAAGTGTTGGTCGGATAATCAGTTTTGGCTGGCAAAAGGAGAAATATCTTCCTGTAAAAATTGCTCCAGTTATTCTGGAGCAGGCAGTTTTAGGCTTTGTGGAGAGCAACCTCGTGGACACATTTTTGAAGTACGTGTCAGAGTCAGAGAGAATGATTTTTGAATCTTCTTCTTCTGATTTTGAAAGTGCTGATAAGGATGAGTTGTTGGATGCAGTGGATATCCACCACTGCCGCAGGGTCCCAACAGCAGATAACATACAGCAACTCTTGAGGGAGCTTGCTCACCAGAAGTTGATACAGGAGCCTGCATTTGTCATTGAACAGTGGAACAACATTCTCACACCCCTAAAATAATAATAATAATAATAATAATAATGCATTTTATTTAAAAGTGCCTTTCAGAACACCCAAGTACACTGCACAAGGTTAAAAAATGAATAAAAAGCACAAACAAACAAACAATAAAACATAAAAAACAAAATAAAACCAAAATCCGAGTGGAGTGATTGGCTATGAGAGGTCGGACAGTCTGAACAGGTTCTGAGTCTGGATTTAAAGAGTGGGAGAGAGTCGATATTCCGGAGGTCAGGAGGGAGAGAGTTCCAGAGCTGAGCAGCAGAGCGGCTGAAGGTTCTGCTCCTCATGGTGACGAGACGAGCAGAGGGAACAGAGAGCTGAAGAGAGGAGGAAGAGAGGAGGAAGAGCGGAGGGGACAGAGAGCTGAAGAGAGGAGGAAGAGAGGAGGGGACAGAGAGCTGAAGAGAGGAGGAAGAGCGGAGGAAGAGCGGAGGAAGAGAGGAGGAAGAGCGGAGGAAGAGAGGAGGAAGAGCGGAGGGTGCGGGATGGAGTGGTGATGTGGATGAGGTCAGATATGGCGGGGCGAGGTTGTGTATCGCTTTGAATGTGGTAATGAGTATTTTGAAGTGAATTTGCTGTTTTATGGGGAGCCAGTGGAGTTGTTGTAGTACGGGGGTGATGTGATGGTTGTAGTACGGGGGTGATGTGATGGTTGTAGTACGGGGGTGATGTGATTGTTGTAGTACGGGGGTGATGTGATTGTTGTAGTACGGGGGTGATGTGATTGTTGTAGTACGGGGGTGATGTGATTGTTGTAGTACGGGGGTGATGTGATTGTTGTAGTACGGGGGTGATGTGATTGTTGTAGTACGGGGGTGATGTGATGGTTGTAGTACGGGGGTGATGTGATTGTTGTAGTACGGGGGTGATGTGATTGTTGTAGTACGGGGGTGATGTGATGGTTGTAGTACGGGGGTGATGTGATTGTTGTAGTACGGGGGTGATGTGATGGTTGTAGTACGGGGGTGATGTGATTGTTGTAGTACGGGGGTGATGTGATTGTTGTAGTACGGGGGTGATGTGATTGTTGTAGTACGGGGGTGATGTGATTGTTGTAGTACGGGGGTGATGTGATGGTTGTAGTACGGGGGTGATGTGATGGACAGTGGGGGTCCGAGTGATGATCCGGGCTGCAGAGTTCTGCAGGAGCTGCAGTTTCTGAAGGGATTTGTTGGGGAGACCAAAAAGAAGAGAGTTACAGTAGTCGATGCGGGAGGTGACGAGGCTGTGGACTAGGATGGCAGTGGTGTGAGGAGTGAGGGCGGAGACGAGAGATGTTGCGTAAGTGGAAGTATGCAGACCGGGTGACATTATTGATGTGAGAGTGAAATGAAAGTGTGCTGTCGAGGATGACACCCAGACTCTTGACCTGAGGAGAGGGACGGACAGTTGAGTTATTAATGTTCATGGAGAAGCTGTTAGATTTGGAGAGTGTGGATGGAGTGCCTACTAGGAGGACTTCTGTTTTGGAACTATTGAGCATCAGGAAGTTGGAGGAGAACCAAGAGTTGATTTCCTGTAGGCAGAGGGTAAGGGAGGATGGTGGGAGTGATGAGGAGGGTTTGGAGGAAAGGTAGAGCTGGGTGTCATCCGTGTAGCAATGAAAATGAATGTTGTGCTTATGGAAGATATGGCCAAGAGGGAGTATGTAGATGATAAAGAGGAGGGGCCCTAGGACAGAGCCCTGGGGGCCCCCGCGCAGACAGGAAAGGTGTTGGATGTGTGTGATTTGAGATGAATATCCTGTGTGCGGTCGGTGAGGTATGAGGTAAACCAGGTGAGGGGGGTGTCAGTAATGCCGATTGAAGATAGTCTATGGAGGAGGGTGCTGTGGGAGATAAGTGTCGAAGGCTGCGGTAAGATCGAGGAGGATGAGGATGGAAAGTAAACCAGTATCAGCTGCCATAAGGAGGTCATTGGTGGTTTTTATGAGTGCAGTTTCTGTGGAGGGGTGGAAAGCCTGATTGGAACAGTTCATACAGATTGTTATTACTGAGGTGGGTGTGGAGGTGAGAGGCAACACTCTTTTCAAGGATTTTGGAGATGAAGGGTAGGTTGGAAATGGGGCGGAGGTTATTGAATCGTTGGGGTCTATACCAGGTTTTTTAAGAACTGGAGTGACTGTGGTGGTTTTGAGTGATGAGGGGACAGTACCAGAGGTGAGAGAAGAGTGGATAATATTGGTGATGAGGGGAGCTAGTACAGGGAGGCAGGTTTTAACAAGGGCTGTGGGGAGTGGGTCAAGGGGACAGGTGGAGGATTTGGATTTTTTAATAAGTTCTGTGATGTCCATGACAGGGACAGGGAGTCTGGGGTATGAGGCAGGGTTCATGTTCATGTTCTTTTGCACTTTTCGTCATGGTGAGTACTTTTCCCTGCACATTCACCCGGGCACAGCACGAGGCCGGCCGCACCACAGGAAATTACAACAGTTTAACAACAGAAAATGATCTTTACGAACGGAGCAGCGAGTTTGTGATAAAGCTAAACGCTAACTCCTGGCGCTACCTGCTAATGGCGCACTTACTGATCTGTGCGGAAAAACGCTTTGGATAAACTGGTGAAAACCTAAGTAACACTTTTTATGCTGTCATTTGTGGCTCAGGTTAAGTGTTTGTCATGAAGGTTTGTGTGACATCACTTTAAAGAATATTTAAAGTAGGGCTGTCAGTTTAACGTGTTAATTAGATTAATTAATTACACTGCTAATTAACGCGTTATAATTAATTATGAGCGCAATTCAATGCGTGCGCATTTTAAATTTGGTGTGCGGGGCCTTTGAACGGCGAGTTTATTTATAAAAATGTGACGGAGCAGATCCGTTTCTAAGCCCCCTGTCCCCGCGGAGAGCACGCGAAGACGCCGGGGAGAGCACGTGAAGACGCTGGGGAGAGCACGTGAAGACGCCGGGGAGAGCACGCGAAGACGCCGGGGCACGCGAAGACGCCGGGGAGAGCACGTGAAGACGCCGGGGAGAGCACGTGAAGACGCTGGGGAGAGCACGTGAAGACGCCGGGGCACGCGAAGACGCCGGGGCACGCGAAGACGCCGGGGAGAGCACGTGAAGACGCCGGGGAGAGCACGTGAAGACGCGCGCGTCCGTTTCTGTATCTGCTGCTCCGCGCGCGGAACCCCTTTCAATTCCCCATAACTTCTCCAGCGTGTTCTGCCGTGACTAAGGGTGCACACTTAAGAAGCGTTAGTTTTGCCCATCCAAATCACGCTAAACCCGATCATTTACTCACCCCGCGGTGCCGCCGCCTCCTCCCTCCTCCTCCGTGCGATGGTCCGGACACATCCGCGTCGGGTTCCAGGGGTCAGGTGAGCCATGAGTAATTTACACGGACAATTATTTGTATTCTCTGTATATTTGAAGCTGTGTATATTATTTATTGACATTGCATGAAAGCGACTGTCCGTGCTCACGTACACCAGAAATATTCACCATTTAATAGGCTAGTGGAATGGTGTAAATGAGCTTTCAAATGAATGTTACGTAATGTGGGAGGTGAATGGGGGTGTACAGCAGTCTTGTCTTGGTTACACTGGAGGTAACGTGCACTGAAAAAGTGAAAGACTGAAAGACTTAAAGGGGAAGTGCGTGAAGAGTCCTTCAGTCGTCCAGGTAGAATCCATGATAAAAGGAGAAATTCAATTTGTCAACTGGACAAAGTTTGTTTGGTCAAAAACGTTTCGCCGCTCATCCGAGAGGCTTCGTCAGTTCTGGTTATTGTGCTGGTTAGACCTTGTTAAGAACCAGAACTGACGAAGCCTCTCGGATGAGCGGCGAAACGTTTTCGACCAAACAAACTTTGTCCAGTTGACAAATTGAACTTCTCCTTTTATCTTTTAAAGGGGAAGTCTGCATTCTTTTCACTGTACCACTATAAATCACACGTTTGACACCTTTTTTGCCCTGTGGGAAAGCACAATAAACCACCTAAAAAAAATTATTTTAAAAAATGCGATTAATTAGATTAATTAATTACAAATCCTGTAATTAATTAGATTAATTTTTTAAATCGCCTGACAGCACTAATTTAAAGTCATTATCATGCCCATTAGCACTTTGCTAACCCGGGGCGTCTCTAAAGTATGATCCAAACATGGCCCCCGGGCCCCTGCTGAGCTGGGCAAAATAATCCTAAATAGAACTTTAGCCGCAAATATAACGATTGATTTAATTCAATTCTACTA
Source organism: Paratrypauchen microcephalus (assembly GCA_036785185.1). Classification (NCBI taxonomy): domain Eukaryota; kingdom Metazoa; phylum Chordata; class Actinopteri; order Gobiiformes; family Gobiidae; genus Paratrypauchen; species Paratrypauchen microcephalus. Next base: position 1,732 of record JAVJIX010000452.1, on the reverse strand, counting down.
TAAACTCCAAATGGCGCCGCACCTGTTCTGACACAGACTGGAAATGGATGCTCCCAGTCTAACGTCTTTGCGTTCAGACTTGCGTACAGACCCATGGTCATGTGACCATGGGTTCCATCATCAAAGTTCAAAGAAGGCTTTGAAGTTCAAAGTCTTTGATCTTTGAAGTTGCTTTGTGATTCACAGAACACTTGGACTCACATCAGACCAGAGGTTATAAGGGTAAGTCCTTTCAGACACAGAGACACCATTGCACAGACAGAGCAGACTTAAGACGGTAACTGTTAACCAAATCGATGGATAGAAAAAACGCAACTCACGCAAAAGGCATTGAAACCCGGGCGAAAGACGATGGAGCCCTGGCGAAAGACGATGGAGCCATGGCGAAAAACGTTGAAACCGATGAAACCCTGCTCAATGTGGCCGGTGTACAATTCCCAGCACCCAAGCTGGTTCTGAGTAGCTGCAGCACATACTTTAGAGCCCTCTTCACTCGCTGGTCCAGCCCTGACTGCCACGTTTTTGAGATCTCCAGTGTGTCAGCTGATATCATGAAGATCATCTTGGACTACTGCTACACCGGGGTGGTCCACATCACCCAGGAAAACTGCCAGGAGCTCCTAATAGCTGCTGACTACTTCGATGTGAGCGGCATTACCCAAGCCTGCTGTCAGTTCATGGAGAATCAACTGTCCTCCAGTAATTGCATCTCTATCTGGGAGATCACAAACAAATACTACTACCCCCAGCTGAAGAACCTGGCCTTCTTATACATCCTGAAGCATTTCCAAGAGGTTTTGACCAGCTCTGAAGAGTTCCTCCAGATTTCTGGGGAAGACCTGTGTTCAGTCATTGATGAAGATCGGCTGAACGTGAGGGAGGAGACCACAGTGTTAAATGCAGTCCTCAGATGGGTTGCACACGCTCCTGAGGAAAGGAACCTGTACTTAGCCAACCTCTTGGCAAAAGTCCGTGTGGCTCTGATCCAGCCCAAATACTTTGCTCAGTGCATGATTAGATATAACCTGCTGTACAACCGTAACTGTAAGGATGTGGCGATTAATACCATAAGGGTCATGTTGGCTGCCAGAGCTCAGAGGTCCTATGCCGCCCTGCCCCCCACCCGTCTAGACACTCCAAGGCTGCCCAGTGCGGTCCTTATGGCTATAGGTGGCCGGGACAAAAATGGTCTAACCAACAAAATTGAAGTCTATGACAACCGCACCAATTGCTGGATGGGCATGGCTAAAGATGACTGGAGGCCAACAGCCTATCACGGCACAGTGTTCCTTAATGGATCTGTGTACGTGATTGGAGGGCGCGATCACACTAGCTATTTCAACACTACCCACAAGTACGACCTGTCCAATCACACGTGGCGAGAAGTGGCACCCATGCATTCAAAAAGGGCCTACATTAGCGTGGCTTTGCTGGATGGTTTGATTTATGTCATAGGTGGACACAATGGAGAGAAGAGCCTGGACACAGTCGAAAGATACTCTCCAGAGACCAATCAGTGGACCATGATTTCACCTATGAACGAAGTGAGGAGCAGGGCCAAGAGCACAGCATACAACGGAAAGATCTACATTTGTGGAGGTTTTAATGGTCGGCAGTGCCTGGCCTCAGCTGAGACCTACGACCCACTAACCGATCAGTGGACCATGATAGCAGATATGGCCAACAGGCGCCATTGGCTCGGTGTCATCGCCTACGCAAATGAAATCTACGC